>JAGQAX010000011.1:5191562-5311562 GCA_019142605.1 Cephalopholis sonnerati | reverse complement strand
TATACCATAGCCTAATGTGCACCTCCCCAGAAATGTAACTACATGTCATGGCAACGCAGACCTCCTTTTTATTTTTGTAAGCTGAAACCAGCTTTTATTTAATCTAATTCCACAGATAAGAAACAATAAATTGTGAAGACAATAAAGCCTCTACAAAATAGCATTTTAAATTTTGTGTGTGATTTATCCTGGCTTCATACGAGTACAGGAAATCTCTGCTCGTCGCGGGGGTAATTTATACAATATAAAACGCCACAGGCTTGTGCTAATAAAGTTAGCATGTTAAATTTGTTTGATAAACGTATTTTGTTTAAGACAGTTGTTTTGTCAGTGAACCTTGTGAGTTGTGATGGAGCCAAATTTTGTAACATTACCTTTGTTAAATATTCCTGTTGTCACTGGCTTCATATGAGTAGAGTAGTTGCTAGGCTAATTTATACAACATAAAATGCCATAGGCTTGTGCTAATAACATTGGCAGTGGGGGAGACAGCAATTGTATCAGGGTGGCCATGGCCCCCCCTGACCCCCCTTAGAGGCACCACTGATTACTGGACAACAAGTGTGGCTGTCCACTTATATTATCTTCTTTTTGTCTTTTGTTTTTTTATGTGTAACTATGTCCATATAGATTACCGTGAAGTTGCAAAGTCTAAAAGTCAATAAAAGTTATACAGACAGCAGTGCAGCAGCATTCAAACAAAGAGCCCTCCCCCATCTCTCAGTTTCTCCTTGGGAAAGAAGCAGAAATATTTCAAACATGTGCAGAACTCAGAAAAGGAATGCTTTTGGTAACTGATTTCTCTCTTGATCAACAACACAACAGCTGGTTGCATTGAATAAACATTACCGGCTAGGGGTGAAAAAGGAGATTATATATTATCGGAGTCTCTCAGGAGCGACACCAGGATTATGAAAGAAGCCAGGCTGTGAATCTGGAGGAGAACAATGCAGTCAGCTGCTCCTGACACGTCAAGACAAAAAGAAGCCACCACAGCCTTTCCCCATTCACCGATCCAGTTCCTATCAGGCTGTCCGTCTACTGAATACATAATTATTCATTCAAGCATTTGCCCTTTTCAAAGATGCCACTTTATCTTTAATTAAAATGTACTGCTTTTGGTTTGAATGCATACATGTATGTTTTTTTTGGAAGATACAATCAGACAATGAGTTTGCAGGATTATGGAAGAGAAATTACATTAGCATAAAGTCAAACAATAGGACAAAATTAATTAAATCAGTAAAAAGAAAAAGTAAACAATGTTCACCCACTTGTTGCTGTCATTACCACCACAGAGGGTGAATCATAATTAAATAACTGCAGTAGCATTTATGATAAATTTGCCATCCAGTTAAAGAATACCTGTCCTGTTAAACACAAACTACCACCACCTACACGTAGTGGGTGTTTTTTTATGGTAGGCTATAACATCTCCTGGCAATCTCATCATCCTGAGGCATCATGCTGCTTCTCCAGATTGATAGCCTTTCTCAGAGCCTTTGTGACCACAGAACAATGGGAAATGAGCGGGAGGCCTCAATGTGTCACATGTGGTGCCTTTGATTAACATACTAGACTTGTTTGTGTAACAGAATCTCGGGGTGAGGCAAGAATACCAAAAACTGAATAAGAGTATTGCAGGGGGTACAGAATTTTTTAAATTTAGGGCAGCACATGTCGATGATTGAATCTTTTTATGTCGTATTTTGCATTCAGAGAATATGTGGCCTATTAAACCCTAGATCTGATCAGATGAAATAAACATTAAAGGTTGCTTTAAGGATATTAGCTCCCTTTTCTAATTCTTGAATGGCATATGATGTCTCTATTGGTATCTGGCACGTACATAATAATCATTACTGCTGCTTGACAAACCTGTGGATCTACTTGTGCTTTCATTACAAAAAGAACCCTGTGTTGGTCTGACCTGTTTGGCAACAACAAGGATTTAAAATTACTTTAATATAGGCAAAACACTATAATAAAAAAGAGGAGGGTAGCAACCCAGCCTAATGTAAGAGATGGTTTTAGTCTTTGTTCACTGTTCCCTAGCTGGGAGTGGTTACTGATAAAGTTTTTTGTCTCTTTCTGACATTGCTGCCACTGGGGGGAGGGTGTGTGTGTCTAAATAATGACTGTACACTGAGGTCTACTGAATATCCTCATTGATTGAGCAATGTATGGCTTTAGGCTGCCATCAATGCCTGGTGTCTGTCTTTAAGGGTGTAAGGGTGGAGGAGGGGCTGTTATTTAACTTCAGCCAGTAGGTGACAGTCTTTACATTATATAAGTCAGTGAGCTATTCTGATGGGTATTGTCTGTCTAGACAACCTGATAGTGACTTTACAATATCCCTGTCATACTTAAGAATTATCAGTAGGATTATAGACTAGTATTGTACATTTGGACTCTTAAAATGCAGACTGAAAACCTTATTATTCTCGAGCACCTTTAATTAAATGTTTCTAGGACACGGTCTTGAATACATGAATAATTCAAAATCTTTTGAATTATTTTTTTCCTATTTGTTTACTGTTTCTTCTTTCCCTCCCCTTTAATTGTATTGTTTTAACTTTGAATTCTTTTTATTTTAACTTTTAATTTAGTTTTTTTTTGTTTTGTTTTGTGTTGTTTTGAATGTCCTGCCTACCTCTGTGTATGAGTTGTGCTTTATAAATAAAACCTTGCCTCTTTAAGATCAAACATTTGCATTAATGGCTTTATGTTTAGGTGACACAAAATCAAATTGAATACAAAACTGGCCTGCTTTGAGTTATTATTTCTAGATGTTTTATATATGGTAAGAAGCAGACATTTCACATGACTCAACCAACCTGCTTCTGCAAAAAAAAAAAAAAAAACCCTCCTCATGTAACTGTGAAAAGTTTGAGGCACCCCTCCCCCATCTCCACATGGTAGCTGATGCATGACGCTAGAGCGTGGAAGAAAGGCTACAACTTAAGGTAGGTGCAACACAGCATTACTTATGAAGCAGTGTTGTTGTGTAGCTTGTGGCTGTAACCAGCATAAGGAACTCCCACTCCTGTGACAGTTTTAATATAATAAGGTAGGTTTAGATGCTGACTCATACAGGCTAGTTTAATCACAGTAAAATAAACAAATGAATACATAAAAATAGACTTTATAGTATAATGGAATTGTAACCTAGGTGATGTAAAAACAAGCAACTGGTATGTATGCTTTGCATAATGTTTAAAAAACATATTAAAAAACAAGTAAAACTATCTTGCCTCAAAACCCCACAGATATCTTAAAACGAGTGTGGCCAGACTAAAAACAAGTACATCTTTCTTGATACAAAGAAAATATTTGAGAATTATTTTCTCGGTATGTAGGTTAATGTGCTTAAATTTAGTAAATACTTGTGCCATCATTTTGACAAAATGCAATATATCTAAAAACCAGTAAAACTACACTTAAAACAAGTAAAAAAGGAAAATTTGCCTTTCTCTTGGAATATGCTAAATACCCTGGAATTTATGGAGAAAAATACCATAATATTCTTAAAAATCAGTAATCCTGACTATGATAAATGTAATAGAACTACTATCAACATGTGTTGAATGGCTATGCTCTATTGAATGGTGACATTTCATCTGGGTTGCTGCATTCTTGAGATTTATTCCACTAGAATCATTTTAGGGTAAACTGATCTAATGTTTTGTCATTGGAAAATAGTCTTCAAAATTGTACATAAAAAGCTTTGCTATATATATATATATATATATATATGTATATATATATATATATATATATATATATATATATATATATATATATATATATATATATATATATATATATATATATGTATATATATAGATAGATAGATATAGATATAGATATAGATATGATGGGGGATTTGTCAGTCATTCAATTTAGAAAAAAAAAAATTTCTCCTTTCAAGTACAAATGTGAAGTTAGACCCTTTGGGGCAAGACACCCTGCTCAGAAAGGGGGTGAAAAACCGCCAGGGACACCCCGCCTCAAAATAGTATTTAGTCAGATTATTTTGTATACAGTCATATATCAATTTAAAAAGTTCATATCTACATATTGTAGTAATGAAGTATTTTAGTTGCTTGCTAGAATTGGTTGTGAACATTAAATTGTGGTAACTGTACTCACTGTTACTGTGATCTGAAGCATTCTCTGACACAAGAATTTCCCTCAGAATAAATAAAGTTCTATAGACAATAAAAACATGTTTTGAATGGAGAGCATAGCCATTTTCATTTTTTTGCTTAATGTGCACACATAAGCATGCTGGAAGTGCTGCATCATCATCCTGTAGATGCTAAAATTATATTTTATTATATTAAAAATTCATAAAAAGTCACACTATAGTATTTTGTTAAAGCAATCATAAAAAGTCATAATATAGTATGTTGTTAAAATAAATCATTTTAAATCATGGTATAGTGTGTCTTTAAAAGTCATAAAAAGTCATAAAATAATAAAGTCATAGTAAGTTGAAAAAAAAATCATAAAAAAGTCATAGTATAGCATGTCTTAAAAATAATAAAAAGTCATGAAAAATAATAAAGTCATAGTATGTCTTAAAACATTATAAAAAGTCATGGTATGTCGAAACAATCATAAACATGACTGTTTCAAGTCATAGTATAGTATGTCTTAGAAAATCATTAAAAAGTCATGTAAAATAATAAAGTCATAGTATGTTGAAAAAAAATCATAAAAGGCCATAATGTAGTATGTTGAGAAAATCATAAAAGTCATAGTATAGTATATCTTAAAAATCACAAAAATTCTGAAAAAAATAATACATAGTATGTCTTAAAAAAAATCATAAAAAGTCATTAAAAACAATAAAGCAATTGTATGTTGAAAAAATCACTAAAAGTCATAGTATTGTATGTCCAAAAAAATGTCTTAGTATAGTATGTCGAAAAAAAATCATAAAAAGTAATAAAGTCATAATATGTTGACAAGAAGTGTATAAAGTCATGGTATAGTATGTCAAAAATAATAAAAATTCGGAAAAATTAATAAAGTCATATTATGTTGAAGAAAAATCAAAACTCATAAAAGAAATAAAGTCATAGTATGTTCTAAAAAAATCATAAAAAGTCATAGTGTAGTGTGTTGTTAAAAGAAATCATCAAAAGTCATAGTAAAGTATGTCTTTAAAAAATCATTAAAAGTCATAAAAAATAACATCAACAATCATAGTATGTCCTAAAAAATGATTACAAAAAAGTCATAATTTATTCGGTTGAAAAAAAATCTCAAGAAGTCACATCATGCTATGTCTTAAAAAATGATAAATGTTTTTACATTTTACAGTAAACTGACTGTGTTCTTAGGGGGGGGGCATCTTCCCCCATCTTCCCCCACTAATCCTTTTCCTCTGTTATTCGCGACCACGTGACTGCCCTGTGGGTTTTTTGGGGTTGCCGTGCACGCGCTCCATCTTCCCCTTGAGAATCGCTGGAGAGAGTGAGAGAGGGCGCGCGCGTTAGAGAGTTCAACAGCTGCACAGTGAGGACTCGCCAAGTCGAACAAATATGATTCACATTCAAACAGCTGAATAGGTGAGCTGTTCGCCTCCCGCACACGCGTTTTTCTGTGTGTGTGTGTGTGTTTGTGTGTGAAATGAAGAAGCAACTCCCGCAAAACTGATCCGCAGAACTCAGTCGCCCGTAGTATCAGTGTCATTATTAATCCGGAAACTCTCAGTTGGTAGGTATTGTTTGGTGAGTTTTCTACAGTTTGGTCGAAGTCGAGACAACAGAAAGAAAAGATTTCACTTTGCTAACGTTGGTGTCGTCACAATGCGCGTGAGCCTGCCTCGGAGTTAGCGTATTGTTCAGTAACTTTATCGAGGCTGAGTTTCGAAACGAATCAATAAGCAACTACGTAAGTACAACGTACGGTTAGTGTCGATTGGAACTTAAACTGTTGTCATTAAATCAACATCCTCGCTGCCTGAACTGTTCGAGGTAATGTTCGCTTAATTTTTTTTATTTTGGAGCAATCAGTTAACACCAGCAACATGATTGATATTGATCTCAAAAGAAGTGACCGCATTCCTCGTGCTCTGCTTATTATGCACACATAGAAACGTAATAGCCTCTCCGTTTATTAGCCGTTGACTTTGGTGAAGTTAAACCGTTAAACTGTGACTTAGAGCAGCTTTGCTCTCCAGAAAACTATCGTTAATGGTCTTAATGAGGGCTGTTGGTTGAATACTTGAATAACAAGGTGGCTAACGTTAACGCTGCCTCACACAAAGCATGCGTGTGCTTTAAAAAAATCACCCAGTCATAATCGACATGTGCTCACCTGAGTTCAATCTAAACCTCAACCAGACAATCTTATTACAGCTATAAAAAGTATAATTAGGCACCATTGTATAGTTATATCACACAGGAGAATAAGGGAAATTCACTTGAAAATGGCTTGCAACTGTAACACTATATTTTAATGCAGATTAATGTGTTTGGGAAAATTAACAAGTGAATTAATACGTATTGTGACTCTATAGTGAACTGCTATATGCTCTGCTGTTGTCACAGTCTTCTCTTTCATTTGTATGAGCTCTGAGCTTTTGAACTTGCTTGTCCAGTCACTCCACCCTGGTGCCAAACAAACTGAGAGTGTGATTTGAATGTCTTAAAGTTTTACTCTCTCTCTCTCTCTATATATATGTATATGTATATATGTATACAGAAGCAGCTCATTACAAACACTGAAAGAGCTACTGTGACAAAACCACAAGGAGATATTGACAGTGGTCAAAAACAAAAGTAAAACAAAATGTTCAATTCCTGGAGCATATCATAGAAATGTGCAATGTGTGAGTCAACAAGGCAGACAAGGATTGTGGGTTGGTTTAACTTAAGACAGTTTGTATCTTAGGTGTGTGACTGTTGTTAAATGTTTAGGGCCAATCAAGATAGGTCCTTGTGACATTGTTAAGATTTAATTTAGGGTGTGATCAAACATCAAGACAGTTGTTTGTGTACAGAAAAATGTTACTTTAATGGCTTTTTAATTCAGTGGCAGTAAATAATTCAACATTTAATAGTGATTATTATTATTTAGTCTTATTTTGAAATGATGTAGCTTACACATGAATATTTGTTTTTAAGAAAAACATACCTAAATGTGAGCAGGAATGACAGTATGTTAGCAAATAGCCAAACTGTGTAGTTGATTGCACACAAATTAAGGTTTGTATACATGATAAGGAATATATAAGAAAAATAATGCTTTTGAGTAAGGAAAACATTGCCTGTTATCAATGCCCTATACAGAGAGGAAATGAGTTGTCTGTGTAGTTGATTGCTAAAAAGATACATTTCCTGTTTCACTAAAAGGGAGGGCCATTCTCTCCGTGTGGTGTATTTTAAACTGATTTTATCTTAAGTTAGGCAACAGCTACCTGATCCTGTTTTGATACTCAGCAGAGTCTAAAGACATTTTCCTATTGTTTCCAGGTTCCCATTAATCTGGACAGGATTGTTGTTGTCCCACCTTCAGAGGACAATGCCGACTCACTCTTTGTCGCCGTTTGCGGAGAGCCCGGATGGACTTGCCCAAGATATTCTTATTAGTAACAATGCAAGCATCCCAGGGCCGGGCTCAAGCATGACACCACACACCACCTACTTAGAGAAGGCTGTGTTGCAATCAGGAGGAAGTGTGTCTTGTATGTTCTGTGATCAGACTTTTACTCATCAGGATGAGCTAGGACCCCACGTGTTAACAGAGCACCCCACCACTTTCTTTGAACCAGCTGTGCTCAGAGTTGAAGCAGAATTCAGGATCCCAGGTGAGAGACCCCACCCCAAAGAGAGCAGCCTAAATGCTGCTGACAAAGAGGAGGTTCACAGCTGTATCGTGTGCAGTCAGGTGTCGCAAGATGCCAGTGAGCTGGAGACCCACATGAGGAAGCACAAGGACTACTTTACTTACTGCTGCAACGTCTGTGGACGGCGGTTCAGAGAGTCGTGGTTCCTCAAGAACCACATGAAGATGCATGTAAAACCAGGACCAAAGAGCAAGGCCCAGCAAGACCTGGAGACCCCGGCCACCATCAATGGCATCGTCCAAGACCCTGCTTCAGAACCTGTGGTCACAGTTTACAAAATGTGCATGGTTTGTGGGTTTTTCTTCCCCGACCATGACAGCTTGGTTGAACATAGTAAAGTACACAATCGAGGGGCGGAGCCTGGCAAAGACAGAGACAAGGAGAAGGTGGATGGCACGACTGAATCCCTTGACAAACAGGAAGTATTTCTTCACAGTCTAAACCTCATGCCTCGCTCCTCTGTAAATAGTTTGCAACATGAGAGATCATCAAAATGGATTCCCCAGCTAGATCCTTTTAACACATATCAGGCCTGGCAACTTGCTACAAAAGGCAAGATAGCAGTAGGTCCTAATAATATTAAAGATATTGGCCAAGACGCCAGCACAGACAATGAAGAATGCAGCTCTGATAAGGAGGAGATGAATATTTGGCCTGAAGGACAAGGAGACAAAGCTACAAAAGAGGTCCTTGGGAGAGAGCTCAGATCTCAGCAGCAGGCTGTGGTGGGAAACGCAGCACTGCAGCGGAGGTCTTTAATGCAAAAAAATAAGGACAAGGAAAGGCCTACTACTTGTGAGGAATGTCAGAGAACCTTCAGGACCTACCACCAGTTAGTTCTCCACTCCAGGGTCCACAAGCGTGAGAGGGCAGGTGGAGAGAGTCCAACTTCCTCTGTAGATGGGAAGTTGTCAAGAGTAGGCTCACTTGAGCATGCAGAGGAAGGCAGCGAGGAGGGCTTTGAGGAAGCAGCATTGACAGAAAATCCAGGTAAATTTACACACTCATGCTTCACTCACTGCTACTTCACACTGCCTTCATTGTAAGTCAGGAATTGTTTACAGTGAACTCTGTTACCAAGTGCTCCCTCTGCTGATGGGAGGAATATTAACACATTGTTTTAGATTTTTTCCCCCTCTCCATTTATTTTTGTTTTTGTGTCTGTTGTTAAAGGTGAAGATGGTTTTGATCGATCAAAAGTCAGATCAAAAGGATGCAGTTACTGCGGCAAATCATTCCGATCAAGCTATTACCTCACAGTTCATCTGAGGACCCACACAGGTATATTCAGAACATTTGGCTTGAATTATTCCATCATGAACATGATTTTGCATATATAAAAGGCACAGTTTAGATCTTTTGACGTGGGATTGCATGAGGTAGCCCCTAGTTTGGAAAAGCAGGCGGTAGTACAGATATGCAAACTAAGCAGCAAAAAACTTTTTTTTGTCACCTTTAAGTCCTACATTAAAAAAAAAGTCAACATCAGTTAAAGTGTATGGGATATTTAGAATATTTTCACTGCTTTACCTTGCAGTAAGAGGGCCATTTTCGACAGAGAAGGGAAGCTGCTCTGTTGCTCTTTTTAAAGCCAGACTCCATTGAGAAAAACAGTAATTTAACATAACTTAAAACAGGAGCTGCTGGTCTACTGCTGCCTCAATCAGTTGTTTTCTTTGTGTTATTGTGTGACTTTGGCATTTCAAAGTTTTAGTTTGGATTCACTTAAGTCACACAATAACACAAGCAAACTGACTGATGGAGGTGGCAGTAGACCAGAAACTCCTGTGTTGAGCAAGCTAAAATTGTTGGTTTTGCCAATGGAGTTTGGTGGCTTTGACGAGAGCACAGATGGGGAATAGATAAGATAAGATAAGATAAGATAAGATAAACTTTATTGATCCCACACTGGGGAAATTCAGATGTCACAGCAGCTCAAAGTACAGACAGAAAGTCAAGAGTGGACAGTGTATTATAAAAAATTAAATAAAGATTAAAAATAGAAAAATATGTATGTTAAAAAAATACAAAAAATATTTTAAAAAGTAAGGCACTTTTGAGAATGAATATTAACAGAATTTACAATATATATACATATATACAATAAATATTTATATGAGGAATATTGCACAGAATGTGTTGATGCACAGAGTCTAAGCAGTCATGCAGCAGATATGATAGTGCTACATTTGGTGTTGTCAGATGTTGCTGTTAAAGAGTCTGACAGCTGACGGGATGAACAACCTGCGGTAGCGCTCCTTCTTGCACTGTGGGTGCAGCAGTCTACTGCTGAATGAGCTGCTCAGTGCACAGAGAGTCTCATGCAGGGGGTGAGAGGTGTTGTCCATTATAGATATCAGCTTTGCTAACATCCTCCTCTCACCCACCTGCTCAATGGTCTCCAGGGGACAGTCCAGGACCGAGCTGGCCCTCCTGACCAGCTTGTTCAGTCTTTTTCTGTCCCTCTCTGTGCTTCCACTGCCATTATGGATGCAATGGATGCCATTAACCGCTTCCTCGTTGGAAAGGGCTGTTTGACAGCAAGTTAAAGCTTTTTTTAGGTGGCTAAAATATGTTTTGCTGCTGCTCCCATCCACAGCAGTACATTGTTAGCTTCCATGGTGATACTCATGTCTGCATCTCCAAAGTATTTAAAAGTACCTCATACAACCCCACTTCAAAAGATCAGAGCTATCCCTTTAACTCAGCTGTGTACAGCAGGCCTAATTCTGTGTCTTATATTTTAAACTGTGCTTGTACTTGCCTATTTGCTTCAGGTGAAAAACCGTTCAAGTGTGCTTACTGTGACTACGCTGCAGCCCAGAAGACTTCATTGAAATATCACCTGGATCGGCGTCACAAGGACAAACCTTATGTGGTCATATCCAGCAGACCCATGCCTTTAGTCCCATTTCCTAATGAGAGAAAACATGGCAGTGACAATGAAAATCCTGCTTCAAATAAATCCAAACTCTGGGTTCCAGGAGCCAGATCGTGCACCAGTGGAACACCAGAGGACACATTTGATAGCATAGGTAGCAAGCTTGGCAAACCACTCATCCAGATGAATGCTGAGTATGATAAATTCATTGCTAAGTCTGCTTACTCCCCGACTGATGATGTGATCGTAAAGTGCCCCGTACCTGTTAACCTGAAGATGGAAAGGGAGGAGATAAAAGTTGAGAACTCTGTGGCGCCATTAAATCTGTCCTTAAAAGTGTCTCTCTCCATCCCTGCTAGTTCAGAACCCAGAAATGGATTAATTCCGATTGCCTGTTCGTTTTGTGCGTATAAAACCATGTACCCAGAGGTTCTCATCATGCACAAAAAGCTCACTCATAAAGATAAGTCAGACAGCCTGAAAAAGATTGGATACGGCAGTTTGAAACAACAACGTTACACAGGTTGCCCCCCTGCGCTCGATGGGAAAGATGTCAACCCACTTCCGATGTTTGACCGGCGCCACCCTCGTCGAACCAAGTCCCCACCTCCTCAACCTGCAAAGCCACCAGAAAAGACACCTAGTAACCGACCTCATGGACCTAAGCAGTCCCCTATCCATGCACCTGTACACGATGTTGTCCAGGAGACCCAGCGTTACACACATAACAGTGACACACATCCCAGTCAGGAACCCTCCAGGTATGTGGAGCTCATGAGGAAAATCAACACAGGCAGCAAGTACACCATGGACCGACCAGGCCTCTCAGACAGAGTGGGAATCGGTGAGAGGAGTTACCCAGCCAGAAGTGGTGTCATCTGGCACTCGGACGCTGCCAGGCTGTGCCTGTCGAGCCGATTTGGGAGCCTCCCTCAGATGGATTTTGGTGAACCTTCCAGCAAGAGATTAAAGTACACAGTACCTCCAGGTAGGGAAGCTGACACCAGTGAGAAGCCTGGCTTTCGAGGACCAGCAGGGAATGTTTCCAACAGGCTGCTTATCTCTGGGAAGAGTGTGAAAACGCCATCACAAATGTCGGGTCCATCCACAGTTTCTGAGACCCTGGGAACTTTGAAGACTACATCCACAGCTATTGGAGGAGGCTTGGAGGCTGAGTGGAGCATGATGAACTTTCTGCGCTCCTATCCACCCAATGACCTGGCATCCCTCTATCACAGCGCACCAGCCAACCCTAGTCATGGAGGACTGGCCAACCCAAGATCAGGTATGTAACAGGTTAGCAGGTTCAGGACAGGTACACATAGTACTGCAGTTTCTTTTTATACAAATGAGGCTGCTTTACAGCCACGTGTTGTAGCAGTGTGTAGAGTTAACAAAGATTTTTTCTCAGGGGGCAGAACTGTGCTGTACCAACACTTACCCACTCTGCCGAACCTTCAGAGGAGAGACCCCCCAGGCCCTTTCCCTAATCAACGCTATGGGACCACTGACAAAAGTAACTAAAGTGGCACCAAGGTACAAGGTTGAAAAACATTTTCAAACCATAAACAGAATCTTTGAAAACTTTTATCTGGTACTTGATGACAATGATTCATATTTGAAAACATAAAAAGTATTTTTCTTCTTATCCCTAGATTTGCTGCTCCCTTAATTTGGAGAATGTCTTGAAAAAAAATTCAATATACTGATTAAAGACAGGTCATCTGTGCTTAAAAAAAAAAGTACCTAGGCTCCCCTGATTTAGTAGTTTTTTAATGGAGGAAAACTGTGTTGCATAGACATTTCAGGCCCGAGGCCTTTACAGTACATTTGTTTTCTTTTTTGAATGAAAAAGTGCGAATCATCTCTCTTTACAGATGTTATTTCACTGGTGTGCACTGTGATATTTGTTTTCACTCAGAATTGTTGCTTAATCCATGTTTGACCCACACTAATGCTCGGATATCTGTAAATGTCTATGACATAACAGTAAAATTTGTATGTGGGATAACATAAATATATCTGTATGCTTTCAGTACATAAAAATTTAGAAAGTAAAAACTTAAGAAAATGTAATTGTGTGAAAAATTGCTGCTCTGTTCATTTACTTTTCATGTTCAGGCAGTGATTAAGCACTATTTTTTGTCCTTTTCCAAGGCCTTGAAGGGTGTGGATTTTCTCTTTGATAATGCGATGGCTTGGTTTACAAACAGGCCACAGTAACAAGTCCTGTGTACGTTGAAGTGGTCTACCTCATGTTGTGCCCTCGACACTGTCTTATTGTAAAGCTGCTGTAGCTATCATGTCAGCTGAGCCTCTGTACGCAGCTGTCTTATCGACCAGAGACAGATGTTTTGAGTTGAAGTAGAACTAGATGTGTTTGTCGGGCGTCACGGTTGTTGGGAGGCACCACATAAAACACAAACTCATCTGGTGATACAGACCAACTACTGCTGAGGCCATATTGACCTGTGGCACATGATTAACTGTAACACAATGTGGGTTGTGGAGTTCTTTAATATTGTTGGTATTAACAAGCCCAGTTTTAAACACAGAACAGGTTTTCTGGTTATTTGTTCTCTAGAAACAGCTATCATCTGCCTTAGTGGTGCCTCAAATCCATAAGCTGTAAACTGTACCAAATGTCATGAGTTCTGTTGGTGTATGAAATGGTCATGTTGTATTATTTGGACTGCACATTTAGTCATTTTTCAGGAGTTCGCTTTCACGATGTAGAGTCTTGAAAGAGTTGTTTTGTTTCAAGTGGCGGCAGTCAGTCCCCGGCTGGTCATCAAGTGGTCCTTTAGATGTTGAATGACTGTGTTGTTTTGAAAAAAGAAAAAAAAAATAGAAGCAGCTATGTTGATTAATGGCTCGATTAAATACACTGTGAACAAAAGGTCTCAGGTTAACTCATTTATGAGCTGTTTAGTCTGTTGTGTGATTTACTAGTTTTGCCACGTTGAAAGGCTCGGGTTAAGTTATTTCTTTTTTTTGTGGTATTCACATTACCTGTGTACTTATGTAAAAATTAAAATATTGTTTGAGAGTTGTATGACACATTTCAATAATAAAGTGAGGCGAAAAGCTGGGTGTTTGTTCCTTCACTGATGTACACAGGTTCAGCTGCAGTTTGACAGCCCTGGATGCAGTCAGTAAAACCATAATTAACTTTAATTTGGACATCTCCCAGGTCACACACACACACACACACACACACACACACACACACACACACACACACACACACACACACACACACACACACACACACACACACACACACACACACACCTGTAGCTGAAACACTTTTTGAATTGTTAAATGCAGTATTTTATGGGTTGCATCATACCTCCAATCTAATATGTGCTGAGACTACACTGTACACATCCTCGCCTCTTTAGACAGCATCCATACATGAACAGTTAGTTGAAGAAAAACCAAGAGAGATTAGAGATTACGGCTGGGCAATATGTCCTGAAAATTGTATCACAATATTTTTAGGCTATATTTTGATACACAGTATATATCTATTTTTTATTCTCCTCAAAAGCACTTCATTAATGCTAGGACTGGGAAACAAATCAGACACAATATTTTTGACCAAATACCCTCTAATGCAAAAAAGTTGTATGGATGACTGTTTTTTCCCAAAATATTTACGCGATGAGATTTTTGATCAATGATCATAAATATTGTGTATATAACAACTAAATGGTTAGAGTCAAGCGTTAAAACAGTCTTGTAAGCTGATACATTTACATCACTTTACTCTGATGCAGCCTTTAAAATGAGGGAAAAACACTATTTATGCCACATCACGATACGATATCCAAAATCTAAGACAATATATAGTCTCAGATCTCTAATGATGTAATATCTTCATGTTGCCTAGCCCTAGTACAGATATATTGAACAAAGGTTTTATCAGGTACCTAAAAATACTCAGTGTATTACAGACAGGTAGGAGTACCTCCACAGAAGCTAAGCAATATACTGCTGAGGATGAAAACAGTTACAAAACCTATTTTAGCCACCTAAAAATAAAATCTAACAGTTTAAGTTTGCCACATTTAGAATATTTTCATTTTTGCCTAACCTTTCTGTCAGTGACTTATGATGGGGAACTGAAGCCATTCAATCGCTCTCTTCAAAGCCAGACTTGAAAATCGTTGCAAGAAGTTGCTAACCTATGGATGCCTTGATTGGTTAGTTTGTGTCATTGTGTGACTTTGGCATAAAGGGGTGAGTACGTGTTTGTCAAAGTTACACAATAACAAGCAGTAGGCAGGAGCACACCAGAACCTCCTACGTAAGCTAAACTTACTGGTTTTGTCAATGGAGTCTGGTGGCTTTGACAAGAGCACAGGTGGGGAACTGAAGCCATTAACAACTTCCCTGTCAGAAATTGCTGTCTAACTGAAATACTGTAAAACTTCAATGAAAAGCCTTGTCTCAGAAATAGGCCTAATCCGTTTTACTAGCCTGGCATGGCTACACATTTTGACAAGTAAACGCCTGCCTCAGTTAGACGCCTGGTCTGGTTGCCAAGCAGTTCATTTTTATAGAAGTTCTTTGGATGTATAAAAGCGGGTTGTTGGCTACCCCAAAATATGTGTCTATTCCTTGATTAACCTGTTAACCTGTAAGTTATATTATTTAGTCCGTAAGGGTCCTCAGATAAAAAGAATCAAAAGGCTTTTTCATAAAAATCAATTCAAGTTGTGAGTATTGGTTTAACACAATGAAGTGGTGTGTTGGTGTACCAGGCGCTGTAATTCTCTCTTTCTGTGATGCTCTGTCTGTCGGAGCTTGATCAAATGAATAAATCATAATTGATATGTTATTTGAAGCCTCAAGTAATATTCATACTGGTTTAAATAAACAATTTGATCTAATTTCTCAATTTTCACTGAGCAACAGTTTTGTGTGAAAGGAATTTAAGTCCTGACCCAAATATAGGCCTGTTGATTCCAGTGATTTAAGCAAATAATAGCCCAGGCTATTAATTGAAGTTTTACGGTATTCTTAGTATAGTGTACACACAAACTGTTATTGTCGTTTTCTTTTTTTTTAAGTGGCTAAAATACATTTTGTTGCTTATCCCGTCCACAACAGTGCATTGTTTAGCTTCCATCATGGCAGTCCTGCCTGCCTCTCCAAACTGGGGGCGTGCTGACTGATATCTACTGTCTGAAAAACACTGGTTATTGTAAGTACCTTATACAACCCTTTCTAAAAAGATCCAAACTATCCCTTGCAGCTTTAATTGTGGGTTGCAGACTGGTCTTGCTATGGATCTGATTTGGATAAATTCAGTATTAGAATGCTGTTAACACCCAATTATCCACCTTTTCTAGCTTTTCATTAAAGATTTAAGTTACATCATCAGTGGATCATAATATGCATGCTATTGCAGTAACGTGATTATTATTTTAGAGTAATACTCCTCCACTATCTTCAGTCCCTAACGAGAAACAACTTAGGTGACAAGAATCAGCCTCACACTTCCAGTTCAATGCAGATCCATTGCACAGAGAAAGAATGATTTAACTTTTTTTTTTTTTGGCATGAAAATGTGCTAAAAATGTGAATGGATTTGCATTAGATTGAAGAAAATGTGGCCTGTGTTGCATTTACCCTATCAATGACACAGCTTGACCACTAGAGGGCAGTATTTACAAAGTCTAGATTTAGAGCCATGTCAGATTCTGGTTTCACAGCCGTGCATGTTCAGTTTGAGTAGCCGACCTACAGTGCAGTTAGTTATAAGTGTGTATATCGTTGCCAGGCTGAGAATTGAGAGTTACAGAATTATAGGGAAAAATACAAGAGTGTTTCTTGATTCTAAGAAGTTCAAATACACGTTTGTCTTCATTTTAAAAGACACATCTCTCCACTCAGGAGAACTAAAACAATGCTTGTACAGTGCTCTTTGGTTTGAAACTTACATACACTTACATGGCCACACCCTAATTGGTGATATCACACAGGTGTTGCCTGTCAGCTGTCAGAGGCAACACACCTGGCGTGCTTTGCGATTCAGTGAGCATTCACTCCTTGAAAAATAAAGCTTTGTGAGAGAAGTCTGATAGATGGCTTCTACATCTACAAGACATGAGCGCACCATTGTTGAATTTCCCTGTATCTATAAACGGAGAAGACTGACAAAACCTATCATGGATGCGCATTCTGTAAACAACAAATTGCAAGGGACAATCTTCAGCACATTGAACACTTTAAACTTTGATTCCCACCCCCCCCTTCCTCCTCCTCCCTTTTTGAGTAGACCACATCTGTTTGCTGTCTGTTCCCCTGGGCCAGCACTGTGTAATCTATTGCATTAGCTCACATTAGTGCATATCGCCCATGGGCCTTGGTAATCACAAACGCAAAATGAGCATTTCACTTAGCATCACCCTCATATTCCCCCACACTATGGCAAACTTAGTGCAAAGGCATGGCAGAGAACGCAAGTCGACAACAGCTTATGACATGCATCCCGTTACTCTCGATCCCCGTGTCCAGAATGCTGTGAGGGCTTTCATGTCAAAAGTCCCTTTAATAGGCAGAGATACACTTCGAATTTTCACTCTGTTTACGTCTTCTTCTCTGTGTTTTCTCTTATTTATGGGCCTCAAGAAACATTAAATTTGTGTGTTTCTGCCAAAAATTCTGCCTGACCTTTACCTACATCTTTATTCCTTGCAGATGAATGGCACTGCAGGCCTTCCTTTCATTATGCTGCATCATAGCTGAGCTTTAAGAAACCTAAAATTGTTTTTGATTTGATACAGTAATGCAGTAGAAGAAAAAACAACATGGAGCATCTCTCAAGCAATTTCTTTCTCTACAAATTACAGAAAACATATTTTATTGATCTAATTAGACCTTTATTTATTTGCCCACATCTTAAAATTTTATTCCCCAATGCCATGCCTCATTGCCAATTATGCACAGAAATCTGGACAAGGACAACCTGAGAAAATACCCATGTTTCATGCAAATTCACTTGGGATTTTTTTTTCCTCCAAATGCTTTGGCATAAAACACCTGAGGTCTTCAAAGCTCCTTATCAAGTTTCTTTCATCACATTAGGTTTTGTGTGATAAGGATTCACACAGCAGCCATTTTAGTGCACAACTCAATACACAAATGGCATTTTATGCTTGCATTGCCATCCATTCATCTGTTCAGCGTGTTTGGTTTTAGAAGAGGTTGTGGATACACTCATCTGTGACTGTATTTAGCAATTCCACCCTCTTTCTCTCCAGTAGTATGACTATCAAATCTCCTACCTCCCTCCCTCCTTGTAAAGTAAACTTCATGTTTTTCTCCTTCCCCTTAAGTGCTCTCTCCTCTTATTTTCAGTCCTTTCATCACTCATAATTGTTGCCTCCAGATTGTCAACTTGCATGAATTAGCAATTGGGCCAACAAAGCGGATACGGTCAATTGTTGAATATCCTGTCAGAATTTGAGGCAGAAAGTCTGCTCTGGCTGTGATTGCTCATCATCGTCACCCCATTCCTCTGAGGAAGAGGAGCAATGTAATGGTTCCCACAAAAACAGCCCCTGGCCTGAGGAAAGGGATTTGGGTGTCTGGAGACAACAGGGGCCATAT
This sequence comes from Cephalopholis sonnerati, assembly GCA_019142605.1. NCBI lineage: Eukaryota > Metazoa > Chordata > Actinopteri > Perciformes > Serranidae > Cephalopholis > Cephalopholis sonnerati. The sequence goes on along the minus strand of JAGQAX010000011.1, from coordinate 5,293,197 downwards.
GGAGCGGGCTGAGATAGCAAGGCACATGTACAGAATAATGGATGACGTGTCATGTTTCATGTTGCCGAGAAGCCATCAAGAGACTTGGTTTGGGGAAATCAAAAGGCTCACATACAGCAAAAGCGACTGTTGGACCATTTAGCAGTTTTTGTTTATTTTTATGTTGGGAGAGTGCAGAACATATAGCCTTGAAGGATGTGGTGCTCTACTTTCAGTGCCTTTGGTCTGTGGAGGTTATTTACAAGTAAACACTATGACATTTCTGATTGGCTAACATATATATATATACACACACACACACACATAAATGTATATATACATATATATATATATATATATATATATATATATTTATATATATATAGGCTTATAATATGATGTCACAGCAGACAACTTTAACAGCATAACAACCTGTTTCTAAAAAGAAAGGGAGAATGAACTGAAGATAAAATAAAAGACAACATGTAAAATAGATGCACAGATGTTTAGTTCAAGATATGGGCAATTGCTGTTTTCTACAACTCTTTTTTAGACACATTAACGATGCCAGTAAACCACTACGGTCCAGAGAGAAACACCTCAACAACTATTGTATTGATTGCCATGAAATTTTGGCAGAGGATGAATCGGTATGACTTTGGTGATCCCCTGACTATTCCTTTTGTGCTACCAGCAGGTTGACATTTGTGGTTTTAAATAAAATGTCTCAACATTTGATGGATTGACATGACATTTGTTACACACATTCATCTTCCCCTCAGGATGATGAAATTGAAATATACTGAAAAATTTCTGGCACAGGATATAAATTCTCTACAGCAGACTCTCAAACTACAACAAGCAAACCATACAACAAAATAATACCACAATATATATGTTTAAGACAATAATTACACAAATCAGCTTTAAAATTATACAAACTCCAATGTGTCCAATACTTCAGTTTATGATTATACACCCACAAAATTAATAACATTCCCATTAGCCTCAGCTGTACTTTGGTTTTCAGAGCAAATGTTGGCATGCTAACATGGTAAACTAAAGCCTCTGTCACACATAGTTCCAAGTAAATTAGCCCACTGGGATAACCTTACAAGCATTTCAGGTGTTTTTCACTATTCACAGATGCACTACATGCAGGAACGTTTCCATCTTGCGCCTTTTTACACACACCATTGCAATGTTGGAATAGATGATGCACGGGACAGCCCAGCAGATGGCAGTAATGCAACACTTATGGATGGCAACTGCCAAAACTTTAGAGAAGAAGAAGGCTAGCTGTGTGTAATAGGGTTTCCATCCGAATGTCTCGAAATTTTTGAGCGAATTTAGTGAAAATGAGCAAAAAGAAAATGCAACTTTATGCCCGTTTCCATTTGTTATTATTTTGCGATTATTGAGAGGAGAGTGCGCCATGAGATGCCGTCATCAGAGAGCGTCTCTCTGCCACAAAACAAACAAGACACTCGGCTGACAGTCAACAACTGATCATGGACAGATTCCTGATCAACCTGTCGGCGTTTGGAAGAACTCTGGTCACCATTTTGTCAGCATACACCGCGTACTGAGCCATCCTGAAGAAGAGACGACAAGGAAGAACTTTAATGTGAAGAGTACTGTCGGAAATAGCTGGAAGGAGACCACCGTGTCGTTCTCCATGTGTATGGGAAATTGTGAATTACACTCACCTGTCCTGTAGTAATCGGCTCTCAAGTGTCAGTTCTCTAATCAATTACCCCAGATTAACAGGATTAAATGTATTTCACACACTCAATTATATGGTCCAGTCATCGTTTATCCGCAAAACCTGTTTCCATAGCAAAAAGTCGTACTTTCCTTTTATCGATACGCAGACAAATCCACCCCCTCCAAGCGTAAAAACTTTTTTGCAAATTTTCTGCCTTTTTTCGAATTTCTAGCGTTTCCATTAATGTTTAGTTTCGCTATTTTTGAAAATTCGAATAAGATCAGGTGGATGGAAACCCTATTTGTGTAAGCCCCCCAGCTTTGAAGCCAATTGGACGTATTTGGCCAAACCGTGGAATGATAACATCTAGGTTCGTCACGGGATGCCATTGGGCCCAAAAAGACTTTTTCTTTTTTACTTACATTGTGACAGAGAGATGTGTAAATCAGTGGATAACATTTTTGGAGCAGCAAAACCCCTGTGAAATGACTCATTTCACTATTGGATTTGACCCATTCGGTCATTCTGTAACATTTTGAAAGTCTCAAAGAGCCGCACAATTAAATCATTTAATCCCCATTTAAGTTAGCAGAGCGCTATACCAGAATTAGCCTTTCGGCTGACGGAAGTTAGCTGCTCAGTGGGCCCAATGATGTGGAAGCAGAGCAGAAGATCCAGGTCATTTTACAGATGGAAGTTGAACTTATTTGGCATCATGTGCCACTGAACAGCTTTCACAAGAATGAACATGGCCCCGCCTCCAGCACTGTATTCAGTTCTCTTACATACATCCATCATACATCCATGCTGTAAGCGGCAGAAGACGTATTTTATTATTTCAGTAAAATGGTGGAAATTTACTGGTCCATCAATGTCCCAATGCTCACTCATGGTCATGAGCTTTGGATAATGATGAAAATAATGAGGTCGCAGATACAAGAAGCCGAAATGAGTTTCCTCAGAAGGGTGGCTTGGCTCAGTCTTAGAGAAAGGGTAAGGAGCTTGGAGTAGCCGAAGGGAGCTCGGAGTAGAGCCGCTGCTCCTTCGCGTCTACAGGGGTCAGTTGAGGTGGTACGAGGACCTGATCAGGATGCCTCCTGGGTGCTTCCGCTTGGAGTACGTCCCACTGGCAGGAGGCCCCGGGGCAGACCCAGAACACACCGGGGGGACTACATATTTCATCTGGCCTGGGAATGCCTCAGGCTCCCCCAGGAGGAGCTGAAATGTGTTGCTGGGGAGAGGGATGTCTGGAATGCTTTGCTCGGCCTGCGAACCGACTTAAGCTGTTGAAAATGGATGGATGATATGGATGGCAGAAATGCAAATCCGTAAGCAAGTCTCGGTTTTATATTCGTCACCAGCGGAGTCTTGTGATTGGTGGCCTTACTCCATATGAAAACATCTTTTGTCAGACAGACATAACCCTTTCCTTGCTTGCCCCTGTGATGTCACTGCTTTATTTACAACAAATCCATACCATCATTTTCCCTGAAATGTTACTAAATCTGGAGGTGGGAAACTGGTGGTGCAGATTTCTCTGCTCCCATTTTCACATGACCAGATGCAGGAAGTGTTCCTGAACATTTCAGGGATGTGTGAAAGGCTCATATAAGATGATGAATATGATAAGTATTTCTCCTAACCATTAGCATGTTAGCATTGTTATTGTGAGCATTTTAACATGCTGAGGTTAGCATTAAGCTCAAAGCAGAGCTGGGCTTAGGTACAGCCTCACTGAGCTGTTAGCGCGCAGAGTCTTAGCCTTGTTTCATTGTTAATATGAGGCATTCAGGTCAGAGTGAATGTTACAAAAGGTGAAATCCACAGTTGTTGTGGAGGTAGAAACCCTTCTGTCCAGAGCTCTTCTGCCAGGGGGGGCACTGTATACTTAGTCCCCCACCCCCCCACATCCTATCTGCTCTACCTGCATGTGGAATAAGCCGAGCACCTCACCTCTGTTTTTCTCCCAGTGTCAGAACTACACTTAAGTGCTGTTTCCGATACCCATGAGTAAGCCCCATAAAAGCTGCCCCATCGCCGCAGCGTTATTGTTTCTTGCGGATGATTGATTGATGGATGAGGGCTGACACTTCAATGAAGCCATTTTCACTGGCATCTCTATCCGATGATGTGCAGCGTATATTTTCCATCCACGCCTCATTGCTCGCCTGTGTCATTCCTGGAACTTCATTTACACCATGTTCCCTGAAGGACCTTTTTTAGCCCCATCTCCCTTTTTCTCTCCCTGGCTCCTCTTTTTATCTCCTCTTTTTTCCATGCCATAAAATAATGCTATTTCTTGTCGACTCTGGAGGGGCCTGGAATCATTTGCAGGGAATGATAAAACCAAAGGCATGGAGGGGTTATTTACAGGAAGTGTAACGCTGACAGGGTCCCACTGTTCTGCTTTTTTCACTGTCAGATGCCAAGTCCATGCTGAGACAGGGCAGGGCGATGATATACATTTCAAACACACTCGACCTACGCCGCATGCACACACAATCGTTTACAGTTATCACCACGAGCCAAATAGGAACTTCCAGCATTGCAGATTCTACCAAGATGTTGTCCAAACCTACCCGAAAAACATGTTAAAGTATATTAGTTCAATGACAGTGTGATTGAGGTGCCTTCTCTGAGACAATTGCCTGTTTTTGCTCATATGGGGAGCAGATGGTAAGCAGGCATCAGTGCGGCAGGCTTTCTGGGATGACAGCCATGAGATTCCCCCTCAGGTGCCATTGGAGCCCCTTTAGAAGGGGAGAGTGATTGGTAGGACATGGCACCTCCTAAGCAACTGTTTTTTTTCCTGAGTTTCCCGTCTTACAGTTCTAATCAACAAGCTACGGTGCAGTAAATATACATGCAATGTCACCTAAGACATATACTCACTTTTTTTGCAGCTATTTGGAAAACGGTAACTGTATTACCAGTGAAAATATGGTTTTTAAGACATAATCATCATCCAATAGATTATCTATCATTGTTATAATCATTGTTTTGGTCAAATTTAAAAAGCTATGTTTCTGTCTGTCTTTTAATCCATCTATCCAGCATTTATAAACTGTATATAAACAGTCAATAAATGGCTTAAACCACACTGTAGTGTGGTTGTAAACAGATACAAGGATACTTTTGTTATCAATGTCTTTGTCACCGTTATAAGTCTTCCTATGAAGCATCCATTTAATCACCTAATGAGTGTTTGATAACAGTATTTGTGAGCTAACATAGTCATATATGTGTTGTACCTTTAAATGCATTTGTAAACCTTCTGTAGATTTACAGTTATAGTTATAATAGTGGTTCCCAACTAGTGGGTTGTGGTCTGAAAGATTATACACTTTATTTTGAAGCACAGTGAATATCTGGCACAGAGCTTTTATTTTGAAGTGTTGTGTCCTGCTGTAGAGTAAGTGAATAACAGATAGCTGCCTAACAGAGATAGCAAATTAACTCGACTGCATGGCCAAATGCAAGTTTGACGCTGAATATTTTAAACTGTGTCGACCTTGAACTGATGACTGATGACAAATCTGGGCCCCATGGCTGGACCACTTGGGAACCACTGCTTTATAACACACTGCAAAATTGTTAATGAGCTAATATATATCTTGTAATTGCTACCAATAACACAAAAAACATGCATAAGAGATGTTTAATTAACACTATAAAAGAATTGTTTGTTATCTTTTATTTAAATATTGATAGATACAAACAATTCAAACCTAAATTAAGCATGTGCGTCCACACACCCATTCATCCTTCCTTGTTAAAAAAGGAAAGTACACTGAATTTCTATACAACACAATCCCTAACTGTGCACTGTATATTAAAATCTGTTCCAAGGAGCAGGTTGACTGACTTAAAACCTGGAACATCTGTTTGGTTAGCATGAGCTGACACAGCAGCAGTGGCTAACATCTAACACTGAGCTGTTAAACTATCCCAACAACCTCATGCAGACACTGAATTAGCTTGACACTCTTGTTGAGCCCCGTTACAAACCGAGTAACATTAACCATGTGATGAGTCTCTCAACTGTGTGCAGCGCAGAGCTCACACTTCTGCAGCAGCAGCTATGACCCATACAGTGTGTGATGTGGGATCAGTATCACTTTAAGCATACTGGTATTGGTACCAGTATTGGAATTTTTTAAATGATACGCAGCCCTTGTAAACATACTTGTCGGGTATTTATTGTCATAAAAAGGGAGCTTAAAGTAAATGATATTGTTATATGGTATATTTTTTAATACATTCATTAATAACCAATGTTAAGATATTTATATTGTGTCTTAAGTAGTTTTACATTATGTTGCAACTGATTTACTCATTGTTACACATGTGCTAATCACTCAAAGCAAATTTAAAACTGCTTATCTTCAAAAGTAGTGCACATGTATTTATATATAATTATGAATATCTTATACTCTGTTATCAAACATCCATTAACTGTTTATCAACTAGTTATAGATGCCTAAAATCAGTCACAGTAAAGAACAAATACATGAATAAACACTACACAAAAATGTCCCTATATCTGTTTACAACTACATTACAGTGTGTTAGAAACCATTTGTGTTTATACTGCAAATAAATTCTTCATATAAGGCATTAATTTACTCTCCAGTCTATAGATGTGATAATAAATACAAACAGTCTAGTTACAGGTTTGAACAGACCTTCCTGTGGGTTATATTAAGATGTTAATGTGATGTATCTAGCCACCACTTTTATGTGAAATGCATTTGAAGCATCTGCCTTTCAGCACCTTGAGATCGAAACACACCCTACAGTAGACGATGGGAGAAATGAGAGGACATAATGCACAGTTGAACACATGATGCATTTACTGTAGTTGTGTGTCTGTGTCTGTGTGTGTCTATGTGCGCTCACTGTGCTTGACCTTGGCTGCTACAGGACATTTTGGTTCATCAGGAAAGATGATTGTTTCCTTTAAAAGATATTAAGAGGACTGTGTCTAAAGGAAACTGACATGGCTCCCTGCATCCCTGATGGTTTCCACTCCGTTTCTTTTATAGTCACTCAATCGGTATGGGAATAGTGTCCCACCACAGTATTTATACATTAAGCAAGGTCTCTGTCTCCAGAAACAGGAGAAGAGACATGATTGGCCCCAGAGTATAATTTCTTCCGTGTCTACATTGGCGTGTCATCCTTTATCAATAATCACCTTGGAGGGAGTGCTGCTCCTGTTCCAGGGAGATTGACCTCTGTGGTGATGAGGGTACATAGATGGTGGTCATCCGTTACCACAACCCATACTCGACCCTGTATAATATCTGCAGATGGGGGAGTCTGGGAGGACCCCCTTAAAGCTGAAGCTGGGATCATAGTGGGACGACATATAGCAATAACCCCCCCTCGCCCTGTCACCACCATAGACTGTATAAAATAATGGCATAGCTACCATGACGTCACCCATTGGTTTATGGATTACCATTTTGAAGCCTCGAGTTTGGCATTTTAGCCGTCGCCATCTTGAATTTTTGGAGTCAGAAGTGACCATATTTGGACAACAGGGCAAAGCTAACCCTAATGCAAGTGGTAACCTTGATTAGCACGGTGTATCTACAACTGTGGCTAACTGTGACAATGCTAATGCTAATTTTCACTCATGAAAACACCGGACTCCTTAGAAGGTTTTTTTTTTTTTTAACTAAACTATAAACAAGACTTTTTTTAGCCAACCACAATCTACTTTTCCCTTTCCTCCTCAGATATGCTATGTGCTTGGCATGTGTTGTAAAAAAATCAAATCTTTAAGATGGTTAAAAGATGTTGCTGGGGACTGTAATAATCTTTACGTGCTCATTACATTGTATACAGTCACATCTCAAGTTAGATACTGTTAGCAAAATGCTGGCTAATTAGCAAGCTAACATATAGCTTCATCAAGAGTCAGATCAACAACTTCAGCCACGTCTGCTTCCTCCTTATTTATGTAGTAATGTCAAAGAGATTTGGAAAAGAACATATAGGTTGGTTGCTGACATATTTTTAAGATGACATGACCTATCGTTAGCCAAATCAAGGCTAACATCCCTTTGTTCATATTGAGTGTGTCTCAAATCGCATACTTCCGTTAGTACACTTAAATGTAGTACACTATGTACACTACCTACGTCTTGCGTGGAGCTCTAATTTTAAATTGTCTCAGATCATGCACTGCCATTTTGCACTTACCGGAAGTGACCACAGCTTTTTTTCTTTCTTTTTTTTTTTGACTGCCTCTTCTTCTTCATCTTCTTCCACATTAATTTGCCAACATTTTACCGCTATCTAGACCCAGACATAAACCACACTTACACTACAATGTCAATGCTGATTAAAAATGTACTGCTGTAGCTAGAAGCAAGTTAGCTACTTAGCAAATGCTAACATTCGCTTGCAATCTAATGGTAGCATTTGCATTATTGTTTGCTGCACCAAATCATTACAGTCACACTCCTGTACACTCCTTGCTGTCCCCAGCCACCATGTCAAAAGTTGAGAAGTTTGGTACATAGCAGAAACTGCGTCACAAAGGTGGTGACCATTGAGGGTGAGTGTCTATCATTCCACACTCAATGTTTGGACCATTTTGAGTGTGCAAGTAGTACACTGCATATTCCTGTTTTATGCCATGTGAACACACATACTGCACTTGTGCACTCAAAATATTAAGTGTTAAGTACAGAAGTATGTGATCTGAGACACACTGAGTATCTCTGTATGTGTCGCACCAAAGTAACTAATTAGAGTAACGTTAGGTCAGCACTATGGTTTGTAGTCAGTTATAAATAAAGAGTTGCCTCCATTACAGATCCCTAAAAGGGGAAAGGAGACACATACCTGGCAGAGGCAATGACTCATATTCTTGTCATCCTCGGTCTCCACTTATCCTGTTTTTGTTGAGACTGAAAGCCTCGAATTGCGTAGTTTTGCTTCATTCCTTTAAGTTAACATTTCCTTTCATTGCATACTACAGTGCTTGCTGTTTGCTTCTTGAAGATATAGCCTATTGCCTGACTCCCAGAAACTATCTAATCAACACTGCGGCACCCAGCTAAGAAATATCTGTGTCCCCATGTTCCTTTCTCTCAAGCTTGTACAACTTAGCAACTGCAACTAAGGGAAATGGGACCAAGCCCAAACAAATGTGCTGAACTTTGAAGCCAATTTTTGCAGTGGCCAAACACTGGTACTGCAATTTCTGGGGTTCATCATGTGACGCCATTGAACACAAAAAGACTTTTTCCCATAGACTAACATTGGGAGAGAGATGTCTATAAATCAGTGGGTACATTTTTTTGAGCATCACAGCCCCCACTATCAAGATTAAATCCATTCAGTCTGATAACATTGCGAAAGTCTAAGAGAGCTGCAAGATGAAATTATTTTGTCCCCCGTCAAGTTAGTAGAGTGCTAAGCTGGAAGTCTACCGCTTGGCCAGTGGAAGTTGGCCGCCTACGCTTGGCTATGCTCGGCCGTAAGTCTCTAGTGCACCTGCTCTATGGGCCCAATAATGTGGAAGGAGCGCTGATCATCTGGGTAATTTTATACCGTGGAAATAGAGCATTTTTGGTATCATGCACCACTAAGAAATTATGCCCTAACTTTTAGCCTTAATGAGTTGTAGATAACTAAGTCAAATAAAAATTCACTCCTTGTACAGTTGTCTTGAACAGGGAATTAGCTATAGAGACCAAAACTGTTTTTTAGTACCAGGCTGTAAAAAGGTTTATCTTTGTTACTGGGCATTTTAACATGAGGGTTGGGACTGAATTGCTCTTGAAACCAGCCTCAAGTGGCCATTAGAGGGACTGCAGTTTTTGGCACAGTTACGTTGGCTTCATTTTTCAGCCTCAGGGGTTGCTGCTTGATCACCACCCCTCCACCGCATGCTTGGTAAGAAGAAGGAAGACAAAAAAGTGTCCCTTTCAAACAAGAAAGATGACAAGAGTAAGAAGCAGGAATGCTCAAGCCTGCAATTTCCTTTAAATGCATCCCTTAAGCCATTATCTGATTGCAGTATATTTACATTTGATCACTTTGTTATTCTATGTGGTGGTGTAATGCAAAAAAACCCAACAACATACAAATGAATGAGCAGCTAGATCTGGGAAAGGAGGAGCAAGGAAGTTACGCATCCATCCCACAAAGCAATAGCCCTCCTCTTCTAATGCAATGTGACACTGAATACTACACACAGAGAAACAAGTAACCTCAAATTGGGTTATTCTTCCTACCTGCCAGTAATCCAGTTGATAAGCACTATACATGTAGATTTCTGGGGAGCTGAGAAATCAGATTACCCTGAGCTGAACTGGGATTTTCAGTCTAAATTGGCTGTTGTTCCTCGGGTCTCTCATTCTATCAGGATGAATGAGGGGAAATAAATGATTTGACTTTGCACCAGTTAAATTGTCTGCGCAGGAGCACACATAAAGAAAACGCTGCTAGAGTTATTGAGCATATGGGGATGCACCACATATAAACATTTAATGCTAAAATACAAGTTTGAAAATCTGCAAAATTGTTGGATGATTCATGTGAAGTTGTCTCTGTGATATTTAGGGAGCTAAACTCATCTCGAGGAAACAGTTCTTCAGTGTTCCTTCACTCATCATCCAAACACAGGTGAGACTTCTCAACCTTTATTGTGAAAAGTCTTGAATGAACCATGCCAACCAAACCAGGATTAATCTGTTTCATAAAGCCAACCCAGAACCCACAGCTGATGAGATCAGACTAATTCAAGTCTGGTTTAACAAGATTTAGAGTCAACAATCACGCTAGCAGCTCTGTTAGGCTTTATAAACGTTAACGTTAGCATTGCAACATGCTCACACTGCCTATAACAACATGTTTATGTTAAGCAAGTCTAATGTTTTACTACATTCACTGTCTTCATTTAGCTTTTTAGAATGGTAATATTTTCTAATTAGCACTGAACACAAAGTACAACTGAGGCTGATGGGAATGTCATTAGTTTTGCACCTGTTTTTTGGTCATCAACCGAACCTGATGGTGGCACTAAATGAAAAATTAAGAGATCACAAATTCATCCTGAGGGGGGCATGAATGCCTGTGCCAAAATGTAATGGCAAACCATTCAACAGTGCCATGCCAGAAACACGACATCAGCCATATCAACCTAAAAACCAAGTGACAATTGCTGGGGCTAAAAATTAAGCAAATGCATAAATGTCAAAGACTGCAGTTCCTCGATTGGCCACTTGAGTCTGGCTCCAGAAGCGAGTCAGTCCCCATAGACTCCCATTTTTAAAACGCCCAAGTGTACTGCAGGAATAAACAGCCTGGTACAAAAAACAGTTTGGCCTCTTAACCTAATTTCAACATTCATTTCAACTATATAGCTGTGTTTCCACTGAGCAGTACGGTACAGTTCAGCTCAGTTTGGTACGTTTTTTTTCCGTTTCCACTGTAAAAAGTTGTTCCGTACCGTTCCCATTTTTGGTCACCCCTCTGTTGGGGTACCTAGCACACAGATCTGATACTAAAAGGTGGAGCTGTGAACACTGCAGTCCGTTGATTGGACAATAGAGGACAGTCACTCTGTCTTAGGGCTGAGTTGTGGCTGGTTTTGAGGCTCATGTAACCACTGTTCATACCTTAGAGAGTTTTACATCTATTAGTAGGCTATAACTATAAAATGACAGGATGTTTTGCTGGTTTTACTGGCTCTTTAGCTAGAGTTGGAGAAAAAATGATTTAATTCACTGGGATGACCAGCAATTTTTAATGTGGAACATTTACCTGTAATGTTACTCAATGTATGAGTTGATGACATGAATCCATCAGCACACCTTCAATTTCACTGTGACAACTTTGATCATTACTCTGGTTTTTATTGTCTCTCTTGGATGACATACACTTTCACTAATGAGTGGATCTTTAAGCATTTAAAAATATATATTAATTTCGACAGGATTATGTGAACTGTATATATTCTAATACTCAGAGGAGAAAAAAAATGCTGCGGAGCTTCGTTCCTGTGGGCTACAACAACACTAAACCCCTGAGCTTGCCTGAGAAGGACTAAATGCACAAACCTTCTATTTTTAAATATCCTATTGAGAGAAACTCTCACTGCAGCCTGTTCTGTTTAATTCTGAAAATGTCAGCATGCAACCTCGTTCTGTAGACGATAAACGAGGTGCAGACTGATAAAGGAGGAAATATGGTGAGTGCTGGACAGAGTAGTTAGTGACAACAACCATGGCCACATTAAAGAGTACTGTTTGGGGTGGAAACGCTTAATGGACCTAGGGTCTAGGTACCATGTCTGAAGGGTTACTTTTGGTTCCAAAGGTACTATACCGAAAGTGTTTGTTGGAAACAGAACATATGAAGGGTGAATTTTTATAGAACTCACCCATTTACATTTAATTAAGGCTTATAAGTTATGGATAATAATGGGCGCTTTGAGTGACAGGCTGTCTGTGGAAAGTGTTATCAGCCTCTCAGTCAGATCCATCCCTTGCTCCTCCACAGCTCCATCCTCTCATCGAAATTTAGTCACTTCTGGCTCCAAAAATCCTAAATAGCAACAGCCAAAATGTCCAACTTGAGGCTTCAAAATGAGACTCAACAAACCAATAGGTGACCTCATAGGCAGCTACATCCATTATTTTATACTTTCTAGATGCTCAAAACATGATATGTCATTTTGTCATATATGTCATGTCAGCTTGTTTCTGCTGCCCCCAAGTGGCAAAAAAAAATCATCTATTACAAGTTAAAACGAAATTTAAGTTTTGAAGAGGAAGAGAGTCACATAATTTAATTTATGGCAGAAGAAAAAAAACTGTCTAGAAAAGAAATTTCTCTAAAAATGGATTTTGCTATGTGGTTTTTACAAGTAACGTAACAGCCTCCATGAGGCAAAAATACAGTTTAATAGATGGATTTGTTTCTTTAATTTGTGACATTTAAAGAGAGAATAAATAGCTATATTTTAATGGCAGTGTATTCAGAAAGTATTATACACATTTTGTAATGTCACAGTCTTGGAGGTTCCTCCCATGTCCACACCTGATCTCTGGAGCTCAGCCAGAGTGACCATCGGGTTCTTGGTCTCCTCTCTTACCAAAGCCCTTCTCCCCCTGACTGCTCACTTTGGCTGGGCAGCCAGCCCTACGAAGAGTATTAGTTGGTCCAAACTCCTCTGTTTAAGAATTATGGAGGCCACTTTCCTCTAGGGAACCTTTAATGCAGAGGAAATGGTTTTAGCCTTCCCAAGATCTGTTCCTCGACACAATCCTGTCTCTGAGCTCTGCTGGCAGTTCCTGGCTCAGTTTTTGTTCCGGTGTACACTGCCAGCTGCGAGACATTAAAAAGACAGGTGTGTGTGTCTTTTCAAATGATGTCCAATCAGTTGAATTTACCACAGGTGGATTTCAATCAAGGTCTGGACACATCTCAGAGGTGATCAGGAGAAATGGAAGGCACCTGAGCTAAATTTCAAGTTTCATAGTAAAAAGTCTGAATGCTTATGTCGCTGTGATATTTCTGTGTTTTGTTTTTAATAAATTTGCAAAAATTTGTTAACTTCATCTAAACAAATTTGAGGTTTAGTGTGACATAAATTAACGTGATTTTTTAAGTGCTCTCTGTGTCTTAGGGGCTGATTCAAAATCTGATCGGATATCCACTTAAAATGTGGCAAACTACTCCTTTATGCCTAAGGTAAAGCTAAGCTTGAAAACTAAGCTGAGCAGAACCAGGCTAGTCTGGAGCAATACCTTCTTTGATTACTTAAGTCAGACTTATTTAAAGCTGTAGGTGGTAACTCGTATAAAACGTTTTTGTCATATTTGATGAAATTGTCACTATTTCCTAAGAGTAATAAACAAGACAATCTGTGAAAAAAATCATATTCCTCTTCCTCATAGTGCCTCTAATGGCATTTGCAAGAATCCATCCCACATGAACAAAATCAGAGGTGAGGAGTTTCTAACGCAGCTGTCAATAATGTCAATCACTGCTCATTTGTGATGGTCCGACAGCTGTTGGAGTAAGCATGGAGCCCACACTGTAACTAACTTCACTCCCTGAAGAAATATTAGCAAATTTTTGGGAAAAATGAAACAGTGATTCCAGAGAGAAGCAGACAGAGGGGTCTACAGTCTGTGTTTGAAGGATATATCCAGGATGTCAAACTGACTCAGCAGCAGCAACAGGTTAAAAAGACAAAGATAGTTAGAAGCTAAAGCCCAACTATAGGCTACAGATCACAGTGTAAAAGTGAACCACCACATCACTGCTGATCGCCACAGAAGACAATGAATATAAAGGGAAACTTTGCTGATATTGAACCAGCTGTGTGGCATCGCAGTCTGTGCAGATGAACAGTGTTTGGCTTCACCGGACCTCTGCCGCCGAACAGGCAGGCATCTCCGAGGGCAGTCAAACAATGTTCATCTGCGCACACTGTGATGACACACAGCTGGTTCAATATCAGCAAAGTTTCCCTGCTTCCCTTCACTGGTTCCTGTACAGCAGGGTCTGTCTTTGTTTCACTGTTATAATCATTAAAAAGCAAAAGCAGCATGTATACATTCAGTAGGCTATATCTTCAGTAGCTAGCTAGCTAACCCTACACTTTTCAGGGTATGATTTTGGTTTTGGAACAGGAAAGAAACGTATATCTTTTTCCAACCTCTCCAGGTAACGAGTATCATTAATACACAACATGTCCCAGGCACAACATTTAGCTCCAAATCCACAAAACCTGCCTGAAAGTGAAGGAAATCTGAAATTAGAGTCAATGGAACACAGCTGTGTTGTTGTCGGACCCTGATCTGAACTGGCCTGATGCTATGATTGGCCAGTCTGAGTCCAGGGGTGGGACTTAGCAAAGGGTCAATTAGTAAAGACCACAACCACAAACAAGCTGTATTAACACATGCAAAGTCTGCATTGTATTTTTGAGGGAAAAGGCATCTAAAACAGAATCAAATGAATCAAGATTAAATTCTAACCTTTACTTATTTGGTAGATTTGGTGCTCTGAACACAGTTTAACCAGACACCATTAGAATCTCAGCTTTTATGTGGCTCTTACATCACTGCATGTGTGACTTGCATGTAACATCTCAGCATGATTTATTTCCTAAACGGCATTTTCTTGCATTGCAAACAGCTAAAGTCTCAGCCTCTCCTCTGCTGTTTTTGTATTGTCTAACATGACACATGAATCCCCGGTGGCCCTGGAAATCAGACAACCCAGGTGCAACACTAATATCCTCCCAGTATCCAAACATTTCCTTTAAAAGTAACTGGCACACTGGGGCCCATAAATTAGAGCTGAACGCTGCTCAAGATGTCTGGCTTCCAATAAGACCGTACCCAGAGCAATAAACTTTGACATTGCTGCTTGAAAAATGCCTGCCCTTTTTCATTGTCAAGTGTTACAAATTGATGAAATGAGTTCATCGATGTTCCCTGGTCATTATCTCTCCAGTGGCACTTTGTTTTACAGACAGTGGGAAAAGGGACAGTGCAGATTAGAGGCCCAGGCACAGTTTATCAAACAAAATCTAATATCATCCATAAGAGAGGAATCTGGAAATCAATACTTCATTACTAAATTGTTAGTGGGGATGAAGAGTAATTGTGTGAGTTCAGAGATGTGTCTCGGCGGCCGGGGCATAGGAAGTTCAATGTCACCCGGGAAGTGATAAGTAAAGGCACTGATGGGAAGAAACATTTCTGTAATGGGGGGTGCTGGAGGAGGGCAGTGGCCTGAGCACAGAACAGACAATAGACACTGGTTTGCCATTGATTGGCTCAGCTATAAAGATGGAATGGTTTAAAGAGCCAGAGAGAGAAAGAGGGGGAGACCGAATGAGAGAAGGAAAAAAAGGAGTTAAGAGTGAGCACCACCTTCTGAATTTACCCTTGTCTTGTCACCAGTTTTTGTCCATTGCGTAAAGTCTTCTTCTGTGGTCACTCCGATCAATCGTCCGCTACATTTGCATCCTGACAGAGATAAGTGCAATGATAAAATAGTCCCTTTGCAAAAATAGAAGACCGCTTGATGACACGGCCATTACCGCTGGCTGAAGGTTTGTCTTTGAAATGGCTTTGTGTTAATGAACGTTAATAAATAACTCTGACGATTCGTCTCAGTCGTCGCTGCGTGTCCTGTAATGTTTACAGTACTGTACATCCAGCTATCTGTTAGGTGTGTGATCTTAGCAGAGCCCTCCACCTCCTCTTTTGTTCCCGCTGTGTGTGAGGTCACATCAGTGCAATGAGCACATCACCTCCGTGCAGCCTGGCACAGCCTCATCCCTCTAAAAGCTTGTGTCTGGAGTCCCTCTGACCTGTTCCCCTGCCTCACCATGTTCAGCCATGCAAATCAGAGTGCCTTCAATTTGAACATTCATAAGCCTAACCTGCAGCTTGTATTTGGAGCCAGCGAGAGCTCCCAGTGCAGCCTCATGTAGAATTGGCCACTTTTATATTTTGCTGAACAGCGAGGCAGAGGTAAAGAAACAGTTGTACTGTGCTGAACCAAATGTTTACCCATGTTTTTGCTTACTTCTTTTAGAGCAACTTTGGAGAGTTTTTCCTCCCTTTGATAAAGTGGGACATTAAATAGAACCAATTAGGCCTGCAACAAATGATTATTATGTTTAATTAATCTGTCGGTTATTTTTCCGATCAATTTATTAACTGTTTAGTCTATAAACATCACAAAATTGTAAGGTATAATATATCAGATTTGCTTGCTTTTTCTGAAAACAGTTCAAAATGCAAATATATTTCATTCACAATCACATAAAAACTGTGAAAAGCAACAGATTTCCACATTTTAGAAGCTGGAACCAGAAAATGTTTGTCATTTTTGACTTAATCTACTTACAGAATATGAAAATTGTTAATAAAGGATTGGTTTATATGTCATCAGGGTTATTTTGGGTTAGGTTTGAGACCTCAAATTTTTGACAGAAAAGTCAGTAAATGCAGTTTGAAAGATGAGGGCATTTAACAGGCAGAGAAATGCTAATGAAAGAAGCAATTTAGTTGCATTATGACAACTGATTCAGCATTTTTGAAGTCTGACTCATACCAGAGAATAAAAGCCAGGGTATCTCGGCCTATGCTGCACTGATTTTGACCAACCTTTATTATGTGCCTCTCACAAGTCATTCTCTTTAATGAGTTTTCTGTTGGTCAACTAATAGTTTAACCAACTGATTGTTTCAGCACGACAACTAATATAAATTATTGTTTATCTGAGTACCACACACATAAGTTACTTTGTACAGGATATAATCTCTTATTGATTTCACCAATCAAATCCATTTACTTTATGAATTCGAGATGTGGACGAAGTACAGGAGACAAGTTGAAAAGGGATTTTTAAATGTGCATTAACTGCATTCTTTTGGCCACTTTTTGGTTTGTGGAAACAAGCCATAAACACTGACATGAAAATTTAAATTGATATGGCGTACCTGGTAACAAACAGTTGCCTGTTTACCAACACATCATTATAACTTAATGACAGAATAGGTCGTTTACTACTGTTGCACATACAAACCATCACAACCATAAGGTCTTTACACACCAGAGACAAAATGAATAAACAACATGAAAATGCAAAATACAAACAGTGATGTGAATTTGCGACAGATGTAACACTAATTCAACAAAAACTTTTGATGCCAATGGATTCACCAGCAGTAATGCTAATTTGGGACAACTAACATTACTGGGATCCCACTGACCATGAGCAGCGCTGGCAGTCTGAAGTTAGTTGCTGTATAGCCTACGTTTTTAGTGAAATGCTTTGGTTGAACTTGAACTCTCTGTGTTAAAACAGGTAGGCAGTGTAAATGTCTAGGGCAGGGGTCAGCAACGTTTACTACCAGAAGGGCCATTTTTGGTCCACAAAAAAAAAAAAATTAAATCTGTCTGGAGCCACAAAATGAATTTGAGCCTTATAATAAAAGCAACACAGCCTTATTAAGTCTAAATTAGCTCATCAACACTACTAATAGGTCTAATCATTAATATGTTTTACCATTAGGTGTCTACTCTGCTGTATATGAATATAGAGATATGTAGATATGTATGAATATCTGGAACCTTGCAGTGACAGTAAACAAATCTGTCTGTGTACAATTAAATTCAATATTTTCCTCTATGAGTTTGCCTTTCTGGCACTGCTTTTGATGTCTGGCAAAATTTAGAGAAAAGGTGCCAAGCCGTAGACATCAGTATGACTCAAATTTTAGTTGACGAAATGTTTAAACATTTTTTAAATTTGTTGTAGGCCTATAGATTACACATTTTTACAAACGGATAATGTAAGAATCACTTTAGGCCTACCACAATGGTGAATTAAAATTAAAATGTTCCCTGTAGCCTAATTTTTGGTCAAAGCTACAGGGAGCCAATGGAGTGGGGCTAAGAGCCGCATGTGGCTCTGGAGCCACAGGTTGTCTACCCTGGTCTAGGGCTTTTATTGTAAGTGTCAGAACAGAAGGAGTGGATCTGGCGTGCACTGCATAGTTGGAAAGAGTAATAAAGTTACCCATCTTGGTTTGGGTTAAATAAGCACGTTTGTTATGTAATTTAAGTGACGTACTTTAGCTACCATATGTTACATACGTGATGTAAGTTAAGTCCGGTGTGTACTTAAAATAAGTCAGCATAGACTTTTGGTTTCACACAAGACACGAACAGCAGCCTCTGGGTGAAAGTCCTGTTTGTTTAACCCATCCATTCACCTCAGCTGCCTTCGTACCCATGATTATAAAGATGGACAATGTGAACAAATATGAAGCCAAAATGTCCCTGATATGACTGCTGCCATCTTGCACTTGTGACATCATTGAGAGCCAAATTCTGTACAGTCATGACCTCTTAGATATTGAGTTTCCACCATCCAACCAATCCTAAGTTGCACCACTGATTGTGAGCACACCAACTGACTCACACAGCTGTCATGACTTCAAACACCCTTTTTATAGAATCAAATGACTAGTCAGAACCAAACAAACACTTGAACGTACATCAGTGTGATAAGAACTACCGAAAAAACTATTTGACATTTACTTTGATTGTTTAGCTTGGCCCATGTCCCATCCGCTAACATGAAGGGGGCAGGGTTTATGACCTATTATGCAGCCAGCCAGCAAGGGGCGATCGGGGTGCTTTGGTTTCACTTATGGGGAACTACTGTCATGTAGTCCATCTTTATAAACACCCAGCTGGCATTGGACATTAATATATCATCAGAAAGAGATTATGTTGCACAGAATTTAAAGTCTGATTGGTATGACAATCAGGTTGACCATATTTTAAATAGCTAACGACAGTAGAATTGAGCAAGTACATCATTATCTGTATCTTTGTCTGTATCTGTTTAACCAACTTAATAATTTGTATCTATACTCACAATGGGTGGGGTGTACGTCAGAAGTTGTTATTTTAAGCCTGAAATTTATATGGATCAATCAGAGGTTGCTATATTTATTACCTTTGGGAAAAGTATTTACAGAACAGCCTCAGAATTGAACTTTGGATCATTTTTTTTATCACAATAGATTAAACATAGCTACCTAAATGAGGATTTTCCTTTATCACGAATATAGATAACAATACATTTTACTCATATGAACTGGGCTGTGTCATCCATACACAGACTTTGTTGCTGTCCATACTATGTCACCCGAATTCCTCCTCACTCCCGGCATAATTACTACACCTGCTAGAGGTCACCACCAAACAATAACCGCAAATATGAGTCGTAATAAGCTGCTTGCATTGACGACCTGTATGAGCCTTCCAGCAGACATGGTGCAACATTAGCATTCATTTGGAGTTGTGTTTGTGTCCACCTGAGGAATGCAAGACCAACATTCACTCTCCTTTTAGCTCTGATTTTGTCTCCGACAAATTCTGAGAAAAGTATCTGGCTTTTTTCACCAGGTGGTCTCTAACTGTGTCTGCCTGCTATTTGGTGCTGAGCAGGTAGTGTACAGTGGGTTCATCATTGAAATAGCTGCCTATTGCGAGAGCGAACAAAACCAGTAACGGTGCGGGATACACAACCAAAACAATGACCTGAAAGATGCTGAAATTGAAGCAACTTCTTTTACATATACTCAACCATTTGATCCATTGTTAATATAAAAATATTGATTACAGCAGCTTTAAATCTTCAGCCCAACAAAACATGGATTGTAAGAGAGTCCGAGGGAGTAAAAACTCAGTACAGTGTATTCTTACACCTTTCATTTCAGGTCTAAGTAAAAATCCACCACTGCAGATTCTACAGATGGAGTGTTTTTCTAATTAACAAAAACCGTATCTCGCTTACA
Organism: Cephalopholis sonnerati; assembly: GCA_019142605.1. Lineage (NCBI taxonomy): Eukaryota > Metazoa > Chordata > Actinopteri > Perciformes > Serranidae > Cephalopholis > Cephalopholis sonnerati. The sequence continues at coordinate 5,273,140 of JAGQAX010000011.1, read as the reverse complement.
CATCAAAAACTAGTGGTGGGAGTGATATAACAAGCTGCTAGAATCCAGATACTCTCATTTCATAACATGTTTGAATGTTCAGCAAGTATACTGTTCCATTTAAAAAGAGCCTTTCCCTGTTGTTGACAGAGATAAACATTTTTTTATCGCGGTGCTTTGACGTCGGTGAAGTGAAGCTGACAGTCCAGTAACAGGGGCCGTTCGCTAATGATTTTTGAGCAGCCCCCAACTGAGTCCTAAATGTCTGCAATATCCATAAACAACTCTATACTGTCCAATTAGGCAGACAGAGATGTACTGGGCTGTCAGACAGATTTGCATGGCTAAGCACCTGAGATCCAGAGGATGATGAGGGGGATGGTTCACCGGCCAGGGAGAGAATGTGCACAATGGATGACTTTCATTACGGCATTACCGCTTTACATACACACTCATCCAATTACTGCCTGGATTAATTGATCATCGTACCTTTCTTTCCCCAGCACCGGAGCTGGTGTGTTTTTCTCCCTCCTGTACCAACTACACGACCCGCTGCTTCCATTCCTTCTGCTCTATAGCTCCTGTCCCAGGTTTACAGCCAGAGCTCTTCATAAAAAAAGTCTGAGGGGACATTTTGAGAAGGGGGGGGGGGGTTTGTTAGAGAAAACCGTCATCAGCCACCACTGCGAGGACGGCCATTTGCAGGATCACATACATTGGGAATAATTAGAATTTATGTGTGCTCGTCAATCCCGCCTCATCCTCTTCTCTGCTGTAGACCCATCAGTGGTCAGAAGGGTTCACCGGAGCATGACTCATCCCTGAGTGCGTTTGATCAGAATGAATTATGCCCCTTAGATTCATTATGGCACTTTATTTCTCCTCTCTGTCCTCCTCCCTTGTCCGTTCAGCACCGGGAATGAAATGTACAAGACAGGGTACATATTTTATTGTATGCATGCTGTCATGCACGCACAGTTAGGGATAAGAGGTAGGCAGTGGTGGTTTAGCTGAGCCACCCAATATAATACGCTTCACCATTTTATAAGAGACAGTGCAAAGTGTGTTAGGGAAAACAGCCACAAAATATAAATATTCCAGAATATTTGTAGCTCCAGCACACAGGCGTGAATCCTTATGGCATGGGGGAGATTTGTCAGAGCCATCTTGCAGATAATTTAGAAGCAAAAAAAAAAGCACAACTGGAAGATTTCAAATGTGGCATCGTGAAACCACTTTAATATGACAAAAATCTAATTGAACTCACGCTGTTTAGTGTACAGGACTATGACAAGTGCTAATGGGATCATTTAAGATCATTTAAAATACAAACGAGTCTTCGCTTTCTGTTCATTAATTACTGCTAATTATACGAACAGCTAGCCTTGTCGGGGCAGTGCATTTGGATGTGAACATCAGGTCTGAATGAGAGGATGTCCCATTTCCCTCCTGGATGATAATGTATGGCGATGGTTAGATGAATAAATATCACTGTGGGGCAGGGCAGGGTAGGGTTTTTTTTTAACCCCCCCCGGGGGGGGGGGGAATTCACACATTACCTGTATTCTGGTTAATGTTTTACACCAATTTATGGTTAAATCTGCACCTATGACTGTGCTAGAAACACAGCTTTTGTGTTTAATTCTATAATTTTTCAATCACGGCCGGATAATGAGACATTTGGCCCCTGGGCACAGACAGGTAACAGGCCCCACCACCTCTCCTACACAGGGCTGGAAACACACAGAGTTTAGGTGATTTTTCTTTTTTTTTTGTTGTTGTAGTCATTTTGTGTCCCTTCATAGTCACTTTGTGACTCCTTGTAGTTATTTTATGTCTCCTTGAGGTAATTTTGTGTCTCTTTTGTCATTTTGTGTCTCTTTTTAGGTTGCCTTGCTCCTTCTCATAGTTATTTTCTGTCAATTTGAGATCATTTTGTGTGTTTTTTAGGTTGTTTTGCCACTTCATGTAGCTATTATGTGTCTCTTTGTAGTCATTTAGTGTGTCCTAGGTAATTTTGTGAGTTTTCTTTGGTAATTTTGTCTCCTTTTCGTCATTTTGTATCTTTTTTTAGGTTGATCTGTAAATTTTTGTGGTTATATTATGTCTCTTTGAGGTCGTTTTGTGACTCTTAAGGTAATTTTGGGTTTTTTTTGGGGGTGATTTTGTAACTATTTTGTCTTTTTGTGTCTCTATTTTAGTTGTTTTTCTCTCTTTTTGCAGATGTTTTGTCTCTTTGTTGTTGTTTTGTGTCTCTGAGGTAATTTTGTGTTTTGTTTTGTTAGGTAATTTTGTGCCCTTTTGTGTCATTTTATGTCTCTTTCTAAGTTGTTTTGCCCCTTTTTTTGTTTTATGTCTTTTTGAAGTAATTTATGGGTGTTTTTTGGGGGGTAATTTTGTGTCTTGTCTGTTGTTTTGTGTCTCTGTTTAAGGTTGTTTTGCCCCTTTTTGAAGTAATAATGTGTCATTTTGTAGTTTTTGTGTCGCTTTTTTAGGTAATTTGCCCCCTTTGTAGTTATTTTGTTTCCCAATAGTCATTTTGTGTCTCTGAGTTAATTTTGTGTTCATTTTTGATTGTTTTGATCCTTTGTAGCTATTTTGCACTTCTTTGTTGTCATTTTGTGTGTCTTTGGGGTAATTTTGCTGAGGGTTTTTTCCATGTAATTTTCTTTCTTTTTGTCATTTTGTGTTCGTTATGGTAATTTTGCATCTTTTATGTCTCTTCCTGGTCGGTACATGTTAATTTGAGTGACATTTTGCAGGTGAAGGCCAGGGGGCCCTGACATTTTGGGCCCCTGGGGCTGTGCCCGTTAGGCCTGTTCAGTAATCCATCCATGTTTTTAATATAAGTTGCTCTGTCACCTGAATGTTTTTTTTTTTTACCTGTTTCTGTAAAGCACTTGTAACCTTGATTTAGAGAAATGAGACTTATCCAAAGAAATTTGGTTGTGTGAATGAACTGAGTCTTTCAAATTTTCACAGCATTAAATAATAATGTGAAATACTTTCTTTTAGGTATTTGCAATCCAGTCCATTTTCTAAATACAATTCCTACAGTGAGATTTCATGAGAATAGGCCCACAACATCATTTAGAGAGAGCAGATTGCATCAACTAATTTCTGCATTTTTAATTGTATTTTTTTCCCTCCATGGCTCCATTCCCCTCCAGGGGAAGAGCCCAGTCTAACAGAAAGGTTAGTAATCTCTGATGCAAGCAAGCTGCTAGATTTCAGATCATGTCAAGTCCTTCTCTGTTAGCGTTTTCAGCCTGGTTAATAATGTAGTTACCTATCCATGTTCATTTATGCATGCTAACATTACCTATCCACATTTAGAAAAAAAGGTGATATCTGAAATAATTACCACTTCCAAGTGGTCAATCTTTTTTTAACTGTTGTTTTCAGCCTCTCTTCAGAGCTTCATCAGTAATCAAGGGTTAATTTCACACCTCAGTGGATTGCCTGCCTTAATCTCTATTCAGTGTAATTAAATCTGTCCAATAAAGTGAGCTCTTTTCCTCTTTGTTCTCTCCCATCTCCTACTCCTTTTTTTTATTGTTTTACACCCATCACATCTCATCGTCTGAACTACAGGCCATCCAGCCTCGCTTGACAGGCAGAATCTATCCCTAAAATTAAAACATTCCTGACGGAGATTGTAAGGGGGAGAGAGTGGGAGGGAGGGAGAGGGAGAGGGGGAGTTTGTTGAGCTTGGTGGGAGAGGGAAAGGGAAAGGGAAGGGAAGCTGACACATCCAGTGTCTATTTTACTTTCTTTTTTTTTCTCATTTCAGCAGAATGGAATGTGAAGATCTGACCTTGTCAATCAGGCCTCTTGACAAGTTTAATCACGGTGTGCCCTCTGCAAAATCATGGCTAAATAGGAATGCAAATAATAGAGCGCTCGGGCCTCTTATAAATGGTAATCAAGAGGACTAATCAACTGACAGGTCCACAGATCTGGCTTGCACAAGGAGTCACTCAAACTTCTTTTTCTCTCATAATAAACCCTTTTTAGCAACATTAATAAGAGGATGAATTAACAACATTAACATCTCCATCTGTCCTATTCCTGTTTTTTAATATGCATGCATGTATGTAACACTTTATTTATGACTGGATTTTCTTTTTTTTTTTCAACATTTTCCTCTACAGAATATGAGACAAAAGGTTATATTTAAGCCGTGTAAAGGGTATCTTTCTTTTCAAGTTAGACCAGCCAGCGATTTCTGAACGATGTAAATGAGTCTTGCCAATCCACTCCTCTGTGATCTGCCACAAAAGTCAAGGGCTCCATGAAGACTTTGAAATGTTGATTCGGTTGAGTATGGTGACTTCCCTTTGCACCTTTAAAAAATACAACTGATCTAACTTTTATGTGCGCTTGAAAGTTGTGAAGGTTGCCTCTCTCTCCCCAAATTGTCAAAGATGTCAAAGCTAAATATGAAATTCCGTCTTGCCGCGACTGCATCAAAAGTCAGGGCTTTCTTTTTTTTTTTTTTTAAGTCCATAAGATCAGAAAGACAAATCCCAATACTTTGCCACAAGTCTATTGGGCTGAATCCATCACATCTAAAATCAAACAAATCAAGTAATGAGTTAATATTTTATGCACAGCACATGTTGAATTCCAAATCCAGGGATATACTTTGTGAAATACTGCAGTTGCTTTATGTTTCTGAATCTGTAATTTCATTTATTTGGAGAACCTTACATTCAGAAGGGGTAAATTGGATTTGCCTCGGCATAATTATACATGATTTTAGATGGTTTGGTTTGTCACTGGGAATAAAAGGGGTTATATGGCACGTCAGCTGGATCTAACATTTTAAAGACTTACACTTCTCTGCTCGCTAATGATGGTTTACAGGCCAATTCTCTGGGGGCAGTCTGAGTGCTTCCAAGATATCGCATCTTCACAGGCAATCCACATAACTTAGTCTGGCAATGCCAAGGGGAGGTTTAATGACGAGCCAAAAGCGTGAGTAAGAGATGTGTCAGGAAACGGCACCATATATAAATCTGTGCAAACATTACAAAATCAAATCCTCTTTCACCTTCACTCTGGCTCATTTCTCTAAATTGCAACATTTAAACACTAATGGGAATTTTTTTTTTTTTTGGAGGCTTTACGGTAAATCCGATGCCTTTGATTTCTTCTTGCGTTAAAATACATCCACTCAGGCATATGCGTAATTCGCACCTATAACATGAATAATAATAAAATCAAATCTCATCACTGATACTTACACTATAGTTCAGTAACATTCAGCCGCCTACATCACCTGCAGAGGAAGATCAACATCCAAACAATGGAGCAGCCAAGACCAGACATCATTAGGCTTCTTAACACCTCACAAGACACAGACAGACTGACATCCAGCCAATTTGGCCATGAGCTGAGATAGCTACTAGTAGTCTGCAACCTCACTATGGACTAATGATGGTCTAAGCCTGTCTTGGCCCCTCACAGGCCCGTTTGATCAGGTACAGTAGAAATCCAGTGTGACGTGAAGTTGACTATACATTCAGCAGTATTTACCTGCTTGAATCCCATCGGGTGTTTGGCAGATGATCAACGGAGGTGTTATTTAAACTGATGTATATCTGCTTTACAATACAGTGACTGTCACCTGTCACTCTATCTATGCTGGACTAAAATTAAGAGAGTTGGAGAGGGTTGGAAAGAGCAACAAATACGTCTATGAAGAAAGATGATGTGTTTATGCTGGATTTTCCATGTCAAAAACAACACAAGTGTGCCATCACATAATAACTATTGCATCCATTTTGATTAAAAACAAATGGCAGAGATCATTTGGCACCGAGCAGACCATCTACTCAGGACTGCAGGCAGCTGGATGGATGGTATGAAGGCAAATACAGGGAGGAATGATGCGCAGTATTTATAGCATCCAGATAACACTAGGTTGGAAATTGACAGGCCCACCTAATGATGCTCCTCAAAGTGGCATGGATGCAGACGAGTGGACCTCTTCAAATGGGAGGCCAATCCCTGCTGACACAGGGGATAATAGCTCAGCATTGAGCCCATTGTCTGGGCACCCCACACCATGGCATTTGGAACTGAGCTGCCCCTGTTCCTGCGGACAAATGATCCGCACTCTGCCAGGGAATGTCAGCCATCATGTCTCTCAGTCAGTCTGTTCACATGAGAGATGATGGCAGAGGCCACTTTCCCTTAACCCTATTAGTTTATGAATAATTACCCCTGCTGTAACAAATAGGATGGATCTATCTATCTATCTATCTATCTATCTATCTATCTATCTATCTATCTATCTATCTATCTATCTATCTATCTATCTGTCTATCTATCTATCTATCTATCTATCTGTCTGTCTGTCTGTCTGTCTGTCTGTCTGTCTGTCTGTCTATCTATCTATCTATCTATCTATCTATCTATCTATCTATCTATCTGTCTATCTATCTGTCTAAACTAAAACTAAAATTATAAATGTCTATAAACTACAGTTTATGTCAACATCATGGGCATTAACTTAACAGTTCACCCCAAACTAAAAAAAAATATATATATATACATTTTTTTTCTTCTTTTTCTCTTCTTACCTGTAGTGCTGAACATAGACTGTATTTTTTATCTGCTTATTAAACTGCTCTTTGTTTTTGCAGTTTACTTATTTTACATACTTACATATTGCTTTTCTATTTTATTTTATTTTTTTTGTAGTGAGGCCTCCTGTATGCAGTATCCCTTTGCTGGTGTAAAGTTGCAAATTTCCGCGCTGTGGGACGAATAAGGGATTGGTCATTGGTTTGTGGACTCCCATTTTGAAGCCCTGAATTTGGCATTTTCATCTATCTAGCCTTCCTATAGGAAACATAGGCACCGCCTTCACCCACATTTTTTTTGACAGATATGATAACAATAATAATAATTAAACATAAGGGAAATAGTGAACTTGAGAGTGGAGAGGATTATACCCCTTTTTCACAAAAAAATAGCATGTGTATCCAGGTTTTTTAAATGCGGAAAAAAACAATAAAAAGGGCAATACACTGCTTTCCCATTGCCAGCAGTAGACAAATATGCGTTTCTGTTTTTTTTTTTTTTTTTACTTCTGGTGTGTCATAAGTGACATTACGGATGGACTGTTACGATGTTACTTCTTTTTTTTTTTTACAAGGGAAATGGTGAAGTGGAGGGTGGAGAGCATTATACCTGTATTTCACCAAAATTAGCATGTGTATAAATGCAAAAAAATGTATACAATTAAAAAAAAAAATAGGCAATAGACTGCTTTTCCATTGCCAGCAGTAGACATTTTTCTTTATTTCTGGTTTGTCATGAGGAGCATTACAGATGGGCCAGAAAATGGGTTAGTGAACAGCAGAAAGCAGCATGGAGGCCAGTGTAAATGTTTTGATAATTATCTTTTATATCTCTTGCTTATATTCAGTCTCTCTAAATTTAATTTCTTAAGCGCTGCTTGGACAGAGATGGGCGGCATTTTGTGGCGGCTGGTTGTCCCATTGCGCCATCAAAGGGGCCAAAATTAGGCAATCGGAGCTGGAGCCAATAAATACCCATGACTTCTGCAGAATCATTCGTCTTGGGAGTGAATGCCAATTGTAACTTTTCCCTTTGAATACAAAAACCAGATGTTGGTGAATGTTTATGGTTTGTATTTTTGTGCAGTGGGAAAGGGGCTTAAGAGTAAGTGAAACTGAAGTAAAACGTGTAGTGCAGAAAAAAAAGAGAGAGGAAAAGGAAGAAGACAAAATTTGCAAATTTGCACAATGTGTTCTTATATTGTTTGTTATTTATTATGATTGTTTTTTAGTGAAGTTGTTTACTTGTGTTGATTTCTCAACAGCTATTACAATAATAATGATAATAACTATACATGGGGGGAAATGCTGAAGTGGAGGGCGGAGAACATTGCACCAATTTTTCACTACAAATAGCACGTGTATAAATAGGACAAACTAAATAAAAATAGGTAATAGACTGCTTTCATATTGCCAGCAGTAGACTTTCTGTTTTTTCTTCCAGTGCGTCATGAGCGACGTTACGGACAGGATGGAAACCAGGTTATTAAACAGTGGAAAGCAGCATAAAGGCCAGTGTAAATGTTATGGTAGTTAATTTATATCTATTACTTATTCAGTATTTCTACATTTTTAACGATTTTTAAGTGGTGCTTGGATGCAAATGGATGGCATTTTGTGGCCACCAGTCATTGCATTGCACCATCAAAGGGGCTACAATTGGAGAACAAATATCCATAACTACTTCAGAGTCATTTGTCTTGGAAGTGAATACCAATTACAACCTTCCTCATTAATAACAAAGGTGATGTTAGTGGTTGTTAATGTTTTGTTTTGGGTTTTTTTTTTGTGTGGGAAAGGGGCTTTAGGGTACAAAGGACAAGTCAAAAGCACAGTACAAAATATATAAATAAATAAATATATAATGTAGTCTTTTATTGTTTGTTATTTATTATGATTATTTGTTAGCTAAGTTGTTTATTGGTGGTGATTTCTCAATAGCTAATAGTAATAAAAAAAAAAATTAAAAAAAAATAAAAAATAATAATAATTATAATAATAAAGGCAAAGCCGATACAAAAAAGAAGAAGAAGATGAAATTCGCAAATTAACACGTACCGTTTTTTTTCATTGTTTGATATTTATTCTTCGCTACATTGTTTGAAAGATGATAATAATAATGATAAGATTTATATTTTGGGGTGTGGGGGGCAGGGGGGGCTTGCTTAGTGTGCTAGGTCCTATCTATCTATCTATCTATCTATCTATCTATCTATCTATCTATCTATCTATCCATCATCCATCCATCTATCTATCTATCCCTGGATCTGTGTTATAATTGCAAGTAAACAAAAGAAACTCTCTACAGTCATTATAAACCACCCACAGCTGCCACTGGGACCTCCATTAAGCCCAGTGTTCCTGAGATGCTCTGGTCTTATCTGATTCATCAACAAGACGTTGGCTGGCATGATTTATCTATGCCACTTACTTGTTTTCATTTTGCCCGGGGGCTGCTGCCAGCATCAGGGGCTTCTTTTTACAATGTGACAGCTCCATCTCAGGAGAAAAGACTCCCCATGCAAAAACAGTGCATCAAAACAAATAAGGCCCGAGCCACTTAAGAGAAGTGGCTGCGTTCAGGACCCATTTTCACTACGTGTCAGCCAAATGATGCAACGGCACGCTCAAATCTGCATTACTTCTGTGCTTATGCCTTTTGTCTGGAAATTCCACGCCTGCATGTGCCTAAAAATAGGGTTTCAATACAAATACATTCTATTATGCATTTGTTGTTGCTTTTTATTTAGAGCATAAACTTGACCCCGAAATTATGCATAATGATTTTTTTTTATTGATTATCTGTTTTGTTCTCCGCAGGCTTCCATTTACCCATCTTCTTTGTGAAAATTCTGCACCTCCCAGTTTACATCACCCTTCCCCTCCTCTGCTCCCCAAATCTACAGGCAACGGGACGCTCTTGTACATTAAATAAGAACTGTCACCCTGGGCAACTTGCAGCAATGAAGCATTTATTCTGCCTCACATTTCCTGGCACTTAGAATTATTTCCTTCATGCCTGATAACCAAATTACAATATGGCAGGTCTCCCCGGAGCCACAGGATTGTTAGTGCCAGCTCACAACATACTTTCAACTGATGTGGCATTTCATGTACAGCTGCCAATCAAAGCTAGCAGAAGGGAGAGATGTAAATGAGGGCGGGCCCGACGGTGTTCAATTACCGCTCTGAGCTCTGCATAATCCCCCTTCCCACTGACTGACTGACTGACAGCTCCACATTCCTCCTCATCCCCAGCTTTCTCCCCTAATTTCACCACCTAGGTTTTGCCTCATACTGGGACATGGAATCAGACATTGGAGGGAATTTCTGTCATTTCCATTTAGAATAGTGCAAATGTATTATCTGACATCTGAAGGACTGTAAAGGAAAGGCATGTGTATTCGGAAAGTAAATTATTGCTTACAACAAATTCCCTACGATATGTGACCCAATGCTCAAAGCTAAACAAAGTCTCCTATGGGCTGTGTCAGTGTCTTTGCCTCCGTTGAATATAATTCTCTCTTTCCCATTATAAAAGAATGGGAATTTCAACAGCTGAGTGGGCCGAGATGCTCTTAGCTGCCTACTCAGCATCAACCTTTGGTAAATACTCAGATTAAGAAGATCCATGAATAGTGCTGGTATCTTTTTGCTCTTTCTGTCATAAAGATGCCTTTAGATTCCTCTTAATCCCCGTGTTAAAGGTACGCCAGCCGAATGGCTTAAGCAATGTTCTGCTTGTGACTGAGAAATGATGCCATTAGACCTGCAGGATTCAAAATGCTATGTTTTGTGCAGGAGTGTTTTAATACCACAATGTATCATGGGACATAATTCTATACAGCTCGCCTGGCTTCATTTAATTTTAAAATATCAAATTGTTTTCCCTCCACAGTCACCTGATTTCGTCCGCCATCGTCTTCGTCATTTTCTTGTCTCATCTGTCTAAAACTGGCACTTTTGTTGCATTCCAAGAGGTTGATAAATCAATCCATCAAAAAATTCTTTGCGGTGAAACTCAATCAAGAAAGGTCATGTCGGCGGGAAAAGAACAGATTAAATTAGCATTGAATTAGACATGGAAAGTGAGCTCTGTCAAAACCATCACTGTGCTCAGCACAATTAGAATATGTTAATTATGCATTTCATTAAGGGGCCTCAGCGCTCTTTGAATGTGAGATGAAATGTCACTGGTGTAGGCAGCCGAAAAATGGAAGATTGCCAGGCACAACTTTCTTTGTGCAATGTGTGACACCTTCATTAACATCAGGGATTGCTAGTCTGATTAGACTTTTTGTATTAGTTTAAGCCTTTAGGCTTTCAAACGCTATGCCTTTTTTTCCCTCCGTTTTGATGTGGCAGCTAAGACCCTTCTCCATTTCCAAGCAGATATTGTCTGTGGTTCAATTCTTTGTTTAAATTCTCCAACAGAATGCCATGACATTGGACGTAACATCTCATTGTCTTTGTGTAGATGACGGCATTTACCATGTCTTTGTTTCTCATAATCTTGGGTCACTTTCAGCTATGCGAGACTTGAAGAGCAAATTCCCACACAGTGTGTTCGTATCCAGAACATTCAGGGTGGCCTTTGTGTTAAAGAGACAGTTCACCCCAAAATCAAAAATACATATTTTTCCTCTTACCTGTGGTGCTGTTTGTCAGTCCAGACTGTTTTGCTGTGAGCTGCCAAGTGTTGGAGCTATTGGCTGTAGAGATGTCTGCCTTCTCTCCAATATCATGGAACGAGATGGCACTCAGCTTGTGGTGCTCAAAGCATCAATACATCTAAAAAAATTAACAGCAATTTCCATTTCCAGAAATCATCACCCATTTACTCAAGATAATCCCCAGACCTTGATGTGAGTAGTTTCATGTAGAAACTATTTTCTCTCTACTAAACTACCCCCGCCAACGGAATCATCGCGCAGAAGGGAGTGTGAATCTACTGCCAGCTCACTTAGCACCAGGATGTTGCAATGTTGCAGTGTTCAGCCAATCCCTGTGCATTATGTGTGACCTTGTGATTTTGTCGAATCACCGCAACTTAAACGCAATTTTGACTAGTTAAAACAGGTAGTATCTCATTTTACTGTTGAGCTGTGCGCAGCATATTGATTTGCTCAGCCCCTCCTTGCTCGGCTGTTGGCTAGGACAGAGTCACACACAAACAATGACAGAGATAACTGTTAGCATCACACGACTAACATTACCCAGCGGTAATTCAATATTCATTATCATTTCAGTGTTGGTGTGAAATTGTTGGGACCATTTAAGGCAGTGTTTCCCAGCCATGGGGTCCAGATTTCTCTTTACTCGTTTATTTAATGTTTTCTGCATCGTACTTGAGTTTGGCCATGTCGTTTAGCTAGTTTTCTGTGTCTGTCATGTAGATGTCCATTAGTCACTCACTTGACAGCAGGGAGCAACACTTCAAAGTAAAATCTCTGCGCTGGAAATTCACTGTACTTAGAAATAAAGTGTGTTTTTTACACACTTGACACATTTGTGAGTCACCTGCGGTCCATTCAGAATGGACCCAGGACCCACCCTTGGACCAGGACCCACCAGTTTGGAACCACTGGTTTTATGGCTCAGTGTTGGATGTTAACCGCTGCTGCTGCTGTGTTAGCTCATGCTAACTGGGCAGTAAGAGCAGGAGGACGGCTTACAGAGACGGTCCTTCAATGCTGCTTTAAATGGCAGCAAAAGCTGATCATTGGCGATCAGCTGTCAGCCCCCCATCACAAATAGATTCTAATTTTGTTGGACAAACTGAAGGCTCATAACAATTTTTACTTGCTTCTGCAATGTCATTGCAAAAAATGCCTATAACAGTTGCAACGTGCATCACAATTTTTTAGAAAAGCTGCTGGGAAACCAGGCATTTTAGGCCGCAACCATACCGAAAAAAGCCTGTGAAATCCGGGAGGGACTGGCTTACGTCACAGCTTAGCCATGAAGGACGCCATTAATGTTTACGCTTCATGCTGTCACAAGCATGAGTGTCTGGTTCATGAGTAAATGCATGCTTTTCTCCCTGGTACAGTTGGTGCGTGTAGTTCGGCACTACAGACATGTATTTTGTAAGTATTCTCAGTATGTATTTTTGATTAAGGGGTGAACTGTCCCTTTAATGCATCACTATTGTCATTTTGATCCACGGAGGACATAAAAAGATAGATAGATAGATAGATAGATAGATAGATAGATAGATAGATAGATAAGGTTGGTACTTACAGCTGGATATGTGTGCAGCTCTTCATCATAGCAGAGAAACTGCAGGACAGACTTATTCCTCTGCACCAGTGATTAACTTCTGAGTGAACCCAGGAATATCCCACACATGGCGTAATGGCTGACAGGTCATCACATTGTATTCTGTGGCAATCACAGGAAGAACAGATGATAGGTAAGCGAAAGTCGGACCGCGGCGGCAGCTTACATTACAGATCAGCCAACTTTTAAAACTTCATTAAAACAAAATGAAAGCACTTGCCGGCACACTTAAATTAAATCGAAATGCTTTGGGAAGAGATGATGAAAGCCAGAAGTGGGAGCTGTCTGACAATTTCAGCGCTCACATACTTTCATGACATAAGATGATTCTTGTGCGCTGAAAGTGAATCGTAGGAATGATTGTCTCTGGAAGACCCCATCTCACAGATGTAATATAGATGTCTTGAATGAGTGACTACCTGCTGGCCTGTCTTTGTACCCATAACTGAGAATATACAGTACCTGCAGAATAGAGGTAGCACAAGATTGCCTTCTTATGCCAACCACAAGAGGGTTAAGGAGGTGAGACTGAAGCTGCGGATCAATTTCTTTATGTCTTTATGGTTTGCTGTATAACGGTCATTAATGTAAAATCAATCACTGCTTGGATATTGCTTTTATTAACAGGATTTCCTTTTTTATCAAGGATTTAAACACATACAGCATCTTCTGCAGAGGCCTTTATCTTTGCCTGAGAGGATGTATTGCAGCGCACGATGGCTCATATTTTCTGTGGCTACTTTTCACTTTATCCACCTCGCATGGTCAGCGTTACGTTCCACATGAGAGATGGTTCAGAAACATCCACAAGGATGAGGGTCTCATAACCAATGAAGTCGGATCATTCACTGTCTCGGCTCCGTTTGAGGTTTTGGTTTATGGGGATCCCGCCGTTGCACTGAAGCCTCTGACATGTGCAGGACTGACTGCTCAGGTGGGAGAAATTCAGTACCTTCACAACTTTGCCACAGGTGTGTCATTTGCCTTTCTTGTCTCACTGTCGAGCGTTTGTCACATTAAAACCTCAGCAGCTGTGACAGTTGCACTCCTAAGAGAAGTGGAGTAATTAAAATGTATCAATCATTTGTTTTAGCACATGAAGCTATTTTTCCTGTGTTTGATCTGATATGGACAGCAATAACAAAACGAACAATGAAGGTGTCATGTTAGAAAATAATCTACTTACAGGTCCAGCACTGCAGGGAAGCATTCGATCATAAGTGAAAAATGGGAGTCCGTGTCCAAGGCCTAAATGTATTCCATGGCCGGAGAATGAACTTGCTGCCCATGTGACACATGATTTACACAGGAAAAGGCCTGTGACTCTCTACAATGATAGATCTACGCCTAAGTCTGCCTGGGCTCACTCTATGACATATAATCCTTCTCTTTTAAGTTGTAAGATAGAGATAGATAACAAAATGCTGTATTGATTTCCCTGTCTGCACAGTGGCTGGGTTTTTAAGACTGCACATGTCCACGTTTGAATCTTGACCACAGTGACAACTGTCTCTGCAGCTCATACTATCTCTGTTGCTTACATTTGCATCATTGGATCAATTTAGCCTCTCTGATATTCAATGCATGTCCTGCATAAAAACGTAGATGCGGGCAACATTTTCTATATGTTACAGCACGCTCAGTGTGCATGACGTACACCTCGTTTCACCGGTGTTATTGTGTTTCACTGAGCTGCTGCTGTAGCTGCTATTCACGCTTGGAGAGGTAGCCTTTTCATAAATTCATACACTGTTATGACTGTGGCATTAGATCACACATGAGGCTGGAGAGGAGGCATATCTCAAATATGCAGAGGGCTGAGAATATTCTCAAAATGGGTCATTTGTTTCAGTAAAGTTAGGAGAAAAAGACTTGTGGTTTACTTGATGTAACATGGAATCATTTCAAATGTAGTTATTTATAATTCACCAGGCAGTGATGGAGTGAGTATTCAAATACTTTACATAAACAAAAGGAGCAACACTGTACTGTAAAAATACTCCTTTACAAGTAAAAGTCCTGTATCTTAAGTGTTATCTAAATAAAGCAACAAAATGTAAATGTAAAGTATAAGTACTGCAGACAAATGGCCCCCGTGAGTGTTATTGGATCATGGTTACTAGGGCCATGATATGTCAGTTGCATTTCACTCTTGTAGTTGAAATGTAGTTGCAGAGGTAGAGCTTTATTGAAACTTACCATTAAACTTCAATTAAAAGCCTAGTCCCAATTTAATGCCCTGTCCCTTTTACGAGCCTGGTTTGGCTACACATATTGACAAATAAGCGTCTGTCTTAAGTAGATGCCTGGGGTCTCTTTTATAAATATTGTGTACACACAAAATGAGGCCTGAAAAAGGCGTAGGCCATGTCCAACACAGAAGCTGTGATTTATAAAAACAGAGTTAAGTAAGAGTGATTTAAGCAAATAATAGCCCGAGCTATTAATTGAACATTGTGGGAACATTTTTTAAACATAAAATGTGGGAACATTTTTTTTAATGTGAGATTTACATTTGTAAATTAGCTGTTAAACAAACGTAGTAATGGAAAAGCTACAATAGGTGTATTTCCATCCACCTCTTTTAGTGCACATTTTATCAATTTGTACATACAAGAACTTGTCAATGGCAAAAAAAACAAAAAAACACTCTAAATATAGCAAAAATGTTTTTACACTTTGGGATGTGGAAGAGTTGGTATATTGATAAAGGGTAAATGTGACAAAGTGCAATGAAAACACATTCAGCAAATAAATGATGAATAGTCATGACATACCATCATTACATAGGCCTGCTCAAGCTCCCTTCATTGTTTCTGGATGGCTTTTACTACACTTATATGCACACAGAGCTCTTAGCAGAACTCCTCAGAGCTGTAATATAAGTTGTTCAAATCTCTCTATATTCATTGTCTAGTTTTCTCTCCATCATTATTCATCCATTGTTTTTCTTCATTTGAGTTTTTTTTTGTGTTTTTTTAATTCCGTCATGTCATTGCACCCTTTTTACGGTGGCACCTGAGTGGAGAATAAGTGCCACCTACTGCTTATCTCAATGAACCAACTCCCAATATTCGCGTAAAAGAAGTGTATGGAAAAAGTTTGCACTTTCTTCTGCCAATTTTTCGAAAATTCTGATAAAATTTGCGCTACATTTGGATGAAAATCCAACTAATATATTCATCTGAAATATATGGAGAAGAATCATAAACAATGTTGGGAAGGTGACTTGTAAAATGTAATGAGTTACATATTAATAGTTACCCTGGCAAAAATGTAATTGGTGATTTAGTTTACTTTAATGTAACTTATTACATTTGATTACTTTTTAATTACGTTTAAACTGGGCAATAAAGCTGAAAAATGTCCTGAAATAGACTCTGCTAACACAAGGCATTCCTCAAAACAACAGAAAAAATGTAATCTTCTACATGTAAACTTTTTTTCCAAAATGTATGGGCTATATTAATATATTTAGAGTAAATATAGTACACACTGTGTGTGTTTCAGTTATCCTGTGCAACTATCAATCATGAACATACAGTACCTGTATAAGAGAAAGGTGTATATCGTGAATATAGATTTTCTGTTATTTGATATTTATTTTATCTAATTTGTATTTTTGTAATATTTTATCCTTTTTTTTTTTTTGCTTTTCTTCTCTTGCTTGTGACTCTTGAGCTGCTGTAACACGTGGGATTAAAAAAGTCTTATCTTATCTTGATTAGTAACTGTAATGTAATGACATATTTTTCGCAGTACAAGTACCTGATCACATTTATTTTGTAACTAGTTACACCCCAACACTGATTATGGCATGGCATAAAATGGAAACCCTAAGTACAAGTACCCACAACTTATAGTTAAGAATAATACTTGAATAAATGTACTTAATTACTCTGCACCGCTGTTAGCAAAAGTGTTTACACTGTAATTTATTTATTGTGTCTCCTAAATGTTGATCTGTTTCCTGGTTCTAGCGCTTAAAGGTACCTTCTGCCCCGATGGCATAGGAAGCGTTTTGCAGGTTCCAAAACATGAGGCACAACGCACTGCCTTTTTTTTTTAATTGAATGCCACTTGTAAAAAAATGCTTACTGTGCCTTTTTATTGTTGCCAGGCAACCACCCCATCACCTCCTTACCCAAACCTTTCTGAATAATCAATCTACTGTTTATTTATTTATTTCATTTTACAGTAATTAGTAGCTAGTTCCTAAAATGTTGAGGCAGAGGGTTTGGGCTGCAGCTCTGGTTGAGGGTGAGACGCTGTCAGTAAATAGTTTGTTGGGCACAAACAGAGATCTGTGTGGGTACATGAGACCCTAAAAAAGAGGGTGGATCATGGCGAGTACCACCAGTTGGTCCAGGAGCTTCACCTCGAAGATGGCCGTTTCCAGGCATATTTAAGGATGACTCGGGGGCAGTTTGACAACCTGCTGTCTATCATTGGGCCTAACATAACAAAAATGAATACTAACTACAGGGAGTCCAATGGTCCTGCTGAGCAACCGAGCACCACCAGTTTCTCCTCCATTGTTTACCAACTGTAAACTTGTTGTCATGACCACCACAGAAGGCCCAAATCATCCCACTGGACAATGGGAAAAAAAGCGGAGATAACGTAAGGCGCTTTTCCACTCTGGGTTGAAGTTTATTCAACTTGAGGAGTTAAGAGCACTCCGCCAAAAACGCCATGTGCCTAAAGCACAGAAACACGAGGTGTGTAGCAACGCAGACACAGCAAGCAAGAAGCTTCATTCTCATTCAAAACAATTACAAAAAGCTGCCTCCAGCTGCTACAATGCTTTCAGTGTGATCAGGGCCAGTGTTTTTGACCATTAGTTGTGCTGTGGAGCAATGTTGAATTGTAAATAATGCAAGATTTAAAATATATTTTAAAAGCTGCTTTGTAAATGTTTTGACGGAAAGAAAATACATTTAACACATCTGTGAGGCTTCAGTGAGAAACACTGAGTGTAAACATAACCTTTGTTTGTTTACAAGAAAACTCCATGGGGCAGCTTTAATTTCATGTTCATGACATCCACAAAAACTGAATTAAATGACTTTGTGTCGCTCATTTTTGCCTCAATTTTTATTTTATTTATTCACTTTTCTTACTGAATTTGCTGTGCCGTGAGGATAGTTTCAGAAGGGACTCGGGAACAAGACTTTCACTTTGTGATGGACCTCATGTTAATTCTGTCTCATATCATCAGAACATAATGTGTCAGATTGATGAGAGATGTGTTTGTGTTTCCTCAGTCTGAAACTGTGTCCTCATCTGAGGCTGCAAAAGTGAGTTGCAGCAGCATGTCATGTCACATTAACACAACCTGATTACCATTCCACATTTAATTGCATTTATATCCGAAAAAGCTAAACATGTCTAACCATATTCAAGCTCTTATGGGTCATTAGACAACACTCAGTAGTTCTGGGTGGGTGGTGAGGGGTGGGTTTTTTTTTTTGTTGTTGTTCTTTTATTTTGCTAGAGGCCCATGGACTCAGGCTGTGTTTACAGACTGAGAGAAATAGCTTAAATCTGCTGGCGTCAATGCTGATTCATGTCAAATTGAGTGACAGGTGACCCGAGAGCCGGCAGCCAGACAGTGAGACGGATTACAAGTGAGCAAAACGCCAACAACCTCTGGCCTGCTGTGGGGCAACAGATGACAGCAGAGGAGGGCAAGAGGTGGAGAGCTCTGTACTCAACCCCCCCGTCTCTCCATCCATCCATCAACCCATCCCCCCTCCTGGCCACCATCCACTCAGGCTGACTGATAGACAAGGGAAAATGAGAACATTCAGTTGTTAAAATAATACAGCTCTGTCGGGCATTGTGTCACATGTTTTACTTTTTAAGTATCACTGCTACTGCACCTGTGCTGCGATCTGGTTCGGGTTAGGATCCAAATTAAGTGAACAGTATATCTACAAAGCAGCAGATTGTGAAAATGCTTGTCAATCAATCAAGGTCATTGTTTGTTATGTGGTAGCAGCAGCGGTAATTACTTTCCAGCCCAATACAAGTGAGGAATAAGTGTTTCTGGCTTTAAGGCCAACACGGCTGCAAGTCAGGAAGTGATCTAATAATAGGAAGGTGTGAACAGTATATGCTTGTTATGAAACAAAAAAAAAAGGAAGGAAAGAAAAATGCTTCAGCCAGCCTACAAATTTATCGTGGCAAAAAGAAAGCATTCATGTGCCCTTGTTGACTGCTGGCTGCAACCAAGCCAACAAACCCTGAATTCTCCTGACAGAGTCTGAGGGGTCCAAATCCAATCCCATCCAATTCTGGTTGTTAGTTTATAGTGAGGACAACCTTGCACAGTGCTGACAAATTCTTTCCAGGCTCTTTTGGGTTTGGGTCTTGGGTTTTATAATTGTTATACCTCACTGTGCTATGATAAGAGCATTAAAATGTTTGCAGATGAACGTAATGATTCAAAACTTCCATATTCTATAATGTGCAAGAAAAATCCACTCGCTGAAGATTCAGAATGGGTTCAGACTAAGTAATAGTAATGATTGTTGTCCCCAAAATGTCCCCATCTGGGCCAATCAGCAACAAATGTGTCACTTTATTTTGAAATGTAATTTCCCCTTGGACCAATCAGTGTAATTCTAAATGCCAGAAAGCGGTGGTGAGATGCATCATTTTCCAAGTTTTGTCAAAGTGAGATCAGTCATGTCTGATGTTTTGTGTTTGACACATAAATGAGCAAACAGATGTTGCAGAGCTCCTCCTCGGGCTCATCTGTGTAATTCCGAAAATCTGAAAACACAGCTGCGAGTTTCATCATTTTTCTAACTTTCACCAGAATCCAACAAGGAACTAAATACTCTAGCATTCCTCTAATAGGCCAATCACTTTGATTTAAAAAGACATCGCATTATTTGCTTCAAAGAATGCTCCAAACTGTTGATCTTGAATGCTATGGGTATTAATTAAAGTTGCTCTAATCAGTAGTTTCATATTAACAATAGATGAAATCCCTGTGCATAATGTTAAAGGAGTCGTAGTGCAAAACCACAGAGAAATATGATGCAACTCCCATATGCCCCTCAGCTCTACGGAGCATTTCAGTGTCTTTAAGCTCGTTGTTTTGGTTTTATTTCCTGTAAATTCACTGTTTTCTGTTTTAACTCATTTCATTTCAGTTAATTTCCAGCAGCAGCAGAAGCAAAACAAAACAAAAAAAAAAAGCTCTTATAAACTCACTGTACGCCACCTCCCCAGTACCAAATATCAGACACATGTTAATGACTAGTTGGTGAAAGTATAGTATATGAGCATTTAACAGCTACACTGTACAATATTTGACTATGCATTTACAGTAAATTACTGGCTATTAGTTGCATAACTTTCACTGTAAATTACTGTATCTTTTACACAGTAATTATTGTGAAATGGTTGTATACTGTGATCTCACAGCTATGCCTGCACATGGCTGTGATTTTTGCAGTATGCTCTGTGAAATTACTATATTCAATTGTAACCTTGCAGTTAAAGCCCATTACATTGCTGTGATATAACAGTAGGTTCCTGTAAAGTTACTGTATTTAACTGTAACTTCACAGTTTATGTACATTGGATTACTGTGATTTAGCAGTGTACTTCTGTGAAATTACTATATTTTCCTGCATGAATTTCACAATACAATTCTGAATACAGTAAAATATCACAGTTGTCACCTTTAAGGTAATAAAAATGTTCTTTATTGTGAGATATCACTGTTACATTTTTGTAACTTTCTGGAGATAATTTGCAGTGTAAATATTTCCCTCACGGGTTGGTGGGGACCAAGGAACAACCTCAGGGGCTGAAAAATGAGGCCAACTCTCAGTTCCTCAAATGGCCACTTGAGGCAGGTTCCAAAAGCCAGTCATTCCTCATGGACCCACATATAAAAATGCCCAGCTTTACTGCAAAAATAAACATGTTTACAGCCTGGTACAAAGATAATTTTGGTCTGTATAGCTAATTTCCACAATTATGACAACTGTAATGGGGTAAATTTCTATATAAGTCACTGGTTTAAATGTTATTAAGACTTAAAGTCATGCATAATTAAGGGTGTGGCTGCTGTGAGTGACAGGTGGGAGCCATCCATTGACAAGTCGCTACCACAGCAACAATGAAGGTTCAGTAAGGCAACTGGTGTGGGCGTAACATTGGAGTAGCTGTAGCTGTCGGTATTTCAATGTGTTTTCAGTTCATCAAAGTTAGTTGTTACATTCTGGTTGCCTAAAGAAGTCTTGTTCACCATCTAAGGGGTCGGAAGTTCAGTTCTGTTTTAATGGTTTTAAACTTGTTGTTTGCTGGCGACAGTTAGCATTAAACTTATCACATAGCTATAAAAGCAACTTTCAGTTCACTTCATTCATTCATTCATTTTTCGTAACCGTTTATCCTATTAAGGGTCACAGGGGCTGCTGGAGTCTATCCCAACTGACATTGAGCGAGAGGCGGGGTACACCCAGGACAGGTCACCAGACTATCACAGGGCTGACACACTGAGACAGACAACCATTCACACTCACATTCACACCTACGGCCAGTTTAGAGTCACCAAATATGATCCAAGATGGTGACGATTAAAATATCAAATTTGAGGCTTTAAAATGGGAGTCCACCATACAATGGGTGGTGGCTAAGTCCATGACTTATACAATCTAGGGTGGAGACCAAAAACAGATCTAAAAGGAGAGTGAATATTAGACTTACATTCACCAGGTGTCCTGAAACATGACTCTAAATGAATACTAATGTTGCTTTATGTCTGCTGGCTGTGTAAATAGGAAGCTGTCTGCTGACAGTTTGCCAAAACAACATTATGATCATATGTCTGTGTCAAGTGTAAAGATTTTTTTTTACCTCCACATACCTGACACATGAGAAAGGTTCTGCTACTTTTGGGCTGTACAGGAGAGTACTATTTAATGAATTATGGTCTGCATATAGCCATCAGCAGCTGTGCTAAAGCTCCTCACCTCATCTGAAATGTACCAATCATTATCAAAAATACTTGACACCAGTCTTGTAGTCTAAGTTGTCAAACAAGCCACATTTTCACTGTGGCAGATGTCAAGCCAGAATTTACACCAGCAATACATCCAGTGGATGCCTGGTCCTTTAGAAAGTGCAGTCAATTGCTATCTTGTTCCTGTTGGCACTGGCTGTTTAGTTCAGTTTATCTTTGAAGAACATTTAAAGCCCCCTTGTCACATACACTGGCACTCTCTGGTATCAGAGCCACACGAAAAATGGGTTTCTGTTAGGGCGAGAATCAGAGGAGAAGTGACTGGGTTTCTGTTTGCTCCAAGCAGTAAGTCTTTATGGTTCCTGCTAGGTTATGTTTTGTTCTTGAGCGCTGTAAAACTGTTGCCCACACATCTTACTGCAGGAAGCTCAGTTACACATTTCTGGACCACCTACATTACATAAATATGACTTTATTCTGTGTTCTGAATAATTCTACAAAGACTTACCACTGATTCAGCATAGCACATCTACAGCATTGTTGGACTGACCGAGGATAGTTAAAAAATAGGATCATAATCGCTGCAGCGGACATTCACATGCGTCGTCCTTGTCAGAACCTGGTGCCTACATTACCCACAATGCAACTCAACTACTGATAATTCAATCAAAGACTTAGGTGTGTTTTGCTCATGAATTTATAAAGAGACCTGGATACAGCTTTGGAAGCGGGCCCCTGTTCATTTCTATGAAAGTTGCTAAGTGGCGCATGAAGCCAAAAAGCTCTATTTCCATGGAATGATATTACCCAGGTCTTCTGCACTGTGGGGTCCAATGAGCAGGCCAAGTGCGGCCGCGGTGCCCAGCCCTGGATAAGCTGATGAAAATGGATGGATGGATGGATGCATGGAGGGAGGGAGGGATGGATGGATTTCTTAATGTAAGTCTATGGGCCGAATGGTATCATGTGACAAACCCGGACATTGTAATTCCACATTTGGCCACTATGTAAAATTGGCTTCAAAGCCCATTGCTGTTACTAGGGTTATGCTAGTAGCTGATAATGTAGCTTCAAGCAGCTAGCATCAGGCTACAGACATATGGTAAGCTCACTTCTATCTAACTGTACACTTTCAAATTTTTTTCCATTTTAAAATTTGTAGTCTCCAGAACCAAACAACCCTGACTCAAGTGACATCACTTGAGGCAATTTATAAGCTTTTGTGCAGCTCCCTATGAAGGCAATATATAACTTTTTTTTTATCTAACATGTGCACTAGAACTCCTGATGTGTAAAATCTGTGGAGTTCCCCTATAATGAAAAATAACTAACTGCTTTAAATATATTTAACTTTCCCAGAAAATGTAGTTGTGTTGACATTATTATTATTTTTAGTTATCCTATTTGTTGGTTTACTTTTCTTCTTCAGTTCTCTCTAGTTGAAGTACTTTCCAAACATAACTCTGATACAGTGTCCTGCTAAAAGTTCAGATGCCACATAAAAAAAATATCAAATGTAATTGTCCAAGTCAAACAACTGAATAATCTGGGGCATCCAGTAGCTCACTGGGTAGAGCAGGTGTCCTGTGTACAAATGCTATGTCCTTGCTGCAGCAACCGCAGGATCGATTCTAACCTGTGGTCCTTTGCCACATGTACATCTGTGTCCAGATCCAACATGTTCCCAAGTATAATCACTGTTTACAGCCCATCCATGGACTACTCAAAGCACAATCTCGTTACACAAGTTGCACATGCTCTTACCACCGCATAAAAGCCTCCTAATAAGCGTAGGTGTCACCCCTGTCTCTGGTGTCTGGCCATTTGCGTTTGCTCTGTGAGTCCAGAGATGCTTGGGAGGCACAAGCAGCCAGTCGGCAAGAATTAGAGCAGCGTCCATGATTGTGCTGACGTCTGCAAGGGGCTAGGCTGAAGATTAAGCCCAATAAAAATGTGTGATTTGTTGCTTTCATATTTGGAAGATGTCAGCTTCAATTTGAGCTAGCACGCTGCCTTGAGGCAGGCTGGGTGACAAATATGAAGGATGCACTGATGAACTGCTGGCAATCAAGTGTTAGTTCTCTCATCCACTATATGATGGCAATGAAAACCTCCACACATTGTTTCACAGAGGTTTGGCCATGGCTAATGCTATCAGTTTTTTTTTATATACATATATTTGTCATAAATCAGCTGAAAAAAGGGGGATTTGATTTATTTATTCATCTTTGTTCACTTGTTATGAATTAATTATTCATTTTTGTCTGCTAAATGTTTCTGCTACTACTGAAAAAATATGATGCTTCATGATAACTTGCAGCGCTTTAACCCATTCAGTGGCCACTGTCACCCTAAATGTCTCTTCAGGAGCCATTAATTTGTATTAAAAAACAGGGGTAATAAGAAAAATATATATATTTACACTTTACTTTGAAAAGCTGCCATCAATCCCCACGTTGCACACTAAAAATCGTAGAGTGAAAATTGTAGTTTGGGATAATACAGCAAAGTTGCAATACAGCGGGTTGTTCTGAACCAGTGTTATTGTTATTCTTGTTATATTACTGTTGAGTTATTTGCCCAAATTAAAATATGATTACCTGGACCCAGTGTTAGCAAGAGTGAGCTTAAGTTTTATATTTCAATGGTACCAAACTTACTTTTAGTTGTACCAGAAGATGAGCAAAGGATACACATATGATTAACAATCACTAACAAATACTGACATGTGAGTTTAAAAAGACAGCAGATTATATCATCCTATAACCATACCGTATTTTAGTCTGATAACCCGACAGTAATATTAAAAAAACAACACTGGGTCAAACCCATAGACTAGACACTGTGATGTCACCCATTTGTTGGTGGACTTCCGTTTTGAAGACTCAAGTTTGGCATTTTGGCCGTCATCATCTTAGATTTTTAAAGCAAGAAGTGACCCTATTTGGACAAGGGGGAGCTAACCCTAATGTTAGCTGCTAGTTTGGTTAGCATGATGCATTTACAGTCTATTGTAAACTGTTATAATGCTACTGCTAATTTTGTTAGCAAAAACAGACTTAAAACCATTCAAACAATATGTACTTTGAAAAAAATGAACATCTGACTCCTTAAGGGGTCTTTATGTACAATCAAACGCTGAACAAGATCTTTCTAGGCAACTAAAACATTACAATTAGCTATCATAAACTGAAAACATACTGAAAGAGTGACATGCACAGCTACAACTATAGACTGAATTATTTCAGGGTCGACAACAGCTTCAACTGCAATGTTTAAATATATATAGCAATACATGATGATCCCATCTATCTGACATTTCTGCTGTGCTTATTTCATGTACTGTGTTGCTTTGCTAGCTTCTATCATAAGCCAAATCTAATAGTACGGAAGCTAAGCGATGTACTGCTGACAGGGCCACAGCTAAATGTATTTTAGCCACCTAAAAAAATCAGTATCACTTTCAGTGTTTGCTGCATTTGGGATATTTTGTACACTTTACCTTACACACTAACTAATAAGGGCAGTGGTAGACCAACCGTGTTCTGCAAAGTAAAATGATGGATAGGCCCCGTCTGATAGGCTGCAATGTATAGCAGTGAAAATATTCTAAATTTAATGGACACTTAAACTGATATTGATTTTTTTTTAGCACCATTTCATTTCATTTACCTTGCAACGGGATTATGTACTCAGAATTTGTTGTGATTCAGTCTATACTTTGAGTCTGGGGGCTACGCCATGGTTATGTTAGCCAACTACCACTGCCAACTGTACAGTTGTACAGGGTACAACTGTACAGTTGTCATAAATGGGAAAATTATCTATACCAGTGGTTTTCAAACTTTTTGTGCCCAAGGCACACCAAAGGGCAAGCAAAAATGTCAAGGCACACCTGTATTCATATCTGTGCACAGCAGCTTCTATAATGTGTGTTATCACTCTTATCATGACATCAACAATAAAAATAACAAAAAAATAAGAAAGGTAGCTTTCATGACACTGTCTGACAGTTTTTTTTTTTTTTTTCTCTTTTGGTGGAAGGTTGTCTTCACTGGTGCTTTGTTGTTATTTGCTGCGTACAATAAAGTGATCCATTGTCCCACTCACGACTTTCTCCTTTTAAATATTATCATCCCTCACACTGGCTGCCAGTCAGGGCTTTTGGTGTGTCACACACGTATAATTTCTACGTATGAACTGTGACAAATAGGTTCACTGTGAAGGTTTATTTAAATTAAGGTTTATATTAAATTACATTTTTAGCTAGAGTTTGCCTCTTTTTTAGGAAATGGGTGTGCACAACATATTGATACAGACATTTGAAAATTAATTCATAACTTTTTGTATAGGTCCAGTTGAATATTGCAATAATAATGTATGGCTATCACTAGGGATGCGCGCGATTAGCTGTCTAAACAATCAAACATCTGCCCCCTCACTAGTCGGCACCAGAAATATTAGTCAGTTAAACCAATTAGTGTTTCATTTATGTACAAGGCTGCTTAACTGTCATGCAGCAGCCTGCCACTAGTGGGGGCTACAGAGCCAGAGAGTCGTCCCCCTCCCCATGGTAATGCTCGAGTAGACCGGAGTTTAAAACAGCATGGTGGGAAATAAGAGAGATGTCCTATTGCAAAAACCAGCGCGGTCTGGCAGTACTTTGATCTAAAAAATGAAAACAATGTAGGCTGTGTCAGAAAAAAAAGGCATATAATCAGTCGACTGGAGCGATGTGCAACCACATTCAACATGTGCATTTCGATGTTAACCTGCACGGAACGACGGCTGCTGCTGCTAGCGGTGCTAGTCACACACAGCCCAAATTGACATTGTTCACCCAGAGATGCTGTGATCCCGCCCAGTCTGAGAAGATAACACAGCTCATCACGACAATGACCTCGCAAGATATGCTTCCACTTAATTGAGGAAGTTAATGCAATATGTTGAGCCTGAATGTTCATGTTTACATTCATACTGCACGGCGCAAAGTGTCTCGTACTTCCAGCAGCATTTAAAGTCGGACATGGTTGTTGAGGATTGTTATTAAAGATTTCAAAGGGCTCTTAATGCACACAATATTTTTTGGGACAATGCTTCAAATACTTAACAATAAATTGTACTAAATTTTGACTTTTTTCTGAGTGTTTTCCTTTTTTTAGACTAGTCGACTCTGCTTGAGTAAAATCTTCGTTTAGTCAACAGGGAAACATGTCACCACGACACACCTGGATTGGCATCCTAGCACACCAGTGTGTTGTGGCATACAATTTGAGGACCACTGCTCTATAGAGACCAAAACAGTACCAGGCTGTTAACATGTTTATTTTAGCTGTAAAGTTGGGTCTATGAGAATTGACTCACTCTTGGAGCCAGCCTCAAGTGGCCATAGACGAACTGCGGCTTTTGGCACTTCGTGTTGGCTTAAATTTTCAGCTCTGGAGATTGCTGCTTGGTCAAAACAACCCCATGTTTTGGGTGGTGGTCTACTAGTGAGTACTCTGTAACATTAACTGACTATTGCATTGGTAATATATTGATAACAATGATTTTTAGTGTGAAGTCAAAGCCTGGCTCACTGGTGAAGTTATAAAATTAATCAATAACCCTTATTTTGAAGTAAGGCGGGAGTGAATATTTGTAATTATTAGGCAATCCTTGCAAGTGAATATCTAAAGGACAGAGAAAAAGGAGGGAGAAAGGAGTGTTATCAGGAGCGAGGATCAACTGACTGTTTAAGATTCTGGAAGTTTGAAAACACCTCATGCATTATAACTGAAGCACTACCCCGAGTTCCCTGAGTTTAATCCTTTTTGCAAGTGCTTCATCAACCTTCAGCTTTTTTGACAAGACAGAAGTTTCAGCATGTATGATTAATAAGATACAAATGTGCAACTGATATTTGATAAATGACTTTGGTTTCATATTCATGATGTACAATGAATATGCAGCACCAGGGGCTTAGGCCTACTTGATTGATCAAATGTATTCCATTCATCACTTATTTTTGCTTAATTAGCATATTTGAAGCAACACCATTAACAGTGGAGGACTATGGGCTATTTGGAAGATATGATGTATGTAGGAGAGCAGACATACATGCATTCCTCTTTGTCTTGTATGAGCTCACATTCTCAGGAGGCTGAATTCATTATAAATCATATTTTACAGCTTATTATTTAGGAAAAAAAAGAGGTAGAGCATTTATAGGTACATCATTTATCACTGCTTTTATGTTCCAAGTATTTGCTCCTCCGCATTTTGAAAATAATATCTTGTCAGTGCATCTGCAACAGTACAATGCAGGTAAAAGGACAAATGTTGTGATATCTGTGTGAGAAGGAATGGAGGGATGTAATGCTCTTTCTGGGAGATTTCTCAGAGGGACATAATAACCTGAGGACTTTGGGGAGAATAAATGGGAGAAAAGGGAGTTAGGATGTGGGTCATTATAGCTATAAGTTCTAAAGCCCTTCATTAAACACATGAGCTAGTCATTACCCTGCTGCTGTGTGATGAACATTTTGAACCCCCCCTCCCTCCTCCTCCTCCTCCTCCTCCTCCTCCTCCTCATCTGGTTTACAGGCCAGATGATGCAGAGACTCCATGCTTGTCTGGCACAGGGCGAAGCAAAGTCAGGCACAGTGTAAATGTTTTGTGTGTATCCAAGCAGGCAAATTCTGATGCACATTTGCCCTATTACAGCACATCAGCGTCAGGGAGACGCATGCCAGTGCAAGCCAGGAGTGCACACTTATCATTATTTGATAGTATGTTTAATGACGGATTGACAAAGGATTTGCAAATGCGAGCTGGCGTCAGTTCTGCTAAGGTTGGGTTTTACTGCGTCTGCAATGCAACTGCGCTTATATGCATAATTTGATTTTTCAACCAAGCTATTAGAACTTATTAGAGCTGTTTTACAAAGTAACTCCAAGCTGGGAAGCATTTGGGATGTCTTGGGTCAGACGGTGAGACGCAAGGAAATAATCATAACACCACCATGACTAGTATTCAAATATTCTCAAAATGCAACCTCCCCCCCCCCCCCAAAAAAAATATGTTGATAAAAATGTAGATACAAATCAAATTGCTGGCAACCACCCAGTGCCGTCATAATCAGGAAATGAGATCAAAATCATAAATAAACTTAACAAATTGCAATTATGATTACTACTGGATGTAGTGTCAGGATGTACTGCACCTTAGGGATGCACTTATTGTAATAATAGAGATGTTTTCTTTGTTGTTTTATACTTTGTTTTTGTTGTTATTTACTCTCCCTTTTGTGCCAGGGAAACAAGAAATCTTTATAATAAAATAACTTCTTTTTTAAAAATAACTTCTTTAAAAGTCTTTTTACTATATATGATGTGTTATAGTTCCTTTTCTTATATCTATTTAATATTACCATGATACATCAACAAATTCCTCTTTCAATCAACTGCATTTATTTGAGTTTCTCCCCAAAAACTATATTTTACAAGATAACATGGATTGCATCAGGAGGAACCAAAAGGGAGTTTACTGTGTCCTTTCATCCTGACAGCGTCCTGGGAAAGATCTCAGTTCATCCTAAACACATTTTCCATTGTCCCAGAATAGACTGGGCGCCGTTAGTCTGGAGTCCTGCCTTATAGTCTGCGCAAAATTGCTGTGACACAACATAAAAACATTGGCCACTGCCATCGGTGAAGGTTATCTTATTTGCCGATAGGCTGATGGCAGTCAACAGGCAGGCAGGCGAATTTTGGCCTACTCCAATGAGCAGTCGTCAAATTGGTGTATCCCTACCACAATTAGTACTACTGGTTCTAGTGTTACTGTGTAGTGCAGTTCTTTGTGTGGCTTGTCCAAGTGACGTTGCTGTACTCCAGTAGATGCTGTTATCTGACTGATGTGGTTACAATCATTATCAAACACTATCCAGTCTCTCTGTTTCAATATCTCAGATGTAATAAAAAGTGGAAAAATTAAATGTAATGTTGGTGTTATAAAGGCTAATGTTTTGATCTGTTAATGTATCATTTGTTGAAGAAAGAAGAAACTTTTTTATTGTAATGCAGTACCAATAGTAACACTTTAGTCAGGACATGAACGAAAAGGTAATATCAAAATGTCACTTTACACTGGGACTGTAAAAATATACTTTGCTAAAAAGTGTCAGTAATTACGTGGAGTGGAAACAAATGTTTTTGGCTAAAAAGAGGCGGTTTGCAACCGCTAGTCAATCAACATCACTAATGTTAGCTATAATAGCTAATTTACCTGTAGTTAATTAGCCACACATTCATTCAATGACCAAATAACTAACATTACTGTCTTCTTCTTCTTCTATTATAATAATGTGAAGTCTTAGTAATAAAGTCTCACTAATTTATGTTAAGCTGCACATTTAATTTATGAAGATCAGTGGTTTCCAACTGGTGGGTTACGGTCAAAAGGGGGCCGTGGGTCCATTCTGAATGGACCGCAAATGGACCGGGAACGTGTGGAGTTTGTAAAAAACACATTTTATTTTGAATTACAGTGAATTTCTGGCGCAAAGCTTTTGTTTTAAAGTGCTATTTCCTACTGCAGAATACGTGACTAACAGACAGCTACTTGACAGAGACAGCAAACTACCTTGACAACATGGCCATATGCAAGTATGACACTGAATATATTAAACTGTGTGGACCTTGAACTAATGACTGAGGAGAAATCTGGACCCCGTGGCTGGACCATTTGGGAACTACTGATGTAAATAGTTGTAGCTTAGCGGCAGATTTGGTCCCGCCCAGTGTTGACTACATGGCTACAGCCTTGGTGAGATGCTTCTGAAGTTTGCAAAACAATTTCCCAGGTAGCTACATCAATGGTGCTAATAGTGAAAAAATAAATCGTACATGTGTGGGTTGTAGATTTTGGTTGGCTTTACAACATTTAGAGTGATTTTTTAGAGTAAACATCTGAGATGAGACTACACCCATTTTAAACTACATTTTCTCCTATAATTTTGCTCAATCTTTTATTGAGAGGAACAATACTGATAAGAGATAAACAGCAGAGTTTTATCACCATGTATCTGCCCAGTGTTAATGTAGAGTAATGCAACAATAATGCGTCTGTTTTTGTATAAACTGTGTCTGTGTGAGCATGTTCCTGTGCGTAATATCTCTAATAATCAGTTAAAAACCCAGACTGTGTGTGTGTGTGTGTGTGTGTGTGTGTGTAATTGCAGTAAGCTGACTGTGTTCTGTAATTAGCCATGACATGTTAGATATACGCCGTGATTAACTGTGTTAATATGCAAACATCCAAAATGAATTAATATAAAGCATCAAAAGAATTACGGGTTTATTTCACTTAATTACCTGCAATGTGTTACCTGAAGTATATCAGTATTTAATAACTCAGGTATTCCGATTAGGAGAGCATTATGTACATTTGAAAAAACCCGAGCAGCTGATGTGCGTTTGGATTTTTCCACCCACTGCAGTTTTATGCACCTCAAAGTGATCCCTGATTGCGTGATAAGACTCGTATTAACCTCGTAAAGTTTGCTTTAGATTACAGCCATATAGCATTTTTGTGTACTCACAATAAATCCCACATTGACTTTGACTTATTAGAGCAAATTATGGTCAGAGACAACTAATTTCCTTGTGTGATTGCACTGATGAGAGCATTTTTCTTTTGTTAGCCTTGGGTGAATCTCTCCTAGGTTGTGCTGAATCCTCAAAATGTACTTGTAGCATATTGTATATACTGTATACATGCACTGAGTAATGATTTGGATCTACATATAGGGAATTGCTGTGGAAAATAAATGCTCAATAAAAAGTCCTTTTTTGTTACAAAATGCCCACTTTAAATTTCACTTAACAAACACAAACAGCCAATAATATTTTTTTTCCCTGCAAAACATTCTACTGCATCTTGAGGACAACGCCTGCTTCAGTTTAGAATAAGTTGCTCCTCTAAAACATAATGGCCCTACAGACAAATCAGAGATCCATCGGCGAAGAAAGGCACTAAATAATTTATAGCTTTAATCTGCTCAGTGAGGTGTGTGGTCTTTGACAGTAATTATAAATGCAGGGAGAAATTATAGCTGAATACTTTAACTGCATTAGGAGTCATCTGATGAACAACGTGATTGCCTGCTCATTTCCAACAATAGGGGGCAAGTTGGTGTCACAGCATTCAAATCACCACAGTGCCCATGTGCTTTTTCCCATTTGCCATCAAATGTCAGTTGGCTGTTATAAAATAGAGATTTGATGGGTGGAGGTAATTGAGGACTTGATTGCTTGAAAAGAGATGAATTGCATAAAATGTTTATGAATTTAGGAGGCAATTATTTTTAATAGCCTTGAAATAATAGAGCTGGAGGAAATATGTTTAATTGTTATGATACCATCTTGCAGCAACAGCGGCAGCGTTTGCAGGAAAGCAATAAAGTCTGACAAGAAGATGTATCTTTGAGGTGTATCTAAAAGTCATAAGGTAAAAAAGCAAATGCAGCTTGCTGTACTGTATGATGCTGTCCTTTGTCGCATAGAGGGTTTCCGTGGATTTAAGAACTTGTAACAGATGAGGAAGATATTGTGAATAATACTGTGAAATACTTGGTTAATGGGTAATATTATGGGTTTGTCATTTCTATCGGAATATTTACTCATAATTACCTTTGAAATTTGTTGTAAAGAACCATGAATTTTGGTATGAATCGAAGGGAAAATGAGATTCCTTTCACGACATAAAGGCTCAGTCTAGACCACATTAAATATAAATTCATTATTCATTTATTATTGGTAACTTCATGCTCCATATATGGTGAAATAAATGTTTGCCAGCAGCCAAAATTTACATTTATGCATGTTGAGCCAACCTGCTGTGCACAGACTACACTCTTAGTTTTCACTGGATATTATTTTGAATATTTTTTAATGGAAGTTTTTCCATGTTCCTTAATTAGTTCCAAATTACCTAGTTCTTCCTAAAATTATCAGGAAATTCCCACATAGTAAATTGCACTGTGTTAAAATTTTATATCAAATGGAGTTTATTGGCATATGTTTATTTAGTGTCCATCATTGTCCATCGGTTGGTCAACATGTTCAACAATGATCTCAGGTAAGCAGGAAATTCTTAAAGGGATAGTTCGGACTTTTTGGGGTTCTATGGGATACTTATTCATAGTCAGTGTATTACATATAGTAGATATTTGTCAGCTTTTGGAGCTTGGAGAAGCAGGCTGGAGTCTGACACTGCAGCTGAGCAATGTACTGCTGTGGAGGAGTCAGCAACAAAACAAATTTTAGCCAACTAAAAAAGTACCCAAAAAAAGCTACAACAGTTTATGTGTACACTATATAAAGAACATTTTCACTGCTTCACCTTCCCATCAGACAGGGAAGCAACTAACAGCCTCAGCTCCCCATCTACGCTCTCTTCAAAGTTACCAGACATCATTGACAAAAGCAGTAATTTTATCTTGCTGAACACAGGAGCTGTTAGTCGACGCCTGCCTCGATCAGTTAAATAGTTTCTGTTATTGTGTGACTTTGGTGAATCTGAACTCATTCTTTCAAATGCCAAAGTTACGCAAGAACACAAATAAAATCACTTTGCAGAGGTAGACCAGCAGCTCCTGTGTTGAGCAATGTTAAATCACTGTTTTTCTCAGTGGAGTCTGGCACTGAGGAGAGTGAAAAAATTATTCTTACTTAGAGAGCATTACACAGTCAGGCTCCCTCTTATGTAGCTGAAGTACTTCACCCATATCCTTCAGCTCACACTCTGAGACCAAATATGCTACATTTGTTGTCTGTCCCTCGCAGTCGCCCTAAGACACGTGGTGACCGAGCTTTTGCGGCCGTAGCACCTAAATTTTGGAATGCTATCCCTGCTCCCTTCCGATCTGCTGACTCTGTGGTTTCTTTTAAAAGCCAGCTAAAGACACGCCTGTTTGGACAGGCGTTTGGGTGATGTGCTTGTAGCAGAGCTGGATTTTTTCAAATTTTGTGTATTGTTGTTGTGAAGTGAAGATTCTTCTCTTTTCTTGTGTGTGTGTGAGAATAGTTTTGCTAGTTGCGCACTTTTCACTCCACATAGTCACGTTGTCTTTATGATTTATTTCTTGCTGTATATTGCCCTAGTGAAGCACTTTGTGACCAATATCTGGAAAAATATAAAAATAATAAATAATCAATAATAATTGACTTACTTACTTCATTTTTCTGTTGGAAACCACAATCTAACATTAAGGTAACGTGGTAAAAATACTATAAATATAGTGTACACTTCAACTGATATTGATTTTTTACAGTGGGACTTTTTTAGGTTGCTAAATTACGCTTTGTTGCTGACCCCTCCACAGCACAACATTGCTTAGCTTCCATGTCAGACTCCAGTCTGCTTCTCTAAACTAGGGACGTGCCGACTGACATCTACTGAATGTAATATACTATTTATAGATAAATACCCCATACAACCCCACTTTAAAAAACCTGAACTATCCCTTTAAAATCTCAGTAATTTATAAACAAACTCAAGCAACTAACTTCATAAGCAAATAATTTGAGAGAGGAAAAAATGATATACAAGCTGTTATCAAATGTTAACTCTTTATTTGAATAAGTAAAAAAAGGTGCATGTATCACAGGTATCATCTGTCTTGCTGTTATCCTTGTTGCATGAAACGCACAGTTTTTTTTCCTTCTAAAATATATTTACATGTGAAATTTCCTTGTTATTCTTCTAATTATTTTTTGAGTCATGTACATAATCCGAGTCTAAACTGGTGATTAAACATTTATTAAAGTGCTTTTTTTTCTCTTCTATCATTGCAACACAAAACATTTTTACATAGCAATACACTGTACAGGTCTGCATGTGTGTTATCATGTGTCGGGGCACCTGTTTCAACAGCTGCACATTTCTGCAGGTGTACTGTATCACACAAGTTGTAAAGTACAATTAGTCCATTATTTTGTCTTTGAAATACAATTGAAACTTGACATATCATACAAATAAATAGTAGTCATAGCCGGGGCTATTGCATGCAAACATCAGCAATTATGTTTCGTCAAGCAGTAATACATTTCATTACTGGTGATGCATTTGAGCAGGGTGCAAAAGTATCTCTTAGTGTTTCCTTATACAATTTCTAACCAGTGTGTCTTTGCTGTACTCCATGAAATGTTTTAAACCTCATAATGATGTACACTACACAACGCTAATTGAAAAATGGTTTAAATATTTGACCCGTGTATTAAAATAAAAAAAGGAAGAAAAAGGGGAAAAAAAAAGGTGACAATAATATGAAAAACTACTCCTTGTCCATTTCTACGTATTGTGAATGGTTGTCGGGGGATTTGCTGTGAGTTTTACTCAAATGGAGTTTGACTGCGTGATTGCTCGCAAATGTCCGACAGCAGAGCTTACATTTGAACTTTGAGTCAATGTCTTCTTCCGTGACTAGAGCCTCTGTTGCTCTGACACTGAGGGCCTTCGACAGTTCTGGCTCCTCTACTTTCGTCTGGTGCTCTACTGGCATTTTGCACATGTCTTTGATTTGGAACCCGAGATGGGATTCCAGATGGGAAATAAAAGCGGTTGGCGACCTGAACTGGGAAGCGCAGTCATTGCAGTAGAAGATCGGGTGGCCAGTGTCCATGTTCTTCAGAAATTTGGTCCCTCCAGTTTTCCGCAGTTGGTATTTTACATTTGCTAACCAGTGGCTTATGGTGGTCATGGACAATCCGGTGAACTTGGAGATGTGCATCCGTTCCTGAGGGCCGAGATCTGAGAGCAAGTATTTCCCCTCAGAAGTTTGGAAGAGGCTGGAGGCAAACTGAGCTTGCAGGATGAGAAGATGGCGAGGATTCCAGTTTGACTGTCTACCTTTACGCTTGTGGACGGAGTACACCTCGGCAGACACGTCCTCAAAGCGCCTGACATCTGATTCCAGTTTCATTGTCGGGATCCTTGATGGTATGGAGGGTTTGGGCGTTGTGGCTTTTGGAAGAACTTTAACCATATCTGCGATGTCGGATAGAGCGTACTTCTGCGGCATCGGGGTGGAGGGCTGGATTAGTGAGGAGCTTGGCTTGCTGTTTTTAGATTTCGTCAGGTCTATTGGTTGGTCATTGCTAACAAAGAGAAAGGGGTTATCAGGCCTTTTTCTTATAGCGTTTCCAAGGATTAAAGCTGGTTTCTCGTTGCTACGGTTAATGTCAGAAAAAATAGACTGGGTGTGAGCAGATAGTTTATCTACTCTGGAGTTATTGGGCTTATTTGCTTTGCCCAGATGATTGTTCAGAACTGACTGCAGTGCACTAAGAGGGTTTATGCCAAGTAGAGTTGGAGTGTCACTGAGAGGCTCTGAAGTAGTGCTGCGTCCATTGCTGGCAGAGGGGCTCGGTGTCTTGCCTCTGTCAGAGAAATCTGGGCTCAACTTCCCTTTGATCACTTCACTCCCTTCATTCATACAGTCTGCATCAAGCTTTGAAGAGGAAGAGGAATCATCCTGACAATCGCTGTCATCATTCTCCACCAGATCAAACTTAATATTCTGACTTTCTTTACCATCGCTAATGCCAACCTTTTCTTTTTTGATGTCCTCATTTTGATGCTGTCCCTGGGGAGCCTCAACTCCCACAGCACCGTGGTATAACTTCCCCTTTGGGGCAATTGGCCTCAGCTTGTGGTTAAATGTCTGCTTTAGCTGAGTAGGGGGAGATGCAGAGAGAGGGGCACTTTTGATGATGCCGGAGAGCTGATAGGCAGCGTGAATGCTCGGATAGGCGCTCCAGCTCGGTGTCCCTGTTTGAGCTTTATTGATGGCAGAGGCCACTGTGTTGGCTAAAGATTTAAGAATGTCCCCTCCTCCTCCTGAGTCCTGTTCAAGATCCTCCTCACGGAGATAAGGGTACTTAAAAGCTCCATTGCCTGTCTTTTGATCCTCACTCTCCTGCTTGTCATCTTTAGCTTCAGTTTCTTCCATTTTGTCTGATGTACCTTCCCCCTGGCAATCCTTCTCACTACTCCCGGGGGAAGGATTTTTTGGAGACACCTTCTCTCCTTCAGTGTCACTGGCAGCAGGCTCAGCTAAACCCTGGATCTTTTCTATGGCCAGAGGGTCAAGCGCTAACTGTTTACCCTTTTTAGAGGCCGAGTTTGTGACTTTGATGAAGTGTCCAGTAACCATCATATGTGTGGTGAGTTGCTGAAGGGTGTCATGGGAGCTTCCGCACTCCATACATTTAAGGATCTGAGACTTGCACGTCTCAAACTGCCAAGTGTAACTGGCTCCGTTCTGATAGCCGTAGCGATTGCTGTTGGCGTTTGAAATGGCGGCGGCTCGTTGTGCCTCGGTGTAGCCAGATAAACCGGTCGTGGAGTCGGGGGAGCAAGGTCTCACTGTCTCAAAGGCCCGTTTCTTTGCTGGTGGCAACAATTTGGGTGTGATTACTGGGATCGGCTCTTTTAAAGGCACCTTTTGGTAATGCTTAGTTTTAATCATATGGACGCTCAAATCCTGGAGTGAGTCAAAAGAGTGGCCGCAGAACATGCACTTCAAAACTTTCTGCGCATCCTCTTTTCCTTCCATGTCTTGCAAGTTTCGTTTCCTTGATTTCGAGGACGAAGCAGAGGAGTGACTCTGCTTGCTGTGGTTGTTGTCCTGGTAGTGTCCGCTCTTGTTCATGTGGACCGTCAGCTCCACAAGAGTGTCATACGCGGCGCTACAATCCTTACAGCGAAATCGGCTGGCTCCTGTGAACACAGAGCCGCAGGGTTTGGTCGTTTGCCTGTACAGGTGGACGGAGCTGAAGAGGTTAGGTTTGGATGCGGGCTTTGGGGAGAGCGTCTGCTGCAGGGTCTTAGAAAGTGCGTCCTGGTGCCAGTCAAACTCGCTCTTGGTGCTCCCATTGGTGCTGTCACAGTTGGCTTTGCTGGTGTTTTTACCAATTTTCAAGTCCATCCCTATCCCCGTCCAGTAGGAATCAGAGAGAAAGTTTGCATAGGCTGCCCTCATCTTCTCCAAGCTGCCGCCCATTTCATCTTTATGCTTGGAGCTGCGGCTTTCGTCATCCCTCTGACTCTCAGGCGGCGAGGAGGTTTTGAAGTCTGAGAGTCTGTCACTGCTGTCGCTGAGGTGCGACTCCAACTCGGCCTCTTGATTGGAAAGGACACTAATGGGAGAGTTCTGGTTGCTATAAGTGTTAGTGCTCTTGTTGTCTAGCTCTCTGTCCTCAGACACTTTGGGGCTGGTCTTCTCTGAGCAATCCTCTTCAGTTTGAGTGTCATTCTCGGCGTCTTCCTCGGGGATGGAGTCCTGAAGAACACCGTCTTCATCAGGCATGTACACTAGAAAAAGAAGAGACATGGAGATTAATGACGTCAAAACACATTGTGTAACAGCTGAATTTTATTGTCAAAGTGCAACATTTAGAAAATCTACATGTGAGAAGTCACAGAAGCCGTTTAAGACACCATAAAGGCAGCTGCTCTGTGCCTTGGGAGGTTGGAGAGTATAGCTGGACATAATGTCTTTACTAACAGACTGCTGCTGGTGTAACGGCACCATGTGATTCACGACAGGCCATTGACTTAGTGCTGTGTCCAAGGTTTTTCTGGCCTCAAGTTGAGATGTTTACAACAATCATTGGCCACTGAGTGACAAAAGAAAATTGATTCTTCTCGGCCCCGCTAAGTGTTATTGTAAATGACCTATTCCATAGTGATTACAGATGCCTCAAAACTGCAATGAAAATGTGAGCCTTCTGTTCTGGGTAACATCTCAGCTTCCCTGGAGCCACGTGTGAGAAATGGCTTAACACAAACTCAGATATTTTAATGTCCCACATCAATAAATTAAAATGCTCGGCTGAAAAAAAGATGAGAAAACATAACTTCAGAGGACATGTGGCCATTTAGCAAAGTAAAAATATGTTGCAAATGCTGATGCTGATGAAGATGTTGATCGAGCTGGTGGAAAAGCTGATTCAATTATCAGTGTTAAAACCAGACAATTAAAAAAAGAATTCTAAAAATTACTGGCAATCTGTCACGTCATTATATTTTCCCTGACAGTCTCATAAACAGCAATTACTTCTTTCATTATTCACCTGTTCATTCTCCCAACTCATAGAGCACAAACATTATTGCTTCAATTAACAGATAATTAAACAACAGTATTTCTAATTGACATATTTCCCATCATCCAATTAGTGAAATCTCTGACTCAGCATAGAGGGTTTTTCATGTGGCTGCAGGGTCTGCTCGACATAATACGAACACAGCCACAGAGCGTTTAAGTGTCCTTTCTGACAATAACTATTTCAGATTATTTTGAATCTAACCACCCGGCAACCCACACAACAATATCACAACCAGTGTTTGCATATCTTCTGAAGGCATCCTGCAATAAATGCAGTTTGTCAGTGTTGTCACATATCTGAGATATTTTCCGCCTCATAGTCATGCTGGAAAATGTGCATTTTGGGAGAGACGTGGCAGATGTGTTCTGAGTTAAATATGAATAGGACATAACAGCCCTGTCCAGGCACTTATGCATTTCATGTGGTTAATATTTCTCTTCTGAATAGAGGGCACTCCATGAGGGGGATAGCTGAAGCCGAGCACTCAGGAGTCCCACACCGGGCGGCCCATAGAATGTCTTCCCTTTTTTGCCTTCTGAAAATAAGACTTTTTTTTTATCAATATTTCACAAGTGCCTCAAGAGAAACCCTGGAGGTGAATTGCCTGCCAGCTAATGGATGGAGATGGGATTCGGACTTTCAAAACAAACATGGAGAATGGGGGCCTCGTGAACAAGAGCCTGCACAGACACACATACACGCACACACTCGCACCCGAGAGCCTCGATGTGCTGTGACCTTGATCCACCGCAAGAGAGATGTTTTGATTGGCCAACCGAGATCGGTGATGGCCTCCAAAACACCCTTGATGCTAAGGGAGAGAGTTGTCAAGAGCACAGAGGTATGTTTTATTTATAGTCTTATATATAGTATTCACAGTGAAGGAGAACACCAATGGCTATGACAAGCTCCAAGTTGATGTCCTCTCTCTTCAAAGTCGTCACTAAAGCTGAGGGACTGGGAAGAACGTACACCAAAGTGGGGAGATGAGCATTTATCCAGTCCAGTGAGGCTTTAATAGAAATGGTTCATTCCTAGTATACACCATCATGTAGAGGCTATTTCCTGCATATTTTATGTAGCTTAAAATTCACCAATACATGCAGTCCAGGGGCCTCATCACAGAAGAATATCCTAACTGCTTGTCCGATGTTAAGTTTCAAACATAGGTAAAATCCTGTCTTTCCATTAAATGCCTAAATTCATGACTGTGGTCTGTCCTATCTCAGACTTCCTATCTTATCTAAAAATTTCTATCTGTAACTGCAAATTTGATTCTTCAATCATGACTCACCCTGTCATGCCTGTATCTATGTTTAGAGGATGTCCGTTTCAGTTAATTTTGCTTTTTGATAGCCTGACACCCATTAACCGGTAACTAATCGATTAATTTTTCTAAGAAAAAATGCAAAATGACCTGCAATAAAAGAGGCCTTTCCTTTTAGTCCAGCACTCCACTGACTAAGTGAGCTTTAGCATCACATTTCGAAGTGCAATCTACTTTGAGGTGGTAAAATTTTAATGTTTTGTGCTGTAAATATCGTGCCTCTTATTTTATCCTCTGTTGACTTTACTGACAGACAGCCAGCTAGCTGCATTAATATGTGGCAACACAGTGCCCACTGCCCACTGTCAAGTCTCCATTAGTTTGCTAACGTTAGCCCTAGCCTGCTCAGCACTGTGCACCACCTGGGTCGGTTGGGAGCTAGCTAGCGGTGCTGCTTGTTCAGAGATCTTTTGCTGACAACACTGTCCTGGTGGTGGAATAGTGGAAACATGGTAGCCACCCTTTTATCTACCTCCAGGTAGCCCCAGTGATGAGTGGTTTAGGTTTGAGCCACAAAACCCCATTAGCATTGTTAACTATGTTAGCACAACTGGCCATACTGACACTGCTTATGGTGCTAAAAGAGCTGACATCAATGCTAAAGAGGAGTTTGTGGCATCGAAACAACTGCTCTCACTTATCACTGGCCAGCTAGCTTGCTGTAATGGTCAAAGGTGTTTAAGAGTCGGAGGCACCAATTTTATCGTGGGAGGAAAGGACACCCTACCTTTCAGGGTTTTTTTTTTTCTTAATGGGTAATGATATAGTTTGAGTAATCTTTCAATCATTGTTTTTCTTTGTTCATGTTGTTCCCTATATTCATTATTATTGCCATACAGACCTAACAACAGTACTGCTGCCATTCTTTGCCGTTATTGTGAAATTAGGGAGGGATCCAGGCATCCTAACTAAGTATTTCTAACTTGGGAAATCCCTAAGTCAGGACAGTTCTGTAGAAGCAAAATTCTTATCTTGAGATAAGATAGGATTTTTTTAAAACCAAAATTCCTGCTTGTCATCCTAAACTGAGATGAGATAGAATTTCAGAAGTTTCTGTAATGAGGCTTTAGTTTCACCCACCCTATGTGTCAGATAAATGTGTATTTCACAATGACTGAGTAGTGTTTTCCTGGAAATAACCACTTATATGTAGTAATATCAATTTTAATGTGAATGTTTGTGTCTTATCGTGGTTTTTGAGGATGGAATTGACAGAGATTAACAGCTGCCCTTCCTGCTGTTCAACGCCTTTCTATCAGATGCCCCAAGTAGCAGACATCCAGAGGCACCAATTAACCTTCTGGCAGGGATCACTCCAAGATACCAGCATGTCTAACTCTGCTTCTCACACCATTTGTAACTGTGCTTTGCCAGCTCTTGGTCTACCACGGTACTGCTGCCATGCCAAGCTGCATTAGTCTTTCATACAAGATCAGATTCAAGGACAATGTCACAGCAAGAGACAACACCTTCAAAAAAATGGTCATTATATTATGAGAAACAAGTTTGTCAAGAACACAGAATAAACTGCCGATATGCCCCATGAAACATCACTGTTAAAAAGAACTGATACGTCATTGTGTAAACCAAAAAGAAGAGCAACAATTGTTTATTCTCAGGAACATTTTTTTTTTTCACAATTTAGAAAAAAAAAAAAAGGATTTTGCTTTGGAAATGTTGTCTGGGAGTCCAAGCAAGGCAACTCCCAGCCTAACTAGCCTTACAAAACAAGAGGCTGGCATGCCTCGCCTGAGATTTAGCATGTCATAAACTGCTGTAAAGCCTCCAATCTGTGTCACTACAAATTTATATCTTCAGACAGAGATATGCAAAGGTCAAAAAACCTGAGGTGTCCATCATAAATCAGGCAGTTGAAGTGTTTATAACCTTTATCCGTTAGAGCAGACTCTTGGCATAGCCAGACCTGGATTTACAGAAGCCTGTTTCTGAGCCAAAATGCTTTTTCCCCCCATAACATCTAGAGAAACCAGCTAACTGCATAGGAAATAGTAGATTACATTTACTGCAACATTCATGGCAGCCTGCTGTCTGACTGGATTGGTGCTAAAGGCTTACATGACAATATATTTACAACTTTAAGCATTAGTAGCTTCATAGAGCACAATCCCCTCTCCCTTGTGTAAGTGAGTCTATTCAAAATGTGTCAATCATTTTAGAAATATGTGTGCCAGCTGTAAAAGGGCATTCCCTTTCCAATGTTAACATGCCAGTAGAAACTTTTGTAAATTTGAGAACATCAACATTTATCCCTCGGAAGGTCAACATTTCCTTCATTAATCTGACAAGCCAGAGAGAGTTAGCAGCCTGAGGAGCTTAGCTAATGGACAGCTGCAATACCCAGCACAGGACTTTGTGAGTATACGAGGTAACACTATCTTCAGAGAAGATTGGGTAATTCATAGGTGCCAGTGACAGGTCTGCACGTCTGTGCCACTTTCCCCAGCGCTCTCCGGTTGTCTCAAGCTACAGTTTTTGCTGCTCGCAAATCAATATCTCTTTTTACTTCTCATTGATTGCCTTGTGGTGGGACCAACCTAAGCAGGACTGTTATGACATTTCTAGATTTCCCCCTGTCCTTGGAACAATCAATTACACGCGCATGGCAATCAAAACCTCTTTGCAAAATGAACCTGCTCCATGACATTTTCATCTCCCAGATTTATGCCATGTAAAGAAAAAAAAAAAGAGGAAAAAAAGGAGGCCTGCTGGAGAAGCAGAGAACACGCTAACAACGCAGGTCAGGATCACTGAACAATCTCGAGGCTGTCTCAGTAACTATCATCTGTTTCTCCTTTCTGTTTTCACTCATGTAAGCAATGTGCCCAATTAATTGTGTCTGTACATTTAAAGACACTTAGTCACCGCACTCATCTGTTGTTATAAATAGGTGTGAAATGTCAGTCAAAAAGTACTCGGTGTACAAAACATAATTCCAAAGTTGTGAAGCTCTTTTGCAACGTTGGAAACAGGACGGCGTGTTTCTAAAAGCCACAGCGATGCGATTGTGATTTTCTTTCAGTGAGCTATCATTAGAATGAGACACACATGTCACAGGGTTTAATATTTGACAGTGATATCTGACTAACTCAGTGAGCAGTGCACATCAAGATCAAACAGATACATTGTCAGACATCCTGATGATAGTCTTGATGACACATCTGAAGTTAAGTCTGAACTGAATCACATGAGAAATGGTGAAGAGCTAATTCTGAGCCCCGGAGCCATCTGTAAAGATCTGTAAACACCTCTCTCTTCATTGTTCCCTGTCAGGAAACAGTCTCCCCGAGCCCAAGGACACTGCAGAGTAAAGAGAGAACAATCACACTCAGACTGCTCCCTTTGACAAAATTTGTCTGGAGGTTAATTGATATCACAGAATTAAATAGTTTTTGACTTACTTTTAAATAGGAATGTGTCATTAGTTCCCACCTGGCCCATTATTTCATTTCAGCACTTCTAAATGACGCCCGTAACAGACTTCAGTAATCTGCAGATGCACTGTCACTGAGTCTATATCATCGGATGGTGATTAACAGTATTGTGGTACACATTCTGG
Source organism: Cephalopholis sonnerati (assembly GCA_019142605.1). Taxonomy (NCBI): domain Eukaryota; kingdom Metazoa; phylum Chordata; class Actinopteri; order Perciformes; family Serranidae; genus Cephalopholis; species Cephalopholis sonnerati. Next base: position 5,229,240 of record JAGQAX010000011.1, on the reverse strand, counting down.
TAAAAACGGGAAGGAAAATCCATAGGTTAGCTAAAGAAACGTGGGTTTAAAAGCAGCCATGAACCCCCACAAAGTGGTTTTGTTGGATCTTTCTGAGGCTTTCACTACAAAACCATGAGACGGAAACACTCATGTTAATTTTTGTATGCATGAAGGAGATGTTACTTAAAGCGCATTACTTACTTCACTAAACACAAGCTATTCATGCAGATAAATGCCTTGCTTTCATACACCCTCAACTTTAATATTTTATAGTCTAATATAATCAAATAAAAACTCTCAGCTCAAAAAAAGACATGGACAACTTGAGGACAGATTGTGAACACAGCAAACGGCACAATGTGCTCAGATGGACCTAGAGCCAGATTAATGATAGGATCGCAAATATGACACCATATCCTGCCATCTGGCTGTTCATTTGGGCAAAAATGATCACAATAATTATGGCAATTAATCAAAAATGTTTTCACAACCAACATTCTGTTAACTAAAAACACAGAGAACTTTGGAATGCACAATCAACACACCAATAAACACAAAAAAATATCCGAAGGCAGTCCGTCTGAGCTGCACAGCCTTTCAGCATGTTTGGTTTGAGTTATGGGGGGAATTTTTTTATGTAACAATACAAATGTGGGAATCTCTAAAAGTCTGTGCATGGACGCTAATCATGATATTTACTGAGCCACATCAGATTGCCCTGCCTGAAGCTCCAGGAGCCCCTTCCTCTCCGTGATGTCACTGAGCGATGCTGCTCCTTTTGATGCCTACTAGAAGCTTCTGCTCCGAGACGCATCAGTCGGCCCGCTGCCTAATTGGAAGTGAGCGGTGGGAGAGCATTGCAATCTGCACTCCAGCACCTAAGTCATCACTTTGAACATGCCACAGCCGCTGCATCACATGCAGTTGCCTGGTGTTGCGTCTCACCAAAGGGTCCCCTATCAGCACCGGCAGAGACAATTATGCACACAACATTCCCATCCTGTCTCGTAGACCTTCACCAGACCAGCCATACAAAGCCTGGTGCATCTTTACTGTCTGTGTACAAGATATTATTACGCACATGGATAGATTCAGTCTTAAAAGACATCTTTAAAGGGTTGGTTTACCCAAATTACACAATGCCCACTTTATTAGGTACACCTATAAAATCGAATGCAATCCAATCAACATTCCAGTCATAATTTCTACTATTACAAAGACAAATATGTTCAGTTTTGAGTGACACAGTCAGAAAAGTATTAATTTTACTGCATTATTATTATCAGGCTTGTAGTCTGAACTGCATTATATTAAGAGGTATTTCTTGTGATCTCAGTTTACAAACATGAAAGGGAATAATATTCTTGACAAATTTCAGTATAATGCAGTCAAGTACACTACCTCACTGATAAACATATAATTTGATTGACACTTCTCTAAAAGGTTTAACAATAACTGAACATTATCATGTTCGTACATGTAGAATTTGTGGCAGATCTGTTGTGTTGGACTGTATTACATTGTGTGAGTGTACCTAATAAAGTGGCCAGAGTGTGTTTATAGACATGCAGATATTTTTTGTTTTATTTGTTCAGGTTTTGAGGTGCTTAGATTTTTCCAAATATGCAGTAGTGGAAAATGACTTAAGTACATTTACTCATGTACTGTACTGTACAATTTTGAGCTACTTCGACTTAAGTATTTCTACTTTATACTACTTAAAACTTCACGCATTTTTAGGGGGAGATATTGTGCTATTGTGCTAGCTGTAGCTAGTTACTTTTTACATTAGAATCACACACAAAACATATGATTGGTTTATAAACTATGATACATTGTTAAAGATTAAACCAGTCATTCTCAACTAAGGGTCTGGGGACCCTAGGGGTCCTTGGGGGAGTTACCCCCGGTCCCATGGGGAAGAGTCTCACTACTGAAATCTCTGTAGATGTGAGCTCAGTGTGAGTAAGTCATGGGAGTGACTATTCTGATAATAGGTTTTGACTAAAGAATTCTGGTCTTAATCGTATCTAATAGGGGAAGGAATCACCAGAGGCTCCACAATGTGATATTATCATGAAACTTCAGTCACGATACAATATTATTGCTGTATTTTAAAAATGTTGCGATATGCTGAGTATTGCAATAAAATATATTGCGATACATTGCAATTTGTTTTCAACTTTAAATTATGTCCCCAAAGAAAAACTTTGGTTTTTCTAATAAGATAAAGTTTTTAGTCTGGACTAAAAAAGCAACTGATTATATTATTCAAGCAGGCGACCTAAAGTTTAAATTGTATTTGTAATATTAACAATTTATATATTTGAAAAATCAATACTTCGCACTGTGTAATGATACAATATTGCCACACACAAATATCGCGATACTATGCTGTGTCGATTATTCCCCCCCAACCCTAATATCTAACAACCAAAATCTTTTTCAGATGGAGGTCTGTGACCTAATGTGTATCAGTTTAGGGGTTCTTGATACGAAAAAGGTTGAGAACCAACTATTCAGTGGATCAAACTATTCAGTAGTATATGAAGCAGTTAGAAATTCGCGCCACCTCGACAACAACATTAAAGTAGCGTTTGCATGTTAATGCAGCAATAATACAATACTAGATAATCCAGTAATACAGGAGCCACTCTGCAAAATAAATACATTAACTTTTGACAGTTTTGATAGTAGATTTTGTTACGTCTTTTACTGAGGTACGATTTTAAATTCAGGAATTTTACTTATATTGTAGTATTGCTACTTTTACTTAAGTAAATATGTAACAGGGTCAATTATACAGCAGTAATATGTGTAAAAAAATTAAAATGTACATTTGTAATATTAAGTATTACAATTACACAAAATTTGTTTCAGTTGTTATTACTTAACACACTGGGCCTCCAGAATCTCCAGAATGTGGAACGTTTGATACTCAGTTTCTGTACCCCTACATTCACCTATGGGGCACCCCACCTATAAAGGGGTGTCTCCCGCCTTACCTCTTTTCTTTTGCTCTTGTACTTCATGGGAGAGGGACTCGAGGTCATATGGTCGTATTAAACAAAGGATTTTGTTTTTACCTCTTGTTGTCAGTTGTCTGGAATAAACAGAGATTGCCTCAAAAGATATCCACGGTCTGGGCCTCTTATATCCATATCAACACAACGCAGACAACACTAGAGTCCATCAGATACAAATAGTCCGGAGACTATGGAGAAAATCAAAAGTCACAATATTTTTGATGAAATACCTTGATATATATGTTGCGATGATATTGTAGGATTAACTGTTGGTGCTTTCACTAAATATTTACACACCAAGATTTTGCATAAATAATCATTAGTAATGTGAATATGTGGGTTAGAACAGCCTGGTGAGGTCACCTTACTAGAATGCAGCCTTTAAAACAAGGAACTAGACTCATAATGATATCAATATAATATCAATATATATCAACCAGCCCTAGCTGGACGCCACTCATGATAAGGGAGAAAATGCAGGTTTTTCTTTTATTTTTCTTGTAATTTGGGGAAACAAATCCTTTAAATGTCGACCTGCTGAATCAGCTGTATTGTGCTATTTTGTATAAGCAGTTAAACATATACTGAACACAGCACGACTGTCTCCTATTTGTTCTCATCTGCTAACAAGGAAAATGTAAAACAATTTTAGCGAGTGTGTAGGATAACGTTACAACTGAAGAGGCTTAAAAGCCTCAGTGTATATTTGTCAGATTATAGATGATCTTTTCTGCCCTGACTGATACAAAGTTCCAGTTGGCAGAGCAGAAGCAGGGCGGCTTCAGCTCCAGTGTATTTTCCACATGCAGGAGGGGAGCAGCCTCGCGCCGCTCTGTCACTTGGTTTCTGAAGAGCCCGTGACACGGCTCTCCAGGAGCGACATGATGAGGTCTGATGGTTCCTTTCTGCAGAATAGCAGTTTACCCCTCATTCACCCTTATCAGAGAGTGAACCCATCATCTTACAGTACGCCACTCAAACCGCTTCGCATATTGGAGCTGACCAGTCGAGCAAACAGGGCGGTACTAATAAAAAGACCATCTTGCTTTGGTTCAAATTTCCCTGATTGAATGTCAGTCAGGAATGTTTGCGTGGCAGCAGGGAGGAAAGTGGGCCATCGTTTAAAGGACCACTGCCTCGCACACATAAGGCCTTTGTTCTAGTTTTATGAGATACTGAGTGAAAGGTATGATGGCCTACACTCGCCTAACGCGCTGTTTGTTTTTCATGCCCACTAGCCCGACTAAATAAAGAGCTTTTCAATTCCAATTCAATCATTGTCGGACGTTTTGTAAACATTTGCTTCATCACATGATGCTGTTTTATTTTGCATCTGAGGGGCAATATCCAGGATTTAATTGTTTTTAATATTAAATTGGTCATTTACTTCCTTGTGAGCTTATGTGTTATTTCACGATACAATATTAAAGTATCAAAAAAAGCAGCCAGTGGCAAGTCTCCTTCACTCCTCGCTCCGTGGACTGTGTATCATTTAGTCTTCCCCTGAGATCAGCAGGCGTATATACAGTACATACAGTCCCTGCATCATAAACTTTGCATGAACCCTAAACACCGGCCCTCCCAAACAACAACAGCCCTCCATCAAGGTCAGGCCTTGATGAATCTGATAGTGCAGCTGGAAGAGTCTGTGTGTATTCTATTAAAACAATCTGCATTTCACTAACTCTTCCCGCCCGCTCTGTCCCTGTATGGATCTTTCATTAGATTCTGGATGGGCTCCAGCCAAAGCTTTCCTTGTACAAGCAGTTTTATGCAGTTTTCAGCAAAGGGAGGCATTTTTTTACATTCCAAGTTCATTAATAGTAGATTGCCACTTTTTCCCTTCATTAAATACAATGAGGCTACAGAGTGAATTTGCAGCTGAAGCGTGGTACTGTCAGTTTCTAGCGGGACCAAAGGCTGCTTCATGGCAAGCATAAAGGGAGAGAAGCAAGCCCGCCAAACCTGGAGCTCTGTGGGACAAGACGAGCAACAGTAAGAGAGGCAGAAATGCTTCAAAAACAGCCCTGCTCCCTCCTATTCAGATTCATTTTAATGGCAAATTTGTTGTCAAGTGTCCTCCACGAAATGATTAGGGCCCGCTGTTTTCTGAAAAGTGCAAACTTCTGGATTTGCCTGGTGCGCATTGTCACTTTGACAGCCCATTCTGAGAACAATGGCTGCCCAAATAGTGAAATGTGTTGGCACCCAATAGTTGAAAGTTTCCCCTCAAAACAGGCTTTCTGCTGTTTGTGGGTATTCTGCTGTGTTGATATCTAGATGTTGATTAGAATGAAAAAAGGAGCCAGTGAATTGGGCTCCCCAGAGCAGCCACATCAACCATTGTAAGAGATTGACAGTCACTCCATTGAGCCAATTATTTCTGTTCATAAGACCTGTTTCTATAAAAACTGGTTAAAGACTACAGTCATTGTTGGAGTGTCTGAATTAAACTACTGGTAGGATTTACAGAAAACCAACAGCATTTAATGGCAGCACTGCCCACTTAGTGTTGCTTTTACTACATGGAATAGTTACAGGCATAATATTGTTTCCATTAACTGTTAAAGGTGAATACTTCTCAGAATTTATGCATTAAAGAAACTATGTGAACATATTCTCGCCTATGGGCTTTTATTTTGTGGTTAGTTTTTTTGGTAAATTATCCACAAGTTGCCTACACTAAAGCGTCCTATATCTGTGGGATATATGTTCATTAATACAACACTGCAAACATATCAGAGCTGTTCAAATACTGCCACTGGAAAAGTCAGTGCAACAAAAATATTTTCTCTGTGCTATATCCTCATTTAGCCTACGAGTCAGCAGCGTGACATTTGTAAGGTGTTCAGCTGTAATGGAGGAGGAGTAGGTGCCGACTGCAAGACGAGTGCAGAGCCTTTTTATTCATTGCATGGGAGAAAGTGGTTAATTTATTGAAAAGAAGGTAGGCGGACGAAGCAGCGGAACGGAACTGATACCCTGCGTGGCTGTAGGTTGTGCACCGAGGGGGAGGAGAGAGGGGTGGGGGTGGGGGGGTGGGGGGTTGAGGGAGGCGGAGACCAGAGCGACAGAGGAACGGTTAATGGAAATGAGTGACAGGCTTTCAGAATGATTTACAACGGGTGGCGCTGCGGCAGAGCCAGCGCTTGATGGATGATCCTGAAAGACGGAGACGAACCATAAATCATGTCTTTGAATCATTGACAGAGATAAAGGAGGGGGAGAAAAAGCAATGGCATTGACGTTCATTCTTCCAATAATGTACATTGACGAGTTACACTACGGAGCCTTAATTAAAAAGTGAACACGGGTCTTCTCCCTCTCTCAACCCCCCCTCCCCCCCCCCCTCCTCCTCCTCCTCCTCCCCCCCGCCGGCTACGCTCCTCCATCCCTCTCTTCTCTATTGCGATATCAATGGTAATTAAAGATGCAGTATCCCCGGCCCCTGTCCCATAGCCACTTCCTCCAGCTTCCCACAGCAGCCAGATTAGATAAGTGCTCTGCTAAAAGATAATGTCACCCCTCAACAATATCAGTGTGGGTCTGGCCCATTTGTTTCTACATCTGTAAACACACACACATAAACCGAGATGAGCGGGAGACGGCGAGAAAGAGGGTAGTTTTATTTCTTTAAAGGAGAAAACAAATTGTGAGGTTATGCACACACGAAACACTGACAGCCTTCAGTTACAGAGGTCACTATGGGATGCACCACTTGTGAAATACTGTGCCGATATCAATGTTTAAAATAACAATATGGCCAATAGCTGATACCAATGTTTTTTTGTTGTTGTTGTTGTTTATTTTGTTTTTGTAATTTATTCCCCCTTTTAGTGCCAGGTAAAAAAAATAAATCTTTATTTTAAAAAATAAATACTGTCTTAAAGCCATTCACTCCTTCATTACACTACATATGAATGAGCACAAATTCACTCATAAACATTAATGAAACAACCTTAAGTACATCCTTCTTTCACATGAAAACAGTTTTATTTTACAAAACTGCTTCACAAAACCTTTTTACTCAATAAATAATAATTCCCTCTCTAATATGTATTTTATACTGCGGTCAAAAAAATGTACAAATTTCTACTTCAAAAAAACTAAATTTATTCAAGTTTCTCAGCAAAAACTACATTTTACAAGATTGCATTGATCACATTATGAGAGCATTATATTATACCTTTCCCCAATACTCATTTGTATTGAATAATTTCAATTTCAATTTTATTTACAAAGCCCAATATCACAAACCACAATATGCCTCGGAGGGCTTTACAGCATACGACATCCCTCGGTCCTTGGACCCTCACAGTGGATAAAAATACAACTCTCAAAAAAAAACCCTTTAACAGGGAAAAAATACAGCTTGAACACGTCGTAATGTAACTCAATTTAACCTCTGTTGGCAGTTAGATCCGAACACCAGTGTTCAACCACAGCTAACGTTACCTTGCACTCCTCCTAATGATGTCTGCACACGAAAAAATTAGGTGCTTCCCCTGATGCTTCGATAGTTATTTTATTGTGCCCTTTCGTCCCGACGGCGTCCTGGGAAAGGTATCTGTTTGTCCCAAACTAGTTTTCTATTGTCCCCAGGATGACTGGACGCCATCATTCTTGAGCCCTGCTTTTTAGGTTGTGCAAAATTGATGTGACGCAACATACAAACATTGTCCGCTGCTGTCATCTAATTTGCTGATATGCTGATGGCCGTCAACAGAGTAAATATTGGCCGATACCGATGTGGGGCCGATAAATTGGTGCATCCCTGTTTATGATGTTGGTTTTAACCTCTAAAACAACATTCACAATTTAACAAGAGAGGATTATTAGATTTTTCTTGCTTTAAAAACCATGCCATTGAATCATTTCCCCCCTGCTCTTAAAAATGCTGTTGTTCTGTCTTGAGTGCAGATGGCACTTTGATAAACAGGAGGAGCCCTGTAGGAGCACGGAGCCTGAATGAGTGGCATTCCACATCAGCTGAGCTCCCTTAAAGTGCACACAATAGAGCAATGAGGTGAAAGTAATCCTAAACATCTGTCTTATGTGTCCTACACGCACAGGCTGTTTGTTCAAGTTCTAGGAAAGACATTAGCAAGAGGAGAGAGGGAGAGACGGAGAGGGAGAGGAGGATATATCAATTCATGCACTAGTTCTCCAAAGGGATTAAGCCAGGCCTCTGTTGTCTGTCCTCTCACTGCTCTGGCAAACAAAATGGAGAAGACTGCCCTACTAATGCAAATACCCTCCTTCGTGACATACTGTAGCGAGCATGTGTTTAAAAGGATACTTACAGTACATCACCATGATTGTTTTTAATTATTCAAACTTTATTTTTATAACCCAGCTTATAAAGCTTGTGTAGAAGTTGCAGCATAATGTAAAATCCTTTGTATCTGAAGGTAGGATACAGTGTTTCAGGCTGCTCTGCCCATGTGAGAAAGGGCAGGTGATGAAAATACAGCCAGCTCGGTACACCGTCCTGTTTGACGGCTATGCAGGGAGACTGGGGGCAGTCGGTCAGCCAACTGCGTATGGGGATATTCACCAACAAAAAACTGAAAGACACACAAAGCTGTCCCTCCCTCTCTCTCCATCCCTCTCCTGCTGCGAGAAGACATTTTGGCAAGCTAAAATGGAAAGGAATACACAATGGTCATCTAGCATTGAAAAGCTGTGGCAATAATATTGGTCAGGCAAAAGGCTGCCCTGCCCAGTGTCAGTGTGTGTGTGTGTGTGTGTGTGTGTGTGTGTGCATGATTATGAATGATTCATGCTGCAGCGCAACACAAAAGCTCACACTCAGGCTTCACACGATTTTCAGAATCATTTTCATTTGAAGGCTTGAAGTTGTTAATATCATGTTTGATCGCATCCTTGCATCAAAACACAGTTTGATGGACAAGGGAAATAATTACTTGTCATTCATGTGTCTGAGGTTTCTCTTCTCTCCTCTTTTGTTGCTGTTAAACATGTTCCTCTGTTAAACACTTTTTCCCTCGCCAAACTCCAAAAACGCTTTGACTCAACTTTCAAGTCAGACTTTAAAATAAAAATGATTTTGATTCAAAAAAATGAAAAAGAAAAAGTAAGGGTGAAACTGACTGTACGGCTGAATGAATCAAAGGGTTTGAGTGTAATGAACTTCTTGGAGTCTCTGTCATTAGTGGACAATAGCTCTCGTTGATCTTAAATGGTCTTAAAAGATGATCCATACAGTAATGAAGCCAGCTCTGCTGCTGGCCCAGTGCCCAAAACAGGACATAATCAAAGTCACAGGGGATACGCCGGAGCTACTGTTACCAAACAACATCCCTCCACTTCCCGGTTGCATGCTCTTTTAAAATCAAAAACAAAAAAGGTCTGTTTGTCGTTACACTGTAAATTCTGGATGCTAAATATTCAAATTCATAGCATGTGTTTTGGGGCCATCAGCTGGGGCCACAGAGCAGCAGGACAGCTTACATCCCACTGGGTCTTTTGGAGGAGCAGCGTGTAGTGTCCAAGGCCCACCCTCCTCCTGACTCTTCTGCCTGGACCACCCTGCTCGCTGTACATGACAGGACGATGCTGCTCAGTCCTTGGACCCATCGCATTGTTTTTCTTGGACCATGGTGAAAGCAAATAGCAGCTAAAGGGCCCCGGCGCTCGCAGTAAAAACCAAAAACCCGTGCAGTCATTCATCAAAGCCCAGACAACTCGCTACTCCCCCACCAACTACAACCCCCCCCAAGGCACGGCCATCTCCCCCCACTCCCCCCACTCTGGGTTTTAACTAGGACTCCAAATAATTCCAGAAATGACAAATGATACTTATATCTCTGGCCTGTGCCGAATCAATAAGCATGCAGAACAACTATCCATCTTGAGAGGTATCGACAGACGCGGCTTGACATCGGCGGAGAAGCACTTGGTGGCTTTATTCAGGATTGGGATGGGAGGGACGGAGGAAAGCAGGAGAAACAGTACGCTCACTTTTAAATTACAATAAACCACCCAGCACTGTTAACAATCAAAAACCTATTACAGGAACTGCAGCATCCGGAGATCCGGACGACACGTCCTCACAGTGAGACGGCCCACTGACCATTTGAGAAAATATGCGCGACCTCGTGAACTGGGACGGGGATTATTTTGACAGGAGCACCTGCACATGTTTACATGGCAGTTGTGTGCTGGGTATGAGCTGATGGGTGGCGATATGGCCCCTCTCTGGTCCCCCGGCTGGATCGGAGCAGCTGACAGATAGCACTTCAGAGCAGCTTTAGCTGCAGCTCCCCTTGAGGGGCTGTGATTGATGACTCGCACTGCCACCTAGATCCATTTTCTCCTCCAATCTGACTCCTCACAGGTAGAGTGGAGTCCTGCTCCCCCCCCCCCCACCACCACCACTCCTCACCTCCTCTCTCATCTCCCTTCAAATCTGAGTAGGCTCATCTTCGCAAAGGAGTTTACCAACAGAGCGACTTCAAAACATCTACTTTGAACAAATTAAAAACAGAATTGTACAGAGGGAATAATTTGAACTAAATGCCTTGCAAAGCCATTTTGATCCTGAACATTAGAGATCAGAAAAGCAAAGCAAAAAAAAAAAAAAAAAAAACCTATGAGATGTTTGCAGGCATAATGTCATTAGCAGGGAAAATGTTGAGACCCAGGACCCCTGCAGGTCTGAAGGCATTTAAGAACAGTTAGCTTAGCCATCTGGTAGACAATTACACAGGAACAAACACACCGCCTCAGCAAATAAAGCTTGGCTCATCAATCACGAGAATGGCCAGAAGTTGGCCTGTTATTCCCTCTGATTTAATAACCCGATGAACCGCAGTGTTATCCACCACAAGTCTTCAAGTCAAGTGGAGAACATCCAAACATTTACCAGCAGCACTATGTGGCAGACAATCTTAAAGTGTGAATAACACATAGAGGAAAATTATTGTTTCAATTTAACATTTGTGTTATGTTTAATCAAATGATGTTATAAAATATTTCAGTGCTTAACCAAAGAATGAAAAATAAAAAACCTTGATAGCATCTCTAAAATTGGACTGTAATTCGCACTAGGCTGGGATATATAAATGGAAGTGAAAAAAGAAGTGCAAGGTTAAAAGTAAAAACATTTAAAACATTCGCTGTTTCCAATTTCAAGTAGTTTACTTAATTAACATTTGCCCCACACTTTTAATTGCAATCATACTTCCCCATGGGACTTGAATGTGGATTGTCTGGTAATTGCAGATGTTGATATGAGACAGTGACACAATGTCAAGTCTATTTCTGAAAATTGCCGAACAAAAAGGAGGATGATCAGGAATTCACAGCCACTGAATGAACCCCTATATTCACTAACAAGGGGGTTTTATAGACATTACGGTGAAGAAGTAGACGCACTATGCTATGACAGGTAGTGAATGAAACTAATCCCACAGCATTAAAAGGCTAAGATACAGCCTGAATTTCACCTGGAAGCAGGTCAGTCTTTGTCAGTTTCACCGCTGCGTTTTGTGAGCCAAGAACATATTCATCTATGTTTCTGGGTTGTGGCCTGCATGGCCTGTGTGGAAGAAAAGAAGTAGGCCACCGCTGCGGTCTCCGATTCTCCTCTGTACACGCGTCACCTGCCAGCTCATGTGGCCCAGCTGAGATGTGAACAGGTCTGGCAAGAACCAAATGTTTTCATTTACCTCAGGGGCATCTACACTCTTCTTTAGCAGGCGGTGGCAGGCTAACATGTCAAGATACCGGCCCGGGACTCTGGGCCTCTGGGAGAGGTCACGCACTAAGAGCTCAGGTTCAGAAAACCTCAAGATATAACTCTCTGCATGGAGGAAGGCAGCCCAGACCTCTGCATTGCACACTGCTGCAGCCTCAGAGCTAAATATTACCAAACAACATCAACATCAGATGTGTTATTAATGCAGTCTTGCAGATAAAGACACACCAAAGGTAGCTGTGGATCATTTTGTTTCGTGGCAGATTCCAACACCTTGAAACCTGAAAATGTGCTTCATTACACCTTTATGCTCGGATTTGATATGTGTTCACATTGTTTGATGGATCCACATTCTACTGGGCAGCAGGGGGTGGCGGTGCTTCTCAGGCTAACCTCAACACGTCTATTTCTAGCTGAGGACTTGCTGACAGCACATTTAACTTTGTGATCTGCACATGAGAGACAGCTAACAGTTGCTGACAGCTGAAACACACCGAGCCCCATTTCCCTATACGATACCTTATTGACACTTTTCATTTGATGAGGACTTCAACTAACTTTCAGATATAAAAAAAAAAGAAACAAAAAGTCCGGATGGGACGGTGGGTACAAAAATATCATAAAGAAAAGGTTGATTTCCAGCCAGCTTATGGAAACCAGTAGTTCCTTTGGGGAGGCTCTGGCAGGGGTGGGGTGGCAGCGGCTGTCTATAGAAGCCTGATTTATGATCTACTCAGTTTTGCATGTGTGTTCACAGGTTTCTGGGAGTTACACTCAATTAGAGCAGCAGGGGTTAGGAGTATGTTTTTGTGAGGATAAGTTAAAGCTTGACACGTTTATTTCTGCCAGTGCAGCTGAAGAGCCGGTGACAGACTATCAAAAGTCGTTTTCTTTGATCACCCGACTCAAAGTGTGGGAAATAGTAACCGTCCCTGACAAGTGAAAAGAAAAAATCCAAAGCAACACAAAATGTTTATAAAGCACAATCTTAAATACCAGTCAACATAACCGAGAAGCAGAAAATAACTGTATAGTGAAGATGAAAATGTCATCACTTAGCAGGACAACAAGAAGCTGACAAATGCAGTGTTAATCAAATTTGTAAACTCAAATTAGCTTAAATATAATTCGTGCAAAGCATGACCACGGAGCATGCATGAAACCAAAAACTCAAGAGCGACTTAATGGATTCAGCAGGGCAAAATCCCCAATTACAAGTTAAATGCCATGTCCCTTCACAATTTATATAAAACTAGTAAATCTTATTTTTTGAGACATTTAATGATTGAGCCAGCCAGTGAGATGGGGGAACAAAGTACCAGCGCGAGGAGTTACTCATATCCCTGTTGAAAAACTCCTCCGTTTAATGATTCACCACTAAGGAGAGTCCACACACTTCCAGAAGAATTCAAATCCCTTTTCCCACAGCCTCTTTCAGTCCGTATGATAAATGACACCCGTCATTCCGCCGTTGCCAAACAGCACAGAGGGGAATTGTACTGATATATGATTCACAAGAACAGGAAATAAACTCTGCCTTTCTCTGTAGCTCTCCCTCTTGCCAAGTAGGACGGACCTGGACAGTGTCAAGGCTCTCATGGTGGAGGCAGTGGGAAGGCTGACGGCGCTGAAACCCAAAAAGGGAATAGACAGTGGGTTTCCAAAATGAACTCTCCCCTCTCTCAAAAACGCTGGAGCTTCTGATGAGTGATGAAAGGCACAAGAGCCACTGCATTAAAATAACATTGGCATCTATGGGAAACGAGCTTAGGAGGATCAAAAAAATTAAACAGAGGGCACGTTAAAGTCTGCAATTATCAAACAGGGGGAAAAAAATATAGAATGAGCAACCTCCCTCTGCCCCCAATTACAATGCAGCAAGTGAGGCTAATTACCGCGCCTTGATTATTTCAGATTTCTGAGTGAGTGAGACTGACAAAGACTTGGAGAGATGGGGTGCAAGTTCAGATAAGGCTAGTTCGCACAGATTTAACATATATAAATGAACGTGTAAAGTACTGTTTGAATTGAACACAAGAATAAAAATATTCGGCTGATTTAATACTTTCTATTCTGTTAATAGCAATTGAAGCAGTCGTACTAAGTTGGTGTTCTGGAGAGACAGAAGGAGAGGCAACATCCTGCTGCTGTGCGGCTGCTCGCCTTCAGGCTAGTCCCTTCAGGCCAGCGGCTCAGCGGTAGGCCTCCCACTTGGGCTCAGAGCTCAGGGATGTGCCCAGGGCCAGGACCAGCAGCACTCAATCACCCAGACAGCGACATCCTTTCGCCATCACCATCAGAGAGGCCCCCTTTTGGGGGGGGGGGGGGGGATATTTATGAGTAGAGCGTTCACACACACACGCCCAAGCGGCTGCGATTCCGCTGATATACTGTCGGCTGGACTGTGGGATGGAGCCATATAGTTCATCTCCTCCTCATTTTTAGCCCCTAACCAGACCCCTGTAAGTGCTCCTCTGAGCTTTACAGGTTGGGTCTGATGCAGGAAGCAGACAGCGAACACTGCACCGCGTGTAAATCTCAGCACTCCGAATGTGAATGTGGAACTCGAGTTACAAGGTACTTATTGGATCTCATTATCAATGATTGCTTTGTTTGAAAATGTGAACCAAATGACCAAAATAAGTTGCAGCAGGGAGAAAAAATAACCACGTATGAGCTGCAGTATTTTGCAACTATTTGTTACAAAAGACACTTTGAGTCAAGCCCTACGTGATGAGCAGCATATGTTTACCTAAGAGGTGTATTTTAATGCCTCTTTACCTTTGATTTCAGAGCAGAATAATTACAGAGGAAGCCATGTAAAACCCTGTGGCAGATTAGGGAAGTGAGTTGGAAATGGGTTCAAATTGTTGCTGTGAAGTAAAGAGGCTACTCTGCACCACAAGGGGTTTCTTTCCTCAGGCAGGCCAGGGGATTAAAAGAAGCCATAAAAGGTCTCTGTAATGGCATCAGTAATGTCTTGCTGCCATTAAAAATGGTGAGAAAAACATCTGCTTTGCATTTTCACTCCCCTGCTACTCATTTGTCTTTCAAACTGTCTTAGAGAGTGCCTTGGTTTCAATGTGCTCATATTTTTGCAGGATAAGGTTATTTTACAGACTTCACCCGGTGAACGTGGGCTCAAAATCAGGGTTGTGTTTGCAAATGCCAAAACAAGGGCTAACCAACAGTGGTCAAATACTGTCAAACTATGCAGTTTGTGTACTTGTGGGTAGGCCTGTCATGATAACTACTTTTGTTGATGATGAAATAGTAATAGATGATATTGCCATTTTGAGACTATTTAATGCCACTGATATCATGACAATATAATAGTGTAATAATTCAAGTACAGCCCTTTAAGAGAATAATAATATTTAGACACTGGAATTAGATTATGAAAAAAATATTTAACATTTTAAAAAAGTAATTCACACCTGTTTACATATATACAAGAAAGTATACATACATTATAGTGCGTTCATACATACATACATACATATATATATATATATATAATAGGAGTAGGCCAAATATGCTCAGTTTAAGACGTAATGCAAAGTTTGGCCATCACAAACTAAACCAAGTGATGCGTTTCGAGTCTAACAGCAAAACTGTGCTGCAGTCGACTGACAGGAATGGACAGCCTGGGAGTCAGGCGGTTTGCTGGAGGATTTACGGGCCGAAGGATAAAACTGGTGGTGGGTAAAGCTGATGGTCGGATGGTCACCAAGCTGATGGTCGGCTGTTGGTCAATGTTGGGCTGTTGGTGAGTGTTCTCTGGCCCGCATCAGTGCTAGTTGGCTTTTTTCTGCCAGTTCATCATGTTGAATCATTGTTGGCAACGGCGGAGCCCGCCGCTGAATGAAATCTCTCTGACTGGCAGTTCAAGTCAGCGCACGAGAAGAGAAATGGAAGTGAGGAATGTAAACAAAGAGCTAAAGTCAAGATGGAATGAGATCAAAACAAACTTGTTACATACTGTAAGGTGAGATTATTTTTCTTTGGACACTGAGCATTTGGTTTGATGGTTTTTGTTGTTGCTCACTGGTGTACTGTAAATATGCTCTACTCTTTCAACATTGGATTGTGTTGTTAATGTGCTGACTGGCTAACACCCGTTAAGACAGTCTTCAGGTTTCCCTTTTTGAAAGGCGATTACAGACTACCGCCATCTACTGGTATGGAGGGGAATTTCCTTTCACACAGGCGCAGAACATACATGCTAGTTGGCTGTCGGTTGATGTCTTTGTGGTGTGTTAATGTGTGTTCCAAGATGAAGGCAGCATGAGATGACGCAGCAGGCAGCTTTCTTCACCATCAATACCGAAGATCTGTGTTGATCTCTTTGGCGCCATCTATGGCGATGAGAGGTAACTGCAGTGTGTTTGTTTGCAGACTACATTCATTGTGATATGTTGTCTCATTTACAGCACTGTTTATCCATGTTTCAACGACATTGAAAAGTCTGTATCTGAATCACAGTGATCCAATGTTACTTTGAATAACGTTAGGTTGATTAGCTGATCCTGCATAGCAAAACATGGGATTTCCAAATCTGGATCAGTCTGATCCAGATTACATTTTTTGAAAAACTGGACAATGCCATTTATTCTTACATCATGTTGGCTAAAATGTTGGTGACATTCTTATGTACACAAACACGCATATAAACACGAAAGGCAACACCATGGTCAGCAAAATGATCGCGGTCATGTCCATATATCGTATGAGTCTATAATGTCTGATCGTGACAGGCCTACTGGTTGCAATGCTATGATATTTTCACAGAAAAATAACAGTCTCAGAAAAAATTGTGGTTTCATGGTATCACAGTATACAGAATTTATGTTAGTATAAGTCAGAATGACCCTTAAAGGAATGAAAATGGAAGAGTAACTTTTGGTTGAACAAACACTTTATTACTATAATTGAATCTTGAAATTTTATTAATGGAAGTATGCATAAAAAATCTCCCCCTTGGAAATAACTAAAATAAAGGTAAGATTCTCCGTCCATTTGCATTTTTAAAAAATGTAGTAGATAACTAAATGTACACAGTATGATAACCTTTAACTTTTATACTACTATACGTTAAAACCGGTATACTGCTGGAACCCTACTATCAAATTAAATCAGCATCCAAACTTGCAGCATTCTTGAGAGGTGCTGTGTTTATTTTCTCCTTCACTTCCACCAAAAAGACAGATTTTAAAACTATCTGTATCCACACCCAGATCGCATTATAGCTGCCAGCTTAGAGCAAACACCTTGATTGCTTTATGGCTAGCCCCTAACCATTAGAGGTGCACTGTATCCTCCTTCCCTGGGCTTCTGGGAAGCTGAGGCCCCGCAGTAATCTTTTCTCTGCTAACCCTTTAATAAACCATAGCCTGCTTCATTAGCCTCCCCTCACAGAGTGATTGATTGGTGCCAGTCACAGAAACCCCATCCTCGCTCTGCCCACCTCTCCTCAACCAACTAAATGAGCCAGCTTTTTTTTTGTCAGCCAGCTACCACCCATCACACTATTAAAGGAGAGTATTCAGCGTGAGCCAAAGAGGGAGTGGCATCAGCCGTGGATGGCAATGCAACAGTGTTCCTTTTGTTCAAAGGCTGGGTCAAAATCAATTTATAGGATGCACTATACTGGGCTCAGTATATTAGATTCTTAAGGTTCAGATTCTGTCTCGACACATGAAAGGAAAGAGGAGGGAAAAAAAAGGATTCAGTGAGATTTCAACAATGAGCTGTTCATATTACACTGACGAAAATACATTATGAATGCAGCCTGACTGAGAAAAATGTGTTGGGATTAAAGGTGCAGTTTATAGACAAGGTGACTCATTATTTTGCCTATTGCTTAACAGGTCTCCCATTACTACTAAATTATATTCACTGTGATTCTATATTACTCATTTTAAGTAGTAATTGTTAAGATAAATGTAGACAGATAATTTGATAAACCAGACTGAAAAAGTTTTGATAATGTCCTTAAATTACACATTAGACCAAAGAATATATTATTTGAGAAGGAAAACAGTTAAGTGAGACACTTTCACAGCAACATAAGAAACTGCACTTGAATACTAATTCAGAAAAAATTACCCATCTGATGAAAAAACACCATAAATGTTTACCCAGATACCCAGTTTACAAGATCCATTTGCAAGAAGACAAACAATGAGACAAACACTGAGTTAAGATACTAAACTTAATGTAAAATCCAACCGTGGGGAGACAGAAACACGTACAATAAGAGTGGATAATACAGCATTACTGTAATAATGACATATCATTTCCCCTTCCCCCATTAGGAGCTGGACTCTTTTCTCTTTAGCAATACCTACAATGTATGTGCTGTGCGATCCTTCACTGCTGTACAGCGGAGGAATAGAGAGATACAGAGGGGAGAGGTGCTAGATGCTGCTCAGCTGCAGTGATAAAGTCAGTAATATCACTATCTCGCCCTCCTCTCCCAAGAATTGCTATAAACCTATTTCGAAAATTGCACCCATATATTCAGCGAAGACAGTTAGCTCGTCCTGGTGACAGTGCAAACTTTTAGGTTGAATTATGCAACTGTCATTCAGAGGGGTTTATCAAAGAGGGTCAATAACTCACAGACCCAAATCTGAGATAGGCCGGCCCCGCACCTCTTCTTCTCTACTACAGGCAGCTGGTGTGCTGCCATTGAACAGCCTGCTGCTATTGCTCAGGACATAAGATGGTGCCCAGTCACACTACTACATGGGCAACACTGAAAGCTGCACAACTCCAGTACAAGAACACACAGAAACTGTGAAACAGTGTTGTAAAAAATACATATTGATTCTGAATATTTGAACTGTTCCACTGGTATTACTGGTACCAGTTGCACTTCTTTGCTTCTTTAAACTACAGTCATTCTGCTGTTCTCTGTTACTACCCAAGAAAAAAGTTGTCATGTTATATTATATTTAGATTAATAAAAAATATATAGTTATATCTAACTGATTAATGATTGCAGTTCTACTTGTGGACAAAATAAGACGTTTGAGGACGTTATTTTGGGCTTTGGAGAACACTGATCAATTTTCTTTTTTTTTTTTTTTTTTACTATTTTTTGACATTTTATAAACCAAACAGCTTATCAATTAATAGAGAAAATAACTGACTGATTAATTGACCACCTTGACACACTGTATTCTTTAGTGTTAAATTCATAATATACTGAATGCATAAAAGAAAAAAAAAATTTAGTATTTTGTTGTGTGACATTTGTTTTTACATGCAATAAAGATTTCTGTCTTTCTTAACTGACCCTAACAACCTCTGTGATTCAGTGCTGACAAACACTAAGGATGCACACAAACATCCCTCAGTTTCTAACGGAGATCTTGGCTTTACCACTGCTGTTCTAAAACAAATATACATGACGCCATTTTGCGCCATCTTAGGCTTGGAACAACATTTCACCCTGACACTTATCTGCAATTAGCCATGTTAGATGTTTGTCATGTGCAAACACTTAGCAGAATTTGACATTCATTTGATTCTAATGGGCTTTTCAGTGGGGGTTTTGCCTGTAGGACGTTGCGGTGTGAATGCATGACTGTTCAAAAGACATTTGTCACTTGGGGACAGACTAAATTGGTATCATTTATTGTTAAATCAGACACTTTATATTTTCCTCAGTAGGTCAAAGTTGATGCAAGTGTTGCTTTAAACCCTCAGCTCTTCAGTGGGACTTTTGGCCCCTGCTTTGTCTGTAGTCTGAGGGGTGATATCACCTGCAGCTGTTTACAATTAGCTGAATTGTTTCCCGCAGTAGTGCTTAAGTTTTACTCACCCTCTTTAAAATCTGTATTTTCCAGATGGCCTAACATTGAAGCTCCTTCATATATGAGCCCAGTGCAACTCAACCTGTGCAGCCTGTAATAAGAATTTCATTAATTTAAAAACATCATGGAAAAAGTTACTGGACTTTAAATAGTCTGTAAGGTTTAACTAAGGGACGATACTTTGTTAGAAATTCTGACTAAAGCTCTACAGTTACATGAGCTGTATTAATTTTCAGATGGTGTTGAGGAAATTGCATTATATAAACGCACAGGTGACATCGTGTCTACCAAAATATAACCTGCCCTCGTGGTGAGAGTCGCGCTGGCTGCTGTACACAAACTACTTTGCTGCGTCGGTCAGCAGGAAAAGTGTGTTTGGGTCAGAGTGATGCATGCCCACACACTCTCTGTGTAGAGTTAAAGCCGCACTATAAAAGAAACCGAGGTCTATCAGACACCCACAGCCACAAGCTATTTTGCATCTTGCAGGCCTCAGATGACAGTTGCATGAGTATCCACACGCTTACTGTACAGAAGGATAATTCTGTTATCATATGTGGCCCAGATTTGGAGCTCAACAATACAGACTAACTTCTGAGCTCCATAAATCCACTGGTGAAAACTATCAAGCGCCACTTTTGAGAGTGAGCCTTCACACTGACTACAAGAGACAAAACAGCAGAGCAAATATCTGATATGAAGTTGTCCAGATCATCACTTCAGAGTAGAGCTAGGCAATATGGAGAAAATCAAATCACATTATTTTGATATTGCGATGACACTGTAGGGTTGATTTGCTTGTGCTTTCACAAAATATTTTAATAAAGATTTTTGATAAACAATCATCAGTAATGTGTATATAATGTCTAAGTGGGTAAAGACAAATAATAGAACAGCTGCAATGGTCTGTTGAATTCAGAAAATTACATCACTTTACTTAAATTCAGCCTTTAAAAAAAGGAAAAGACAAAACGATATTACGATATATAACAACTATATCTAGTTTGGGGATGTTGAGATTAACCACTGATACTATTTTTGACTGTTTACGCATGTCGGACAAAGGTTAATTTTGCTACTCTTCAGTTTACTGCACTGGACACCACCAAGGCTGGGTAGGAGCTATTTAGTGGCGTTGCTCATTCAGCTATTATCGCTAGCAACACCCTCCCGACCCGACAATGTTGCTTGGAAACCCTGTGCCCACCCTCCGGTCTCACGCACCACCATTTTGCACTTACCGGAAGTGATGACAGCTTTTTTTCTTTTAACTGCCTCTTCTTCTTCTTCTTCTTCGTCTTACTGCCAATATTTGACCACTCTCTCCGCCCACACATGAACCAAACTTAGGCCACAATGTCAATCAGTGTTGCCAATTTAGCAACTCTGTCACTATATTTAGCGAGTATTTAGAACCCTCTAGCGACTCTTTCTCAAAAAAGCCACCAGTGACAAATCTATTCTATCAATTTTTCTGGTGTTATTGAAGACTTTTGGAGACTCTGACGTGAAAGCACGTATCGTTCTTACTCTTCTCAACGAGCAGCGGGTGCTGCCGTGGGCCCCTTCCCCATCTCAAAGCACTTACAGGCAGCCCAGTCCTCACCAGTGTTGCCAACTTAGCAACTTTGTTGCTAAAGTTAGCAAGTTTTCAGACCCCTCTAGCGACTCTTTTTTATAAAAAGCGACTAGCAACAAATCTAGCGACTTTTTCTGGTGTTATTGAAGACTTTTGGAGACGTTAACCCCTCCGCGTCCAGACTGCAAATGAATCACGCATGCACGAAGCCGCCGCTGGCTGATCCCGCCCTGGCTTACAGGCAGTCATTTTCTTCGTCTAAAATAAATAACGGAAAGAAAGTTAATTTGTAGTTCTAAAATTATTCAGGGTGTTTGTTACTCACTTTTTTGTATCTCCCACAACGTTATTCCTCTCTCTTACAGCGTCCACTACAACTACATGCACTTGGCAAATTATGCAAATTAGGTGATGGCGTCAATTAGCAAGCTCCAGCAACTTTAAGGACAGCCAATAGCCATGTCAAAAGTTGAGAAGTTTGCTACTTCACAGATATGACGACTGTTGAGGGTGGGAAGTGTCCATTATTCCACACTCAACTTTTTTGAGTGTGCCAGTAATACATTGCATTTTTTTTTACTATGTAGTGAGAATGCACTAAGCACATTTGTGTGCTTAAAATATTATGTGTTTAGTACAGAAGGATGTGATATGAGACACACTGTATGTTATGAAGTTGCTTACTCTCTGGGGCTATATGGGGGGAGACAGGAGGGTGACTATCATGTTTTTGCAGCAATGCCATCCCACCACTAAAACGGTGTTTACAGCAGCAACTGCAGAATGAGCAGCTCCAGTAGCTAGCTACCAGCAAGCACAGTACAGAGAGGCCAAGGTTAGGGTGAGCCACCCAGTGGGGTGGGCAGTGGGCAATAGATTTCCACATGTTGACATGGTTAGCCAGGCAAAACATTTACATCACAAAACCTTAAAATTTCACCACCTCTTAATGATAGCGTTTTGAAATGTGGCACTAAAGCTCACTGAGTCAATGGAGCGCTGGATTAAAAGGAAATGCCTCTTGTATTTCATGTGATTGCCTGAAAATTAACTAGTTAGTTATTGGTTAGAGGGTGTCAGGCTATCAAAATTAACCAAAAGTGACATCCTTGTTTCCATCCTTATGCTAAGCTAAGCTACCAATCTCCTGACTGTAGCTGCATGTTTATCAGACAACATGAGAGTAGTATCAATCTTCTTATCTAACTCTCGGCTAGATGGTAAACAAGTTTACGTTAAGCTATGCCAATTACTGTAAATATGAAACTAAAGCTGATTAGCTTAGCTTAGCACAAGGCTGGAAACAGGAAGAAACTGTTATACAGTGTCTAAATTTGGATACTTCTAAACATACACTTTCATGCAATAGGCTACACTGTGTACACTATTTACTATATCACGATATTGATATAATATTGGTCTATTGCACAGCCCTACTTCAGAGTGTTTTCAGATTTCAACCTTTAATTTTGTAATAAATAAAAGACCGAATAAGATGAATTTTGATGCTTGTTAAAAAAAAAACCGACTCAGCTTCACTAATATAATCTTTACATGCAAAAAAGAAGTCACTTTTTTCAAGCACAGTTTTGTTAAAAGTGCTAATGTGCTTCACCTCTAAATACACAGATACAGCTACATGAGCAGTGGCTCATGGTACTTTAAGTACAAACCTCCATGAATGGTTTGTCATGAATAATGATCAGTGTGGGATGCTTGCAAACCATATACACACTCTGCTGTATACGCCTTTAGGGCAGGAGTGCATTCCAGTGAGTGGAGCGACACCACTCTTTATCCAGCCAGAGGTGGAGATGATCCTTTCTCACAGTGGGGCCTTCCCTTTGTGTACACGTGTGTTTAGGGTTGTCTCGGCAACGGCAAGCCCGCTCCTTCATTGGGCCGCCCCGCCCCGCCCTGAGCGCTGTTGTGCATGGTGGAGGGCAGGATCCTGCTAGCGGAGCTAATCGTCTACCTGAGGTTTAGTTAAGTAGGCGCATGTGTGTGTTGAGTATATATGGCATCATCAAAGCATGCAAATAATTACAGAGTTGGGTTATTACTGTATGTGACTGTTATTTTCATTAACATTCATTTCCCGTCTCCGGTAAGAGTAAATACCCACCCACCAGCTTAATCACAGGTTTATTTCAAACCAGTGCAGTTATCTTCATGATATCATCAAGCCCTCATAACTTGACGATGGATGAGATATTTATTTTATGAGAAGCAGACCTTTATGTAGAGACAGAGGAAGCATTCTGTGTGAAGTAAATACAGGCAATAGTGAGTAATTTAACAATAAGCCCGCTTTAAGACAAAAAGATAAATACACTGTACTGTGCAATGATCCACACAAAGATTCTGACACTAACGTACTGTATTATTACAATACTACCCCGGGCCTCTCTTTTTCCTTTTGACACACCATGATACTAATAACATGGAACTGGTCATGTCCAAATGGGAACGTGTTTGCAGGTCTTTGCAGATTTACGTTGCATTGAAATGCAGGCAACCTTGGCAGGAAATAAGAGATGGGAAAAAAGCCAGCCTTTCATCATTTTCCCCAAATCAGTGGAGGAAATGAATATGGATGCCCTCAGGCGTGAGGGGAAGGAAATTCAGGGGCTGATGAGGTCCCTAAAGGATGCGTCTGGACAGTACCGGAACTTTTCAGCTGGGTCGCTGCCAGGGTGTGAGGGCTGCCATGGAGCATGTAGGAAACACATGCAAACATGAAGGCACTCACACATACAAAAACAATCACAAAAGCACAGACAACTAACAATTGCGAGGGCACATAAACACACAAGCATGTGCACACACACTTATGAGCTACAGGGCTTATAATCCCTTTCTTTTTTCATTGCATGGGGGGAAACAGGTAAAAAGAATGTAAGCAGGCATTTAAAACAGATATCTGTCTTTAAAAGTGAAGTAAATTAAAGAGGTTCTTAAACCAAGTGGATACAGTCTGATTAAAGGAAGAATGTGCTCATGTGGCACCTGGCTTTAACTCTCATGTTTCGACAGGACAGTCAAAACTACCCTCATGAACCTTCACAGACATACCAGTGAAAAAACCTAATCAACCCCTACTAAGCCACCCTCAGTCAGAGGTCCCAGAACGAAGGAATAAATTGTTATCACACTCTGCAAGAAGTCGTATGGCACCAACCGGTGCTGCCTGCCTCACAGTGACATGTGACGATGTGGCAGACCAGGCACAAGAACAAGAAAACTGGTCACTGGTCACAACTGATGCACTGAGCCTGCAGCCGAGGCTGAACAGCAAGGCCGGAGAGTCAGACTGCCCAAGTGGAAGTTGGGTGCAACGGATCCACTACATCAACAACTAATTCACTGAGGGGGTGAGGCATTCCTGGTTGGGGATTATAGCAGGCTTCAAAGAAAGCTATTTAAGGCTGCAAAAAGAGCAGCAGCTCTGAATGGAAGGCAACAAACCCCATTTCAATAAAACCAAAAGTGCAAATCATGACATATGGAGTGGATTGTGATAACTGATATGACTGTTTTACATTGTTAAGGTGACTGTTTGCAGTTTTAATGAGGTTTTGGCCTACAAGGTCAGCTGCCCCATTATCCTGTTGTTTCAGACCAACAGTGAGATTAGAAATAATTTGGTGCAATGTTCAGGGTTTGAGCCGCAGCCAGGCATTGCGACAATGACCCATCGCAACAACCTCCCTGCACCCAACTGTCCCCCATTAAATCGAGCTGTTCACAGACTTCTCTTTTTATAACATTTGATGCACGAGTTAGCCAAACTACAAACTGAAACTGTCGGCTGTTGATCTGGTAAACATGCATGAAAATCAGTGACTGTAAGCTCAGCTACAACCCACCACTACAACTTCCCTGCACCCAACTGTTTCCCATTATATCAAGCTGTTAGCAGGCTTCTCATATTTAGATTTTATGACAACAATTATTTCATAAGATAGCCAAACTACAAAATGAAACGGCTGAATTGGCTCTTGATCTAGAAAACATGGATGAAAACCAGTGTCTGTACACTCGACAAAGAGTTTGCTAGAGAGAGAAACGCCACCCTGTATTTTTTTTATATAAAAAAAAATATCAATGATTGGGTCTTCTTGCAGTTCACAAAGACCAACAAAGTGATGACAGTCTGACGTGCACATCATTTTCCAGTATTTGAATACTGACTGCTAATATAACGGTATATGTAGGGTATAGGGTAGTGGTTTCCAACTGGTCCAGCCACGGGGTCCAGATTTCTCCTTAGTCATTAGTTCAAGGTCCACACAGTTTAATATATTCAGCGTCAAACTTGTGTTTGGCCATGTTGTTAAGCTAGTTTGCTGTCCGTAACTGTTTGTTATTCACTCACCCTACAGCAGAAAATGGCACTTTAAAATAAAAACTCTGTGCTGGAAAAATTACTGTACTTCAAAATACAAATTTCACACATTCACTAGTCACTTGCGGTCCACCCGTGTTGGGTATAAAATAGGGTACACCAAGGGTAAACTAATACTCTTTCCCACCAAAATTAGCGCATACATGTGAGCTTTTTAAAAACAGGAAAACCCACTTATAGGAAATAGACTCCTTTCTTACTGCCAGTAAACCAGTCTGCCTTTCTTTTTTTTTTCTGGTTTGTCACGTAAGGCGTTATGAACTCTGCAGAAAAGAGGTTAGTAAACCAGAACACAGCATGGAGGCCCTTGAAAACGTTACGGTGGTTGTTTTATTTTTTTACATCTGTTACTTATTCAGTCTCCCTTTCAGGCTCAGTGCTGACTAACATTTAAGAATGTTCAAGAATAGCTTTGACTGGGACGGATGGAATTTGTGGCTGACATGACAAAGAGTCGCAGAAGTTACCAGCACATTGTGCTGGAAAAGGGGCAAAAATTAGCGTGCCCATCTGAGTCATGTTTCTATTACCACCGATTGGGGCTGGAGTCGATTAATACCCATGAGTCATTTGTCCCTGGAATGAATGCGGAATGTTGCCTTTTCCATTACAGACAAAAGCCATGTTAGTGGGTGTTAGTGGGGTTTTTGTACAGTGGGAGAGAGGGGCTTTAACTACAGTCTGGTTTTCTAGATCTAGATGAATATTAAAGTTCTCTGATGATGACTTAATTAGCAAAATGTTAATTAAAATATTCGTTAGTGGCACGGCCCTGATAAAACAAAGGGACATACTTTATTGATCACCCTATTTTTATCCATGTGATTTTATAATTTCCCAAAATTCTCATGTGTACTGTCTCATCAGAATTAAACTAGTTGTATTCTGTGTCTGATATAACATGTTTATTAGCACTTCTAGGCCCATCTGACCCTCCCTCAAACAGTCCTGGCTGAAACAATGAGTGTTGCACAATTGGATTTACTGTAAATGTAAGAAGAAGCGGAAGTGTTGAAAAGATGAGTGACTCTGATAAGAGTTGGGCTGAGTGATTCATCAAACTTTTATTTTCGATTTGAGCTAACGATTGTGGAATCAAGGTAATCGAAATAAAACAAGTATTGTGCTGTATTTAATTGTGTAATGATGCTCTCGTTCTGTCTTGTGTTATAAATCCAGCACACGCCGTTCCAATTTTCTACACCTCCCTAAAAGCCCAAACTGTCTCCCAACAAGTCTGTTTAGTACATGTTTAGTTTACCTAAAGCCTGTTTATTAGTTGAATTATATTTAAAATTCAGGAAAATCCACTACAAAAAAGACAAATGCATAAATTAAAATGCATGTTTCCAAAGTCACTGTGTTGAATAATCATGATTATGAATTTTGCCATAATCAAGCATCTCTAGCTCAGATTTATCCTAGCTGTGATCTGAGATGTTTCTCTGACTCCTTTAAATCAGATACCATTGGGCCGCTTTTAACCCCCAATCTCACCTTTCCCCTTCATCCAAACCAGGTCTCTACACACAATCAGACTCTCTGTAATAGTGATGATGGAGCAGATTATATTCGTGTTATTTCCAGACTCATCACTGACCAGCAGCTGTACCGCTGTCCTGCGTGGGTCACTCTGTGTTAAAGTCAAGGCCTTTGGCGAAAGCAATGATCTGTGTGTGACCTCTGTTACATTTTAGGGATGAGTGGGCCCCGGGTGACAGTTACCAGGGATACACTATACAGCACAGAGAGGACACGTCAGTCACTAACAGAGTGAGTGAGACCGACAGCTAGAGGGACAGGTAGATATTCAGACAGAATAAGAGCTGAATGTAACAAGAACTAGAGTTGACAGAGGGACAAATGGCCACACAGAAAGATGCAGCTATGCAAATATTCAATAACATCTCCTATATGTGAATTTCATGGGTGAGTTTTAAGTTGTAGTCAGGTGACAGCTGAGTAGGTGTGTGAGGTCTGAATAAAAGTTTGGAGATCTGAAAATAATCTGACAAATATTTCAAGCTTTTCTAGACTTTCTACGAGCGCCATGAGTACAATGAGACAGGCATGAAGACTGACAGCGAGAGGCGACTACGGACAAAATGTCTTTAGGGTTCCCAATAGACTCTGTTTCACCAGACTGAATAGCTTTGCTGACTGCCACAACACTGACCTCCTACTGACACAGAGAAAATGACCACTTTCTACAACTTTAAAATGGCCTGGGGGGGAGCACGAGATACCAGTACTGAAAATACAACAGACAATTGCTGACTCAATGTTTGTCAGGATATGGGAAGGAGGAAAATGTGTCCTTGACAACTTAAACGGTTTTGGATTGAACACGACTTATTTTGACAGTTAGTTCTATATCAATGGCTTTTTTTTTCTTCTTTCTTTCAGGCAGACACTGAAGCACACATGCACGCACACTTCAAGACAAAAACATATTCTTCAAAGGAATACTCGACGTATTGAAAACAAGCTTTAAAAAATAAATAAAAGGATGGGAGGAATAACCTTGTCACATCTGATGCGCACTCCTGAGGATGACCAGGTCCAACCAGGTGAGGCGCACACCTGTATTACCATTATCAGCCTCATGAAAAACAGCTGTAACACAACACCATTATTTTCGACACTCCCTGAGGTGCAATGCAGGCCTATTAGATCCCCCAGCTGATCCATCTACACACATACTTGGCCTCACACACCAAAGGCCATAAAATATGACTGTAACATATTGTACTATTATAGTTTGCTTTTAGAGGCCCCCCTGTCACTCAGTTAATCTTAAGAATGCTGTTCTGGTTTACAAGTAACAGCTGAAAACCAAGCCGGTCTCGTCTTGATAGGCAGGATGACTTATTGCTGGCCCGGCTAGCAACCTCTTGAATGTCTGGGCTGAGATATATGATGAACAGGCAAACGTGGGAGGACATGGAGTCCCTGAAATCCTTGTAAAAAAAAAAAAAAAAGGGGGGGGGGGGTGATGAATCTGCATCTGCTCTTAACAGTACAGCAAATGTGGACATACTGTAGTTATCATCAGTGAGGTCATGGGTATCATAGACAACCTTGAAAACATGAAAAAGGAGCAACTATACTTCCCTGTTTGGGTTTTATTGAAGCTGAATCCAACATTGTCTCTAAAAGGTTGCTGCCAGCTGGACGCACTACACTGAACTTTTTGCCGTTGCTCAATCAGTTGCGGGCTTAGCATCATGAAATCTGGGCGACGATGACATCACCCCGCACCCACGTGAACCGTTTTGTGTGACGTGTTGGTGCAGCTCCTACTGGCAGCCTTTGGCATCATGTTTGCTCTCAGTCAGACACAGTTGGACCATAATTAGACATGCTGCTTCCTGTACAAAGACCTCCATGTGTAATATTAATCATGTGAGGATAAAGTTGTAAATCCATCCTCTGTGGAAACCCCCCTCCCTCTCTTTCATGTATTCTTAAAATGGAGAAAAGGGCTCTTTCTGTTACGCCACACAGCGTTGGTTTAATCAGATGTCAGCAAAGCGAGCAGCTACACGGGCCTTGAAATCTGCAAGTGATAAGGATTTTAATGTAGCGTTTTCTCTGAGGCCATCGCAGAAAACAAAACAAAATGAGATCATTATGATAACTCGAGTGTCTGCCACATGCCCCGATGACCCGATCTCCACTGTGTGGGACTAGGTTACTATGACAATGTAGGAAAACATTGTGAGTAGATTTTGCGGGGTATTTAGTGAAATTAGTTCATCTTCATGGAGTATCATGGCATATAAAACGCTGCAGAATAATATTTTTGGTTTTTCCAGCATTCATTTTCTCCTCTAAATTATACCATTCGTCATGCACTCGTTACAAAGACAGTCAATTTTGAACCAATTCCAATTGCCTCTAATTTTTAACTGAAATAATACAAGATGCACATTTTTCATCTGCCTGACATCCATTGACTTTATTATTGTATGGAAATGCCAGACTGCGGCTGAATAAACACAAAGAAAAGTCAACATAATTTTTTCGATGAAGTCTATTCTTAGGTGTTGCGCTCTCCAAGTTATCAGAATCAAAGTCAAACAAACTACAAGCTCTTATTTTTTAATACGTTTTCATTTAGAGTTGTTTAAAGTAAAGTTGTTTATTTTTTGACAATTGCAGCAGATGGGCGGCTCGCAGGTAGCACCACCAATAGGACTGATCATTTTAAGTAGCTGGTAAGTGCACACAGACCGAGCCATAGGCTACAACACCGACATGTTGTGTGCTTCTCCTTAATCAAGTTGTAAGTACAACAGAATTATTCTACATTCATCACGGACACCTAAGCTGTCACTGCTGTTTAATGAGTATCAATTAAGCTGTTTCAACAGACTAGCTCAGCACATACTGTAGACACAAACAGGCAGGCGCAGCCCTGAGCAGCAGCCTCTCAACACAATGCGGTGCAGAGTCTCTGAGGTAGTTTAGGTGCAGGATTAAGGGCTAAAAACAAAGCAAATGTTGGGTGTTTTTTTCATAAAATTTTTTAAAACTTTTTTTCTTGCAATAATTAGGCATGTTACAAAGTACTGTAGCGGCATTGACAATGGCAGTGACATTTAAAAATGAAATAGTGATATCATGTTAGTGATACACACTGGCCTGTAACCATAACTGTAAATTACAAACAGAAATGATTTAAGAGGCACTGGATTATTTACACAATATTATCCTTCTTTCCACCTCGCTATCCTAGTATTTTAAAGTGTCATCAATTTGCTAAAACAAAATCACAATAAATAAAATTAAAAATGAATTTAACTAATAGTATAATATCATTACTTTTTTTTCAAAATTAAAAAAAAAGAAAAATTAAAAAGTTTTGCCATAATATTGTTACTGTGAACTTTTTTGGCCACACTAATCATGAAGTGAAAATCTGATACCGTGCCAGCCCTAAAATAAATATATACAGGCCTTTTTTTCTTCAAGCATGTTTGAACCTACACTGTTTTTCAGGAACAATACTGCTGCTGTTAGGTATGCACTTACGGTGTAGTTTATTTGATCAATTTCAAATATGTGCAGTAATTACATAGATCTATGAGAAAATCTATGTTATAATTTAAAAAAAAAGAATTTTATTATTTGACTCTTCTTCACCGACACTTTAAACACATTACTGTTCAGTCAGATGTCTCTTAATCACAAGCAATTAACACATTTAAAACATTCTTGGTAAATAAAAATATATAAACATATTGTCATTCTTTATTCATGTCCATATTTTGGCTTGAGCAAAAACCTCCAAATTGCACCCTGGAGGTGGCAGGGGGCTGAATGTTAATACATCTAATAGGTTGCGTGAGCCGCTGGACCCCCCGTCATGAAGAAAAAAAACAAACTCTTTACTCTTGTCACTTTACAATTCAGTTTGACATTAAAACTTGTTTGCTGCTCACAAAAATTATCAAATGAGCCATTCAGTATTTGAAAGCTTCGCTAATTAGAAAGCTGGAGTTTCTATCCCCCCCGAATCAGTGTTTCTATTGAGAGGAGAGTTTGTTAGATAACAGCACTGAAAGCATTAACAATACATGGAACAATTAGGCAGCTAACATGCTGCTGGTTGGTCTCCAATGCAAGTGTGCTAATTCAGATTATTACTTAAGTATTTTGTGTGTTTCATCTGGAAATGAAGCTTTCTGTGGATGTTTTAAGCAACATGGAGGATTACAAATAAACAAATAAATTGTTGTTTAATGAAGTTAAATTATCAGATAGTCCAACTAAAGGGTAACTACCACTACATTTAGGCTTTTTTGAAATACTGTATTATCAGATATATTATTAGCTTTGAGTGGTTAGTAAATATAAAATCAAATATCTCCATGTGATGTTAATGTGACCTGGTCTTTATCACTCTCACATGCTGCCTCTAAGGCTGTGACACTAAAACACACAGTTTAAACCAGCGAGTTAAAGGTGTTTAGATGGAGTTAATTATGAGTCGACAGTTGTAAAATACCTTCAACTGTGATTATTTCTGCTTGTTTTTTGACACCATGACTATATAACATGTATTGTAAACATAAACAAAGATCGGAAACATAGGAATCATTTTGCACTGCAATATGGTGGAATTTAGAAATACATTATTTTGCTTTGACTGGCTGATTAGCTGATTCATTTGGACTGATGGTTTGCCAAAGCCATTTAAAAACAAACCCACAATAGCTCATTACAAATCAGTACATTCTTGATTGGCTGTAACAACAGGCGCATGTTCAAGATTTTTTTTTTTTCTGCTACCAGAGTGTGATTGAATTGTACAAAGTGTGGAAGCCTCTGTTTGACCCCACGAAGAGAGACAGAAGATCACAGGCCAGGAAGGTCAACGGAGCTGGTGAAACATTGACTTGATTCATCAAATTAGGGCCGATGTAATTGCGCTGCATGACGACTCATAAAACATGTCAGCTATAAAGCTGTCGGGAAGCCATCAGCCTTGTGCTAAATGAAGTTACAAAAGGTGCAAGGTTCACAACTTCATACAGTGCGAGAGTTAAGTGTCCAGGAGCACTTCCTCTGGTCGTAACCTCACGGTGTGCGGTAACCGTGGTGATCAGGAAACTGAGCCTGGCTGTACATCTACATTCTGAGGTTGGCTTATAGACAAATGAAGTCAGGTTTTACATCAGTTCATTGCTAAAATTACTCTTCCTGCCTTATCTACCTTTGTTTAAGTCATATGTGCAAAGGCATTACTTTGTGTTGAAAAGTGGTGAGGACATAAGGACTCAGAGGAAAAAATATATATTTGAAGTGTTCTTCTACATACACTATTTTAGGCAATGTAATGGGGGGCTGAGTATGAGGCAAGCTGGCTACTATCAAGGGCATAGGTTTAGTTTCAACATGAAGTGGGCACATATGAAGTGGGGGTCTTGGAGTCCTAAGTGTCACTTCCTTTCCTGCATTTGTAACTTTTTGTTATCACTATTAAAATCATATTGTGAAAATTCTGGCAGATATTGCAATTGCAATATAAGTCGCGATTTTAGTAGGAATGGTTATATTTGCATGTAATTTTCACTAAAGACAATAAAAAAAAATGATGATTTTTTTCTGGGGTCTCTACCAAACAAGAATGTTCCCTTACTTCTGAAATACAATTTCTAGGCTGGGGCATCTTTACAGCACAACAATGCGTCATATTGCGACACATTTGACCCTTATCAAAAAGTCGCAGTTTCTGGAATTTGCACTTGGCCATATTGCTATGTAGATAATACTTAGATTAACTGTGCAGCCCAAATTTTTATGAAACAATTTATGGTGGAAATGTTTTTATTCATGTAAAGCAAAACACTGAATTCAGGTGCCAAGTAACAATTCAAGATATAAAGATATAATGAAATATAATGCAGTAAAGTTTTTAGATATTCTGTGTTGCTTTTAAATATTTATTCTCCTGTAGATCAACTTTTCTCATTTCATGTTATCTCTGCTGAGTCAACACACATGTAAGCATGATTTGCTTTTCAGTTGTCTTTTGTTCGGAACGTTCTTGTTGCATCTATTCATATCAATGTCACATGAATTCATATTAATTAATATATACACCCCTGGACTTGAATAGCTCATGTGCGTAGTCACGTTCACAGAGAGAGAATGGAAATTTGTTAAAGTTACTGATCAGTGCGCATTTTTCAGTCATCTTAGGTTTGGTATGTGTTTTTGTTTTGTTTTTTGGACAATGCACATTTGTTTAATCTATATTTACATTGCATTATATGCTTTCTTATTGTAAAATAAACTTTTCTCAAAGCGTTCTTCGAGATTTTTAGTGAATTATTATAGACGCATAATGTTGGATTTTTGCCGATATGTCGATATTTTCCAACTCGTTTTGACTAATTGCTGAGGCCAATACCGATAAATGCACATATTTTCCCCACCTAATTGCAGAGAGCATCAAAACTGTCCTGTGGTAGAAAGAACCTACTTTTATGTGATGGCCCTCTGGCAAATGCAGATATAAAATACAATGCTTTTCAAAATGTACACCCTCACTGAACAAACTAACAAAACTTCTTGAACTGTGGTTACATGTAAAACACATGCCATATTCATTTTTATGTAATATTCTTGAACAACACTGTAAATATCATCCCACTTTAATGAGTCTGGATGATGCTTTCCCTGAGACAATCCTAAAATAGTCACAACCACTGTGAATTTTACCTTTTCTGACCAAATTAAGTCACATAATGAAAACATCATCTTATCGGCTTGTCATATCGGCAAAACTGTTAATTTTGGGCTGATGGCGATATTTAATGTTAATGCCTTTATCTGCAGAAACCAATAACGTTACGATATTTTCATGCATTCCTACAAAAAAATGCTTTTAAAAAGTGATCAGGACAAAATCGGCCACTTCCAAAAGGAGTGTCCCCAGTGTAAATGACACTTATGAACATGTGTCACTCATATTCAATTGAAAAGTGTTTAATGACTCTTCCCTTTGCCAGGAAATTGGGGTTTTACAGACAAATAATCCTTTTTTTTCCCAGATGTAACTCATCAGCTCTTGAGGGCTAAATGCGCATACTAACACTGAGGAGATAATTATTAGTATATAAGGAATGTAGCTACAAACAGAAGCCATGCTTCTGAATGTGTCTCCTATCAGTGATACTATCAGAGTTTTATCTGCCGTTGTCTGAAACTCACCTCAACAGAGACTTAATAAACAAATTTCCAAATCTCCAGAACACCTGAATGCATATTTAGCAGGCTGACCTCTCGGAGACTTGCGGAGCATGCAGTGTGAAGGCAGTTTACCTTTGTAATTGTTACAGATCACACCATTAGCACAATATTGTCATAGCTCCTGCTCCTGCAGTCACTAGCAGCTGAGGGTTAATTTGCATAATAAATCTTAATTGAAGCTCATTAAGGATTAGATAAGAAGCAAATCAGGTACACCGCGGATAACTTAAGATTAATGCTTTCTCTGTTTTTTTGGCACTCACATATTGAAGGGGAATGTCATTCATTACCAGATATTTTGCATCATTGTGCGGTCTATTACACAAGTTTTAAATTAAACATAAAAAATCTAAATCGTGACCTTTATAGTTTGCATGAATTATGCTTTGAATTATCATCAAAGGTGAATACACGCAGTACATGAACCTCAGCTACACCCTCCGAAATCAGAGCACAGTGATGGACTTAAAATACTTAAATATGATACGGCAACCTCATTCAAAAGCATCTCAGGTTCGTTTAACCTGATCCGGCTGTGATTGTTTTTCAACCATATGGCCAACATGTATGCCCTCTGACTGACTGTACATGTAGGTCAACAACTACAAGATGGATGTCCTCACTTAAATCTTGTTGGCTGTACGGGGAAAAAGAGATGACATGCTCTTGACAAGAGTGCAGATGATATAAATTACAAAGACATAAACTATGGTGGGAATGTCTATCATTACAATAATACAAAGCACATGAGGTGCGGCGCATTTTACCATAAACCATATAAAACGCACCAAACCTCCTCCGTGTAATCAATAGCAGGCCCATGGTGCTACTGTATTAACTGTAAGCTTGCCTTGCATTCTTATCCTCTAAATCCACATAAATGAACAATCCGAGCTATAAAGTCTCCTCCCTGTTTTTCCTCTGTAAATCATTACATCTGTGGGGACCTGGACAAAATACCATAACATAATTTCTTTTGTACTTGGGATGTCTAGCAGAAATAATGAGTTTTAGCCTGCTCGCAATAAACTCTCCCAATATTCTAGTTATTGTCAGACTTAATGAGTAAAAAAAAAAAAAAAAAATCATAACAAGAAATAGTCTCTTTTCTGCAGTGATGATCACATGGAAACATTATCCACATGAATCACCCCAACGGCATATCAAATTGTGTCATTTGCCTGGAAACTAGTGCAGGTCTCAGAGGGAAGGCAAGGTGAATGAGCAGTTGCTGTAGAGAGGTGCAACACTGCACAGGCACTTGCTTTGAGACCAATCATAACAGGCTGTTTTTTCCACACAGGAGAGCGCAGAGCGGAGGAGAGAGATCACTGTGCTGGAGGGCACAGGAGTCTTGGTTCTTATCACCTAGACAGTGCACCACCCTGTCTGCCTCTCACGCAAACAAAAGCCTTCGCAAACTATTAGCTATCTACACCTGTCACCTAACTGGCATGCAGGAGAAAATGCGATGAGATCACACTAAAACCACCTGACTTTATATTAGTCCTTTTTTTCCTCTCACTGTAGTAAGAATATACAGTATGAAAACTAGCTGATGAGGGGAAAGTTATTAAAGGGTATCTCTATGGGGAGCGCCTGCAAGTTAGAAAATTGCAAGCATTGCAACAAAGTGCAAGAGTATGGTTTGGTGTGCTCATAAGCCGACAAAAAATTTCAAGGCTGAGATTTGATCAAAACTAAACATTTGCCTTGTTGACACCAATCCAGAGAAATACGGTGCACTGAAGAACACAAAGATTTAATGCCCACTAATGATAATATCACTTGGTAACTTTATCCGGGTAGATTTTTGCTCTTCGTAGGAGCTTAAAAAAGCTGACAAAGTCACTGAGCACCATTTCAAACTACCCTATTTGGTATTAAGCAGCTTTTTACATTTCATTGTATGGATTGTGATTTGTTGAATATGCAAAAATTCTTATTTCAGCCTACAAAGGTACATGAACAAGAGCTTCACAAAAGCCAGTGTTTCTACAATATCACACTTCAGGTATTCAGGTGTCAAAATTAAACTATTCATATACCTACAATCACCATTTCCAAGGCCACGAAGAAGCTTTGCGTCATTGTTTTCATGTAAGATTTTGTTCTCCTCTCTCTCACAACTGCGCATTAAAAAAGCTGAGAAAGGGTGAAGCAGTCATCTGTAATCTTTCTCTTTAATATTGTTTCATTGGTCATGTTTATAATTCAAAGGTAGCTTGATTACTTAGATACTAAACCACTAACACTGCAGCCAGTGGGAACTCTCGTTTCCTGCACTTCAATCAAATCATGGAGTACACGGAGTAATAGAGCTGGGCGACAAGGGTGTAAGTTTGGTTTTAACATTGTGGGGGACACATATGAAAGCAACGTTTCCTGGCGGAGGACACTCAAAACAATTCATTTCCTTTAAAATGCTTAATCGGGGGCTGCAACTAACTTTTAGTTTCATCATCACTGATTAATTAAACCTAGAAAATATTAGAAATTAGTGAAAAATGCACACAATTTATTTAAGCCTGACATGACATCACTGAATTTCTTACTTTCCCTGACAAACAAAAACCTAAAAAAACAACCTAAAAGCATTCACTTAACGATTCAGCAAAACATTATACAAATATTCCCTACAGTGAATCCCAAATGTCCCAGATGCCACCAAAGCACTGACACTTTGGGCAACATGTTTTGGCGAGAGCATACTTTACATCTGAAAACTTGAGGGGCACATATGAAACAGTGGATTTGGGGGTTCTCCACCAGACAAATTTTCTTCAAAATGCTCAAAACACTTTGTTTTCTTTTATCTGGGGCTGCAAGCAACATAGAGTTTCATCACCATTAATTAATTAAATCTATAAAATATTAGATAATAGTGAAAAATGCCCGCTATTTTCTCAGGCTTCACATGGCATCATCAAATTGCTTATTTTCTCTGACCAACACTCCAAAAATTTAAATGTATTCACTTTACTATTGAACAAAACATAATCAAAATATTCCCTACAGTGAATCCCAAATGTCTGCAATGCCAACAAAGTGCTGACACTTTTCAGCAGGGGCGTAGGTTTTGTTTCTAAACTAGGGGAGACACATATAAATCAGAGGGTTTGAGGATCATTTGCCAGAAAATGTTGAGCATCAAACAGTTAAATTCCTGCATTCTTGTTAATTTTATGCATTCATTTGTGCCTTTTCTGCATCAATATATGGTGATAATGTCTTTAATTTAATTATAATAAAAGTCCTCTTCTACTTTCAGGATTTTATTGGGAGGGACAAATGCACACATTCTAAATACTGAGGGGGACGTGTCCCCTGCATCCCCCCTGAAATCTACACCAGTGCTGGGCAATATGGAGAAAA
>JAGQAX010000011.1:4846562-5186562 GCA_019142605.1 Cephalopholis sonnerati | reverse complement strand
TCCCTATCTTGGTTTCACATGAATCTCTGATCTGATTACCAATTAAAGGCATCAATCCAACTCAAAGCGTCATTACCTATTTAATTTGGGGCTACAGCTAAAGTTTAGTTTCATTATTGATTAATACAATCTATAAAATATTAGATAATAGTCAAAAATGCTAACATGACATCACTGAATTACTTATTTTTCCTGATGAACCCACCAAAAAAACTTAAAAATTTGGACTCACTACTGAACAAAGCATTCCCTACAATGAATCCCAGATGTCCCAGATGCCACCAAAGCACTGACACTTTGAGCAACATCTTTTCGTGAGGGCGTCGGTTACGTTTCAAAACTGTGGGGACAAATATGAAACAGAGGATTTGGGAAATGTATTCTTAAAAACATGTATAACACAGTTTTCTTTAATCTAGAAAATATTACAAAATAGTGAAAAATTCCCACAGTTTTCTTAAGCCTGACATGACATCATCAAATTGCCTATTTTCCCTGATCAACACCCCAAAACTCTAAAAGTACTCACTCTACTATTGAACAAAACATGATAAAAAATACTCCTTTCAATGAATCCCAAATGTCCCAGATGCCACCAAAGTGCTGACACTTTGGACGACAGGTTTTGGTGAGGGCATAGGTTACGTTTCAAAACTGGGAGGACACATTAAACACAGGCTTTGGGGGTCTGGCGGTAAAATTTTCTTTAAATTGCTTAAAATACTTTGTTTTCTTTAATCTGAGGCTGCAACTAACATTTAGTTAAATCATCATTAATTAATGAAATCTATAAAATAGTATAAATAGTAGTATAATAGTATAAAATAGTGAAAAATGCCCACTACAGTTTTCTTAGAGCTAATATGACATCATTGAATTACTTATTTTTCCTGATTAATGTTCTAAAAATTAAAAAAATATTCACTCTACCACTGGACAAAATGTCCCAGATGCCACCAAAGCGCTGACTTTTTGGGCAACAAGTTTTGGCGAGGGAGTAGGTTATGTTTCAAAACTGGGGGGGACACATGAAACAGAGGATTTGAGGGTTCTCCACCAGAATTTTTTCTTTAAAATGCTTAACAGGGCTTTTCACATCTCATTGTATGGATTCTGATTTGTGGAATATGCACAAATTCTAATATCAGCCTACAAAGGTACATGAACAAGAGCTTCACAAAAGCCAGTGTTTCTACAATATCACAATTCAGGTATTCAGGTGTCAAAATTAAACTATTCATATACCTACAATCACCATTTCCAAGGCCACGAAGGAGCTTTGCGTCATTGTTTTCATGTGAGATTTTGTTCTCCTCTCTCTCACAACTGTAAATTTCAAAAGCTGAGAAAATTGTGGAGTACACTGAGAAGTAGGGCTGGGCGACAAGGGTGTAGGTTTGGTTTCAACATTGTGGGGGACACATATGAAGGAAGTGTTTCCTGGCGGAGGGCACTTTAACATTTCAATTTCTTTGAAATGCTTAAAACACTTTGTTTTCTTTAATCTGGGGCTGCAACTAACATTTTTTTTCATCATCATTGATTAATTAAATCTAGAAAATATTACAAAATAGTGAAAAACGGAAAAAACTGTTTTCTTAAGCCTGACATGACATCATCAAATTGCTTACTTTCCCTGACCAACACTTCAAAAACCTAAATGTATTCACTTTACTATTGAACAAAACATAATCAATCACATATAAATCTGAGGATTTGGGGGTCCTTTGCAAGAAAACTTTGAGTATCAAAGACTTAATTTCCTGCATTCTAGTGAATTTTTATGCACCAATTTGTGCCTTTTCTGCATTGATATATGGTATAAATGTATATGGTATACGTTTTATTAAAATAAAAGTCCTCAGCTACCTTCATGTGTTTATTGCAGTAACAAATGCACATATTTTAAATATTGTGGGGGATGTGTCCCCTGTGTCCCCCCCGAAATCCACACCTATGTGTCTGGGGTGTGTCAGGCAGTGAATAATTTGTAGAACCGCATTTTTAAATCTGTCTTGCATGTGTGTGGTAAAAACACTTAGCCCCTTAACTCTATCACTGCCATTTTTAGTGTGGCAAAGTCAGAGGAGAATTTATCTGCTCATCAGAGAAAACACACCACAACATTTGCATCTCACCTGGCCTTCAGATTCTACTCAACTGGAAATCAACAAGCCCATTTCATTTATATAATGAGTCAGAGAGATCATGACCTCTCTGGAATAGAAAAGGTTAGATAATCAGAACATGGGAATCAGACTTAGTTTTATAAAAACCTGGCCCCTATTTATAGGATACAGAGAAGCTTTGTCCTTTGCTTGAATTAAGCTTTTTCTTGCAGTAGCAAAATAGACCTTCAACCAGGGCTGTAATCACCTTTTTAACATTAGGGGGGACCAATTCCAACTGACACCTTCAGTGAGCTGGGAGGTTTGGGGCAATTTCACCCCAGGAGAAATGTGTAGAAACTAATCAACTAAACAAACCATTTTAGAGCACTGTGAAACAAAAATCTTAGATGAGGAGTTCCAAAAGTTTTGATGACTGAGTGCCATGTTATGGAGCCAAGCAATAGCTTCTGCTGAGGTACGGTAACACTACTTTCACACACCACACACAGGACAGCAGCACACCGTAATGCCAGAGCTAGTAATAATAATAACTACAATTAGTAACACTATTTATGATAAGGATTACATTTACTAATGATTTTTTCAGACGGCGGTATATAGTTGCCCTTCATAGCATGACAAATTTTGTTTCTTTATTTATCAATGTATTATAATTGCTGCCTAGTAGGAGTTGGAATCACCAGAGGCCCCACGATACAATATTTAAACAATACTTAAGTCACGGACAATATTCTTGCGATTTTAAACATTTTGCGATATGCTGAGTGTTGCGATAACATATATTGAAATATGTTGCAATTAAATTTTGTCCCCAAAAGAAAACTTTGTCAACATCTGTTTTATCTAATAAGACGAGAGTTTCAGTCTCTTCATCCCCCTTCGATTATTTTTATGGCAGTAAAATGTTTCTAGTGGATTGTAAAAGCAATTGATTTATTCTCATAGGTTATTACATATCTCATCTGGCCTGGGAACGCCTCGGGGTCCCCCAGGAGGTCCCCCCATTGCTGGGGAGAGGGGCGCCTAGGGTGCTCTGCTTGGCCTGCTGCCTCCGTGACCGTGCCTCAGATAAGCAGATGGAAACGAACAGTAGGTTACAAGTTTAATTTGCATTTGCAATACTGAACTTTTCATTAATAAACTGGTACTTGGCGTCTGTGTATCAAAACAATACTGCCACCAAAATATCACGGCATTATGCTGTATCGTATTGCTTCACCTCTACTGTCTAGCCTTTATCAGAATTATAGTGCTAAGACGTTCAAGATGAGAACTTTTCTAGTCTATAAACTCGCATCTTGCACACAGTTGTTTTTTGCTTGGTTGTTTGGTTTTGTTGGTGGGTTGGTTTGTTTTACAGCCTATTTAGATATAACTGTATTTGTCTACTATTTGCTAACTATGTATGTGAATAAATGTATGTATGCTGACCTTGGAAGGGATGGGAAGTGGCAATGGGGAGGGGGGTTCAGAGCAAAATGTCACCTGTAACTCTGCACTTTTTCCTATGAACAGAAAAATCTGAATATATTCAATGAAAAAACATCTACTGAACAAAACAAAAGCAGCAAATCCTCATAATAGCAAGGCTGAAACTACGAAATATTTGTTTTTTATGCTATAAAAATTACAAGTAATTGATTATCAAAATCGCGTAATTGACTAATCATTTCAGGACTTATTTAATCTTATTCCTAAAAGTAACAAAGGAAATCAAGAATTTTACTTCTATACTAGCAGATACTGGAGTATTTTCATTTTGCAGTATGAAATATTTATGGTTATAGTTTACAGAATGAGATTTTGCAAACCACAGACAAGACAAAGTGTTAGAACCAAAATTAGTGCAGTAAAATGCTTCTATAAGGTTGATACCATGATATTTTTTGCTTTTGATTTGAAAGTATATTTCAGCTCTTCAGGATTTTACTTTTAAATGAATATTTTTGCAATACTCTGAGTACTTTTAACATTACACTCTCTAATTTTAGTTATTATACTGTGCAGGCTCAACACTAAAGCCTCTCTTTCTCTTTAAAAGCTACTCATGACCTAATCAAATATGAAGTTGAGTTGATGGATGACTTCATTTCAGAGAGACAACACCCCTTAGAGATCCAGGCTCGCCCCGCATTACAAATGGCTTCCTGATAATATTCCATCACCCTATTTTGTGTCTGTCACTCATTTTGCCAATGATACCAGAGACCTCCCGTGAACTCCACCTGAACCTGGGCGATCAATCACAGCTCAGATCAAGCTTGAGCCATACCTGTCTGACAGCTCTTAACACCCCGTGTGTACACAAAGCATGCATGTGCAGTGACAGGCGTTAGACCGGCAGCGCCCACCACAACCTCGCCTTATCTCTCCCAGAATGGTCTCGCTCCACTGCCACTCGCTGCATCCCAATGTCTTCTGCATCTCCACACGCTGACTCTCCCACACCTTAATTTTGTAAAACTTTATGATCAGCACTTGTATTTCAAACTTTTGTACTCGCCACTCGTGCGTCAGTGTCAGCGGCAGATCCACGTGCAGATGGTGGAATTTTTCATCCCTTAAGTCTTGATGAGCTTTTCCTCCCTCACATGGCTGCAATTCTCATACCTGGCTGCTTGAGGATTTTCCGGGATACAACTTCAACAGATTTCACTTAAGAGTGATCCTCCGCTGTAACAAAATGTGACAAACATATGTCTTGTTAGTGCTTTTTTCTGAGCCACCTGTGGCTCTCTTTGCAGTGATGAAGAAAACATGCAGCTCATGTGCAGAGAAAGTAGACAAAAACTTAATGTCTGTGAACTCTGACCTCTGTTTGATGACAGGCATATTCACCTAAAGTGGGGTTGAGATTGTATATTTAAAAAAATGAAATTATATTGCTTAAAAATTAAAAATCTTCACAGTTACAGGAGTAGATGTTTGCCGAAACCTGAAATCAGATAAGCAATTCTTTTATCTCAGATCTCATCAAGAACTGGAGCCGCTGCTATGACAAATAACAGGAAGGAGGAGTTTGTACATTCTTAGAGTGTTTGTTTGAGCTTTAACACCCATGTATGCTTGATTCCCAGGCAGCTCTGAAACAGAAAATGTGCC
The DNA here is from genome assembly GCA_019142605.1 of Cephalopholis sonnerati. Classification (NCBI taxonomy): domain Eukaryota; kingdom Metazoa; phylum Chordata; class Actinopteri; order Perciformes; family Serranidae; genus Cephalopholis; species Cephalopholis sonnerati. The sequence goes on along the minus strand of JAGQAX010000011.1, from coordinate 5,181,328 downwards.
CACATTCTTTGGAAGTCACCCATGGCACTACTGGAGTGTCGACATAATCAGCCTTTAATTTATTGTCAATGAAGCAGCTTCAGAAAGTGTCTTTTGATGGCATCCAGGGTTTTAACCTCTCATCATTTGAGCTTTGAGACAGTTCGATTCATCTTCACAGTCTATTCTGGACCGTTCAGAGGAGGTGAGGGGAGACTCATGTTAACCTTGAATGTGACCTCTCACATACAGTCAAGGTAGTAAGCTGGGATATAAAAGTACAAGACAGACAAAGCAGGCAGTTGTCAAGACTTTCAGACTGAATAATGTCTGTGTATGAAACTAAAATGTTTAAAATGATTAACTGTATTTTGTCTTGTAAGTTCAAGTCATATACCATAGGTTTAAGGCAAATTACCAATGCTATCAGTATAAACAAAACTTAAAAACCAGCATCCCGACTTATTTGTTATTCATTGTTATGGCAGAAACACCAGCTCTATTTACATATGACACCCTCTGTTGATGCCAACTTGAAATATTTTTGGATTTTCATACTGACTGACCGAACTTCTGATCCAACAAATGTCATTTTGATAGTTGACTGTGAGTTTAAAGATCAGACAGCATACTGTTTAGAGTGATAATATTCTGTGTATCTGAATTCCATGGCCAGCATAACTGACCAGCAAAATAAAACAGATCTTTTTTTTTTTTTTTTTTTTTTTTTTTATCACAAATGCTCATTACTCTCTTTGGTACAATATAACGGGGGGGGAGTCATTGTTTCGTAAGTCTCAAGTCTTTGCAAGTCACAATGCACTCTTCACCAAATGTAACTCCACAACAGAGCAATGATATATCAAATTTATAAAAATCATTGTAAATATTTGTTAAAACAAGTTTCTTAAAATGTTACTTGGCTGTTTAGCAAACTTAAGCTAAGCATTAGCTCGCTAACTACATTAATATTAGCCTTAACTTACAGTTCATTGTGCAACTTTAAATGTTAACTGAAGTTGTATGTTGTTGCATCTATGTCTGTAATTTTCAACCCCTACACCTCGCATTCTGCTATTCATAATTTGTAGATGACTGCATAGTTTTTGTACATGAATTAAATTATCTTTGGTATAATTTTTTCCGATTGGCCCTCAGTAACAAAACGTTAGTTCTTGGTTCAAACTAGGTAGATCTGGGGAATAAAGTGTCAACTTTTGGGAATGGATAGCATTTATAGTAGTTGATTCAAAATGAAGGGGGATAAACTGATTAGTGGTGAGCTTTTTAAATAACAGACTTTTTAATCTTTGGGGAAGGCATCAATTATTTTTGAGTCTAAAGGCTCAAGGCCAAGTGAAGTCACTTTTTTTATGTTTAAGTCTTCTGATTTTGTCAAATTGTGGCTAAAGTCATCAAGTTTGTGACTTCAGTCTGACTCAAGTCCACAACTCTGCAATATTATGATGCTTTAATGACCAGGGGATTATCACCAAACTCTGCAGTTCCCTCCAGCCCAAGGGTGATTTAGCTTCTTGTAGCTCATTGTTTTGGTTTTAGGCCCTTTTAAAGGCTTTGCTGTTTTGCTTCATAGAGTCCATTTCACCTGCAGCACGCAGTTTTTGTCAGCCAAAAAAGCTCTAAAAACCAACATTCCACTACCTGCCCAGCACCAAACTATGACAAGCTGGTGGATGTCATAGAGCATTTAGCGACTAAACAGCCACATACTTCCCTCAAGAGATGGTGAAGAACAAAACAGAGCTATCAAGACAGTGAATACATTTGTCAAACAAACAACAGTTTATCTTCCTTTTTTGGCCATGTTTCTCTATGACAAAATGTGTACTCAAAAACAGAAGAAAACAGATGGAGTTCCTCAAGATTTCTGCATTACAGATTTATTTCCTTATGAAACTAATGGCTTTGAGACAAAATTAACTTTTTTTCAGCCAGTGCAATGAGAAGGAGAACAATACTGCAATTAAGTGGTTTTATTTCCTTTTTCCCATCTCTGACATTTCTGTCTGTCCTCTCCTTCTCTCTAACATTTCAAACGCATCTAATTGGTTGGATCTGTGCTTACACAGTTCAACTATTTACAACTGGATTCAAGGAATTCAAAGTGAAACGTCATTTTTTTTTAAAAAAATCTATCTTTGCAGGAATTTTACAATGGTTGTACATTATACCCCCCTAATGTGGTAAACATTAACTCTCAAAAGATTTATGGGCTCTTTTTCCAGATCAGAACTATAATTCTGGAAACAATGTCCAAATAACTACTTCATACATGTAGCTTTGCCACAGATACATTAGCCAGGGGAAAATGATAAATCTTTTAAATGCATTTAAACATTGTCTGACAAGGCAAGAGACTCCAGCAGATATCTGACAAACAGTGATGTGTAGTCACCAGAAAAAATGTTGGCATTGTCCATGTCTGCAAACCATGAATGTTACATTTGTATCATATCAACGTTTCTACAGTGACGTAGTATATGAGCTGACCTTGTCATAGAGAAGTGGAGAGGATGGTGGATGGCGTGATACCTAGATGAGACACCTGCCAAGCTGCAATCACTGGCCAAGACCAAAAAAAAAAAAAAAAAAGTTTAAGCCCCCAAAAGCAGTTTTTTTTCCTTTTCAGCGACCAACATCTTCCCTTCCAGCTGCATTTAAGCACCCACATGGGTGTTTTTTAAGCAACATTTTTGTGCCCAAAGTGTGGGTGCTTTTTTAGAAACCTGTGGCTGTTTTTCCAGTGAATTTTTAGCCCCCAAATGTGAGTGTTTTTTAGGGACCTGTGGCTGTTTTTCAAGTGGTGTTAAGCCCCCAAATATGGCTGTGTTTTTTAGCAACCTGCGGCTGTTTTTCCAGCGATGTTTTAGCCCCCAAACGCTGGTGTTCTTTAGAGACCCGTGACTCTTTTTCCAGCAGTGTTTTAGCTCCCAAATGTGGTTGTTTTTTTAGTGACCCATGGCTGTTTTCCAAGCAGTGTTTTGGCTCTAAATGTGGGTGTTTTTTCAGCATCCTGTGACTTTTTTTCTCAGCAAATTTATAGCCCCCAAACATATATATATATATATTTTAGGGACCCATGACTGTTTTTCTAGCAGCGTTTTAGCAGTGTTTTTTTTGCAACCCGTGGCTGTTATTTCAATGGCTTTTCCACTTCCAGACGTGGATGTTTTTAGATACCCCTTACTGTTTTTTCATTGGAGGTAGTGCCACAAAAAGCAGCTGTTTACAGAGACATCCCTGCATTTTCAGCGGGAATGACATCACAAAAAGCGGTTGTTTTTTACTAAGACATCACTGTGTTTCCTGCCAGGATTGTGCCACCAAAACTGGGTCTTTTAATCCAAAATATAAACTTTTTCCTAAACATTCCTAAGTGTTTTTGTGCCTAAACCTAACCACACATTAACCACAGTGTTGCTTTAAACATAAAGTTTCACACTACATACTAACATACAAACGTAACAAAACTGTGGTTTGCAGAAATGTAGAATATCTACATTTTTTTTGGCGATTAGGTCTCCAGGAACAGAGTGAGTTCAAACTGAACTGTCTTACAGCCTTCACGGACGTGCTCACATTATATGATTTATGTGACCATTTAAAAACATAAATGCTTTTTGATCCACACTGGTCAATTATCCATTTAAGCCAAAACTGGACTCAACCTGAAACTGTTTCCAATATCATAATACTGGCCTCATTCATATTATGTGGTTGAACTATTTAGTTACACAGTCTTTCAACAATAGGGAGTCTAATTATAATGCTAATGATAAAAGGAGAACAGTCTAGGAAATCCAAACCTGTCTTTAATCCAAAGATGAAATTTCATGTACAATGGACAGCCTGTGACTGAAGCCTGGTTTCATAATTTTCAAAGCGGAACAACAACATATGCATACAGTCAAAAGCAGCTGCTTGATTTTAAGATGTAATTCATGTAATGCTTTTGAAAACTTACCAAAGCTAAAAACAAAGAGACATTACTTATTCAGAGGATGTCTAAAAAAAAACAACAAAAATGAAGTTTCCAGTTGCGTGATTGACAAGCGGTTAAAAATAAAATTTCCCAGAGCAGGACTATAGTGCAGCGAAATAATGATGCAAGCCTAATATGAACTCGTTTCAAGGATGGGGAATAACAAATCACACGAAACAGGATGGTAGTAATCTATGATCATATAAACAGATGTAAACATCATTTAACACTACTTGAAATTATGCCTTGGTTATAGAGTTCTGATGACAGCTTTAGAACGTTTCCAGAAACAGAGTAAATTACATTAAATTCACGTGTTAACAGAAACGGTTGGGATGTAGCAATTCGTTCAACAACACAGAGCAGTCAAAGGGTGTTCATAGTTATACACACAATACCATGTGGTCCTATCCTGTGTAAGAAGAACACAGTTTAGTTGAAAGTAGGTGAGGTTGAACAAGCTGATGTGAGTGGTGTTGTTGTTGTTGAAAGCACAGTTAAAGGAGCTTTGTGGGACTCAGCGTGTTTGTCCTCAGGGCTGAATGTAACAGATGACAGAGATCATTGGAGCTTTTTTTCCACATCAGTCAGAACTTACTCCTTTTCACAATTTTATAGTGTACCATAGAGACACAGACACCATTGTGATATTGTTGCACTGTTTGTACCTAATGCTGGTGGTTGACAAGTGGGTACTTATCGTTCTCTTTGTGACAGATGTTAATACTTCACACTTCTTCTAATGTTCCATGATTTTGGTGACTACATCTGATTCAATTGCGGGTTTTTTGTTGATCAGAAAATGTGCACACTGAAAAAACACAACTGATGGTTGGTGTGTACAGTATGGTACCTGAAATGGCCGTGACCTCTTCACACCACACACAAGGTGGTGGCATGTAATGTGTTAAATTATGGAAGGTCAATTACGATCCTTTGTTATGGTGGACACAAAAATTCCCCATGGGCAGTGGTTAATGTCATGATCCCACAGTAGTATTAAGAGTGAGAAAGTGTGCGTACAGAGGAGGTCGAGTCAAACAAACACAGGACTTTCCCTCAGGAGACCGCTGTTTGTGCAGCCAAGTCAAAAATGTTTGCCTAGAAAGTTCTTGTAAACCATGGATACATTTAATTTGTAGGTTTCATACGAATCCTATCAGCATTTTCTTTAGTGACGTACCATGAGTTGAATTTGTCATCTGGAGGTTAAGAGAATGGTGGCTAGCATGTCATCTAATCTAGATGCCTGCCAAGCAGCAGACCACAGCAGACCACTGCTCGAGACCAACAAACACAGCATTGTTGAAACAAAACAAAACAGATCTCCTACATGATAATACACAAATGTAATATATGCACGGTTTGTAGACATGTACAAAGCCGACATTTATTCTAGCAATTGGGTTGGTTTGTGTCCTATGTGAAATCAAACTCGACACCGACACCACCCAATGCTATGCTAAGAGGTTGTGGTACTTCTCTGAGATCAAGTCAACATTATATGTGTAAAGGCCATGAAACAATGTGCAATAACAATGGTCTTGCAGGCTAACTACGTGTCACAGTGTGTGAGTCAGTTCTAATAAAATCACAGTCGCAATGTTTTCAGAATATCACCATGAATGCCTAGTGAATCGTAGTGCTATAATGTAAGAAGGTTGCAGGTCAAAGGTCACAGCAGCAGTTACACTGTAAGAATTTTGGTTATTTTTTCTTTGGTCACAGAGGCCCTAATTCGGCTGCCAGTGGCTGCATTTCAACATGTTTCTCAAACAACTGAGACAGCCCAAAACAGCAAAGTGTATGTGAAAAGGAAATGTCAGAGTGCTTACAAAAGCAAGAATATATTTTGAATACAGTGTCATTAAAATAGGTCAGTTTACTGTGAACGGGGGTGCTCTTAGTGACCAACCTACAGAAAATTACAGACCTCCTCCGACAGAGCATTCAGCTTTTTTTTTTTAGCCTGTTTTGTTTCATTGACGCGCAACCTGATTGTTCTGGTTCACTCTCACCAGTCTCATCAGCGTTGTTTTCTAATGCAGTGGGCAACTCTTTTCAGAGAAAAAATTCTGGAATAATTGCAGCACACGATATGCTCAGCACTAAATGACGGACTTAGCGACTAGCTGGTGAATATAGAGGAGTATTTAGCAGTCGACGAGCTAAATACTTCCTGAGGGAGTAAGCTCAGGAGCAAAAAGAGCTAAATACAGAGTAAATATTGGACTTGCATTAATCAGGTGGACAGAAACACACCTCCTGGATGTTTAAATAAGCTACTCTTTGCTAACCAGTTTACCATATCAACATTAGAAGATGATAATATATCAGTGTTGTGTTCACAGTTTGTTGTGTTGCCCCCAAGTGGCCAAGAAATCCATTTAACCAGGTTTAAGTATTTATCTGTTCTGCCTCTGTGGAGACCACTTTGAAAATACATTTGTAGTGAGTCCTGGGGGTAAAATGTTGTTTTGTTCATCAAAGTAAGAAAAGATGTTTATTATAGATTTATGAATATCAAAGCGATGGATATTATAAGAGAGGTGATGGACCTACAGAGTAACATAAGCTTTACATGTGTCTCAGGCCACATCTTTACTCAAAATATACTTATATTTTCTCATATGCACAAATCAATGAGATGTAGCTATGTATCGGTGCAATAAATTATAGACGCTATAAAAATGACAATAAACAAATGAGTCCAAAAAGTTAGAAGTTACAAGTTTCTCTGTGGAATATGGTTAGTGGAGTTCGTGATTGTAATAATTTCCTCTGATGTTAGCAGAGGCGCTCTTTATTTCAGGTGAGGTGGGATGCCTCCACTGTAATATGCTGCAGGAAACTCTGAAAATAATGTTTAAATACATTTATATTCTTTATATAAACTATATAATTACAGGAGCTTAAATTGACCAATAAACAGTGAAAAAACAGCATTATATGTGTATAATGTTGGCGTTTCTGTGGGTTTGATATCATTATTATTTCTCTTTTTAGTATGTTTCTTTCAGATAATTATAATGCTGCATTATTATGCTGCATTTTTATATGCTGTGGCAAACTCATTTCATATAAGTCATTTACTTAATAGTCTATTCCCTGTCAAAAATCTAGCTTTTTCTTTTTTTTTTAAGCAGAAAATTTAAATACACATTTAGATACTTTAACTGTCTGATTTGCCTGTCGAAGCCCTTTGTGTGCTGGTGAACGTCACCTGCAGTGGTAGGGTTAAAGTTTGACGTATTATCTCTGGTGGAAGGACACTATGACCCAGATGTAACCCTACCTCGTATCTGTAGGAAAATGAGTCTGAGGCCGGAGTTGTCAGTCATCCTGCATAGTAAGTACAGTATATGGGGCATGAAGGGGTGGAGAATTGTTCACTGTCTTTTTTAACCCAATAACACCCATGCAAACAATCTTTCTAGCATTGCTGCTTGACCTATTTCCTCTCATGTAATATATTGTTAAAGCAGCCTTGTGAAATGGTTTAATTATTCATGCTTGATTTCAAAATGAAGAGCTTTGAGAACATGGCTCCACAGGAGGATTGACACACGCAACGGTGCTCTTACAAGCACACATACTGAGGCACACTGGGGCCCGGCTTAGTCAAACCCCCCCTCCCCACACACACACACCCTTGACTGACTTCATCCACTGTGTTGTGCACAGAGCATTAAAGCAAGAGTGAAGATAAATGCCCTGTCAGCGCCTTTAATGATTTATTTCAAACATTTCACTCGATCCAATAAGGTTACAATCTATGGCAGGTAATTGTTTATACAGAAATAGATGGCATTTTGTTTGTTTTATTGAGCATTGAGCAGAGTGAACACACTAACCTCAGAAATGGATGCACTGTCAGAAATATCAATTTGCTGTTTTAGACTACATTCTGCACGCGGATTCTCATCACAGATATTAACGTATGCTGCCGTCTTCAGCATTTTGACTTTTTCCTATTCGCCTCTGGAGTTTTCCTTATCTCCTTTGTAATGGTGTGAGGCCTGTCAGTCCATATGGACAAGCGTGCACGTGGGTGTCCGATCCGCCACGCACTATTTTTGCCTTCTCCGCATGCGTGTGCTGCAGTTAAGTAAGGCATCAGAGCAGCCTGTCACTTGTCCCTTGGTATTGCTTTAGTCTGCGTCGACAGTGTGTCCACCCTGGGTTTGTCAGTGTCTATTCAGACCTGACCTGTCTTGTTCAGCACATGGCAGAGGATGCTGATGGACATTTCCAGTTCTCCTTCTCAGTGTCCATCACTCGGCGCAGGATGCATCCCTGACGCATCTTAGTTTGAGCTCCTGAAATTTGTTGACAGTTGCAGAGGGTGGTCTGCAGTTCTGCCACCCTCAATTATGGGAGATGTGATCTGATTCTGACTTGAGGGATGTAGGTTGCCTGCTGTGCATAAATGCTCAATTGTGGTCGATCGATATCTTGCTAATAGGTTTTGAAAATTGAAAACAATGCAAATAGAAAAGATGCGTAAACCCTGCTGAGGGATTTTGAAATACAAACCCAAAGGGCTAAGTGAAGGTGGGGTAAGTGGCATCATTTCTTTATTTATTTCCAGTCCTGGTGGATTAGATTCATTCATCCTCTTTCATGTTTGTTGCTTTGCTGCCAGTCAATCTTGTGTTTGTTCTCTTAATTTCCTGTGAGTCGCTGATGAAAAAGAAGGAGTATTTAATTAGCACTCCCTCTGTTGTGTTGAAACAGTTAGTGTATTTTTACAGGACCAGGAACGGAGCTCAAGTCTGTTTCTAATGGAGACGGAGGCAATCAGATAACCAACATTGCCACCCATGCTCTCTTTTACTCTTCTTGAAGAGGACAACTTCAGCTTTTAATAAACATGTAATAAGAAGGAAAACAGCTGGTAGCTGCATCACAGATGGTGCCGTTCTTGGCATCTCCAAGGAAGGGACCACACATACAGATGGCTCATTATTCCAGCATTTGGTTATGCATATTGCACAAAATTTTATTCCAATGCTTAACAACCAGTATAAGCAATACAGGTGTTACTATTTTTCACGAGGCTCCCCCTGCAAAGTAAGCAGCCGGGATCTCGTTTTCGGTCATATGTTTTGATGCGGATCACTCACACAAGCCTCAGAATCTACTTCTCCTTATCAATATTTCAGTGCTGTGTCTGTTTGTGAGGAGTGCCACGTTAATCTGCACCCAGGTGTGATTCACGGCTAAACAGCTGTCAGTCTCGGCCCCGGCTGCAAGCTCTGTTTTTCAAAGTGCACCTTTGTGTCATTAAGGTAACGGCCCGCAAATACCTCAGCGGGTCGTTGATTAAGACAGAGGCAGAGGTATTGATCACAAAGCAACTGCGAAACAAGTCAGCACAGCCAGTGAGGGAGAGCAAGGCCAGCAGCACGCAACCTTGACCTCCATGAAATCCTTCTTTCATCTCAACTTACAAGCTCCTACTGTAGGCTGCCTATCTGCATATTTCTAAACCTGAGTGTCCTCTGTGGATTATTCATTTTCGCTCAAATAGAAAATGTCACTGGTAAAAAAAAATAATAATAATTTGAATGAAAACAAGGCGAAGGATTTGGTCCCATGAGAGAAATATGTTCTTCGTTGAGTCTTTTTTTAGGTTGACTGTTTTAAATTACAGATGCTCTCTAATTGGCTACGGTCAAATAAAGCCCGCCTAATGAGGCATTGCATTCATTTGCTTATTTCCTTTCAAGTTGCTTCCCTTTGTATCTCAGAGCAAAAGTCTGCTCTTGCACTTACTGCCGTTCCAGGCAGGGTATTCTTAGTCAAAAGACTATTATGCCTCAAATGAACATGTAAATATATATTTGTTTCTGCAGCAGAGCAGTTGAGACTGTGAATTTAGTCATTTACTGTATAAACAGTCGCAATAATAAACCCTGAACTCCAACTTGCGTCCTACCTTTCTGCGGCACTTTGATGACCACTAGCAGAAAAACCTACATCTTACTCACTGCGTCTCCATTATATGATGAACTTAGCGTGGACTTCCTCTTTAATGTGATGATTAAGTGTGCTAATCACAAGTGAGAGCGAGACGTAGATGCTTTTATCCGTCCGCCTGCGTGTGTGTGTGTGTGTCTGTCCCGAAACATCCGAGGGATTTTCTTTCAGACCTCCTCACACTTGACACTCCATGTATGCTGGAGCTGTCCTGTCCAATTTATAACAGGAGTCAATGTGACCTTTATCCTGGCAATGACTATAATGTACTTTAGCACATGTCATTCTCAGGTCAGGATCATCCCCTGTGTCATATGTTTTGTCTTGCATGTTTTACAGTCACCAGGGACGTACTGCTGCGCTTCTGTGCTGCAGCCCATTCAACTTTAAAGTGAACTTAGACAGGTGATAGCTTCAAAAAACATGATGTACTATAACCATAGAGACAGCTTTTAGATGCCTATTTAATACAACATGCAATTATGGAGGAATTACTCCTGAGTTATTATATTTTCAGAGATATTTATAGCTTGCATAATGTAATTAGACATAATAATAACACAGAAGTGACTATTTTGAACCCCAGTTTAATAATAATAGCTTTCCTTTCTACTCTCTTCAAGTCTGCAACAAATGCAGGAAACAAAGGGAGCCAAATGATTTAAAAGCATAGGTAGGCTGCACAAAATAACTGTCACATGTTTTTGGCTCTAATTTCCCCCCTCATACTCATCTTATTGCTCATCAGCTAAGTTGTCAGGTCTGCTACATCCCTTTGATGGCATCACTGACAATTAGCAAGACGATGCCACACAAAACCATCTGGACAGGCACATCTCTCGTTGCTGAGGGAGACAGTTTCTGGTGTGACAAAAATAAATCTCAAGGTCAGTCACTGTCACTTTTTAAAAGTATCAGATTCCTTCAGAGGTAGATTTATGGGATTGGATTTATTTTGAGAAGGTTTACTGGCTAATGACGAGCTGTCTTAGAGACTGTTAAGTGGAGAGGAGGAATTAAATCAGGAAAGTATACAACCCTGGCCCTGTTTCATGTTATCTATTGTTTTACACATGATCATATTTCATTGTCGGTATACAGAGAAGGAGATTAATTTATTTAAAGGGTGATATGTGTAAATATATGTTGAGATAGATAGATAGATAGATAGATAGATAGATAGATAGATAGATAGATAGATAGACAGACAGACAGACAGACTGTAAAGGCAGGCAGGCAGGCAGGCGAGTGTTGGCTGCTTTACTACCATTCAAAATATGATAGACCTGGCATGTCATCGTTCTAGTACACTCAGAAAAAACGATCAATTATCAAGAGGGGGGTGGGAAATTGATTTTCCCCTTCCCCATACGCAGCAAATGTTCCACATAAATATATGATGCTTTGACAAACCTCTTTGTATTAAACTTGAAGGGCTCTGGCAATGAAAGTCAGACTAAATATAACTCTGTTAAGGCCCAGTCAAACCAGCGTTTAAAACTGAAATTTTACAGCAAAATAAGCTCATTTCAATGGAATTACCACAATCAGTGGATTCACTGCTGAGGTGAAGGTCAAGATATGCTATTTTTTTAGTGAACTTTGACACATATATTTGCACAATTGCCTGTGAGTGCCACAGTGTCCAAAATTAGAGAGGGTATCTTAGCTTATAAGCAGTGTTGTTCCAAATGCTCCAACAAGAGTATAAACTGCTCCAGAAAAGAGGCACGGTGGACAGAGAGTTATGAGACAGGAGTCAATGGTATGAATAAATCTTTTGAGTAAATTGTGAACTTATTGCCTCATAAGGCAGCCATGCTAACAAGCACGCTGACTGACAGGTAACACTCACAGACTGTATAAAAATACTGGACATAGCCACCACGCCGTTACCCATTGGTTTGCCGACTCCTGTTTTTAAGGCACAAGTTTGGCTTTTTGGCTGTTGCCACCTTGGATTTTTGGATCCAGAGATTTGGATAACAGGGTGGAGCTTACCCTAATGCTAGTTGCTAGCTTGGTTAGCACAGTACATTTACAGTCTATGGTTAACTGTGATATGCTAATGCTAATTTTTGCTAGCAAAAAAAAAACCATTAAAACAAAACAAACTTGAAAGAAAAACTGAACACCAAGCTCCTTAGAGCAGTAGTCCCACCTGGTGGGGTCCTGATTTTTCCTTTGTCATTAGTTCGAGGTCCCACAGTTAAAAAAAAATCAGCCTCACACTTGCATTTGGTCATGTCATTTAGCTAGTTCGCTGTCTCTGTCAAGTAGCTTTCAGTTAGTTACTCACTCTACAGCAGAAAATGGCACTTAAAAATAAAAGCTCTGTACTGGAAATTTACCATACTTACAAATAGAGTGTGTGTGTTTTTTTGTTTTTTTTTACAATCTTGACACGTTTGCAAGTCATTTGCGGTCCATTCAGAATGGGCCCTCAACCGCGACCCAGCAGTTGGGAACCACTGCCTTAGAGGGTCTTTTACTTTTTTTAGGCAACCAAAATGTGACAATATATTTTCATGGACTTATAACTCAAAGAAAAAGCGACATCGACAGCTACGCCTACACTTTGTGAATGTGGAGTTATGCTTTGGTTACATTACCTGACCAACACTGTCGTCAACAACATAATAGCTGTCATGATTGTCGAAATTAGCTATAGAGACGAAAACCATGTTTTGTATCAAGTCGTAAACATGATTATTTCTGGGGTAAAATTTGACATTTTAACACAGGGGTCTATGGGGATTTACTCGCTCTTGGCAGTTAGAAGAACTGTGGTTTTTTGCACTTCCATGTTCGCTTCATTTTTTAGCCCCTGAGCTTGCCACTTGGTACTGCCGCACGGCTATTGCTCCCTCAGATATTGTGGTGCACAGATCTGGAATCAAACACTTTTTAGAAAATTTAAGAACAAATTGTCATCATATTTAACTCATGGTGATTAGTTCTTGATTATATCTTTTTTTTTTGTTTTCATCAATTTATATACATTTTTTAATTTGAAGCTATTATTGTCTGCTTGTCAGCTCCTCTGTTCATTTTTTGTTTCTTATTGTCACTTATTTGCTTTGTATTGATCTAAACCATGTTGTATTTGGTAGTTGAGTATTTTTTCCTCTGTTTGAAAGACAGTCTGCTTCTTGACCGCTTCTGACACATCTGTTTTAAACTGGTTTCATGCTGCAGAGAACTGTTGTGATTGACTAGTGCTGGCATGTTCCTGCCCGCTGGTGTGTTAGCTGTTAACTCGGCACCTACTGTGGATTAACTACAAGTCCTGACGTCACCAAGCTTCTTGCACCACCTACGCACAGATGAATTTTGTTGTTCCACTCTCTTGTGTAACTAACCTCTAGTCATTATGTAACATTAAAATAAGTAGCCATATGACTTTGGACATCTGTTTTTGTCTTGTTGCGGTTTGTATTTTAAGATTCTACGGACGCTGTGGTCTTGAACATTACCTCTAATCATTCCATATTCATTTTTAACTGCTTTATTTTTGCGGACAGTTTTTGATCAAGGTTGCCGGGGCAAATGGATCGTTAAGCAGAAACTAGAACATGCTGTCATTGTTTTGAAGAGCATGTTCAATGCAAGCGCCGCTCTCGCTACAGTAACTCATCCGCAGCTCTTCCATTGTGTGGTCCCATGATGCTTCTCTGCTTGTGTGTCCATACATCATGTTTGTGCATGCTGTACTAAAGCAGATCCCCTACAGAATAGGCTCCAGAGTGTCATCCACACAGAGTTATCCCTCACCACTGGCTGACCGTGGCATTATTCCGATGGGGACTGTTTGACTAATAAGCATTTTCGCTTCACAAGTGCTGGCTCTAGTCAATGCTGCTGCTCTGGATATACATACTGTATAGAGGACACCTTGAATTGGAAAAAAGAAAGGTGGCCAGCACTATTAAAAGCACCCACTGGTCCGGAAAACACACTGTGATTTCATTACAAAAATCATATAATGGTCGTAAACACAATAACAAAGTTGCACTTTCGCTTGGAGATTTTGCAGCGTATGTAGAACAGAAACAGCCCTCTCTCCAGCCGTTTTTTTTTTTTTAAGTTACACTTGAATGCACAAGATGTATCCTTTTGTTTGATTTCTATATTACAAAACTGTTATACAGGTAAACAAATACTTTACTGAGCAAACGTGGAAGCAGTCTAATAAAGATGTTAAATAAACACAGTGTAGTGTTTTAAATGCGCTGTGTCAAAAAAAAGCAGGGGCTTAACACAACACATCAGTGGGTCAGCTAAGAGGCTGTGATCCAGCTACACTTCCTGTGATTTCTCTCTCTTCAAGTGGGCTGTTTAACAGTGAAAATGTGGCTTTACAATGCACTGCAGATGTTACATAAATGTAGTAGAACAAAAATAGTATATTTGCTCTGGGATATCCTCAAGTGAAGTACATATATTTTAAAACATGAGTGGTTGTGCATTTCTGAGGTTATATATTGTTAAAGCATTGGAGTGAGAAACAGATACTGTATAGTCTGACTGATGAGTGAAAACCTCATAGATATCTTTAATAAACCTCATGTGCAGTCTGCTGTTGGTTGACCCTTTATGGTATGGGCTGAAAGTGAGAGAAAGCAGCAAAAATACCTCATTGACCCTCTCTGTGCTGGTAGATGCCGCTTATTTCAACAGCCACCTGCTAAAACTATTTTAGCTCTATGATGCTACCTGAGTGTTTTTCTCCCACACACAGTTAAAAAATGCACATTGCAAAATGACCTCTTTCTTTCTGCTCAGTTTGTGGAACTGAGCAGTTGCACAGTTACTTGCAAATTTGTTTTCTGTCTATATTAATATTTATGTCTGTGCTGTAAATAATATTTGTTTGCAGCCCACCAAAACAAATTCACAGCACTCGGCAAATTCAATTCCGATGAGCAAATCTTACTCTGGATTCTGGAGTACTTTTGTGTTTCTGCATATTTGCTACTTTAAGCCGGGTCCGGTGTTGCGATCACCTCAGCACACCACCCTGACAACCTCCTCTGTTGTTAGGCTTCCCTGCAGAAAGCCTCACAGCACAGGGACTCAGTCCATGGAGGTTTCCACCATCAGATGGTGTATAACGTCCCGCAGTCTCTCACGGTAGGGCTTTGGTAGAAGTTCAGCACACATGAGACACCATCATTTGAAAAACATCTGTCACTCTGACAAATAATAAGTGCACAGGGCCTCCAGGGAACAGGGAAGTGCAAGCTCCATATTTTATTTCTTTCTGTATAACACTGCGACTGACTGCTGTTTTTGTGTGTGGTGAACTGTACTTTACGTCTAATGCAATGCATGCTCTCTCTGACAATTGACATTTTAAGGGCATTACCCTTGACAAGGCGACCTGGACAAATGAAAGGAAAAGGCAGAATGATTTATCGGGGGGTGCTGACGAAATATTTTGATTTACATTTTTTCTTTCTCTGCGCTGTTTGAAATGAATCTCCGAGACACACACCACACCCCTGCTCCAGGCTGTGTGAGCTGTCTGCAGAATAGCCTGATGACCTGAGATCAGGTAGGGCTATATCTCCCCAGGGCGCTTGCAAAGCCAAGACAACACTGCACTGCTCTCCTTTTCTAATTCTGCCAGTTCCTCCTGGCTTAATTGAGAATTTGAACAAACAAATTAATCATTGCAGCCCATAAAAATGACAGGATTCATGCAGTAGCATTCTTCATTCTCTCTAATTTGTTGTGTGTTGTCGTCCCCCCGCCCCTCTTCCCGTGCCTTTTCTCAAACCCCCACAGCAGTTTTTGTGCTGAATCCGCTGGTTTACCCCCTTATGAAAATTACAAATACTTGTCAAGGTTAACGAGTTAATATTCTCATTCAATATTTATTTTATGGGCGAAAGAAAGCGTCTCCCTTCAGCGCGTCCTCTTCCAGAGCGAGGATGGGTTTGTTAATCAAAATGACAAGGACAGTGTCCTTTTGATAATCCCCTGAATCATCGAGAATAAAAAATGAACTTTATTAATCAGCGGCCCCTGATTAATTGTTATGAAGTGTTGCTCATCCATTTCCCCTGCATTTCCGTAATTTTCACAGAAGCCTAACAATCTCCCCAATGATTTGAAGCCTTTTGAGCTGGCGTTGCATTCAGCAGCATAGCAATAAATAGCTGGGCAGCACACTCTTCTTCCTGGATGAGCTTCTGCACTGTGGATTTCTACAAAAACACAATGCTTGTTTTCCCTATCAGCTTACAGCATGTATGTAACTTTTTTTTTCTTGCCTCTGAGTTTGCATTTTTAAAATGGCATTGTCCAAAAACATCAATACTGACACTAACATCAGTTTAGTAGGAGCCATCAGTCTGCTTTATGTTTGTATCCTGCATCAGTACTTCAGCTGCTGCCCACTTAATCCCTGAATGTGAGGCACAAATGTATTATCTGTTCTAGGGATGCACCGACTGTGAAATTCTGGGCTGATACCAATGTTCAAAATAACAATTTGGGCGATAGCCAATACCCATAATTTTTTTTTTAATGTTTTGGTTGGATTTATTACAAAAAAAAAAGGTTTTCAAGTCATTCAGCTATTCATTACACCATCTTTGAATGAGCTCAGATTTAATCATACACATTTTATCATTCACTTTTAGCAGAAAAAACAGCTTTAAAACCCTTTTTACTATATATATCATATATCAATCTCTCTAATATTATTTTATATTGCTGTGAAAAAATCAACAAATTCCTTCTTCAAATAACTATTTATTTAAGTTTCTCGCTAAAAACTAAATTTTACAAGTTTACAACTGAACACATCATGAGAATGTTATATCAATCAACCAGCCCGCTCTCGTTCCAAACTCCTCGTATACCGCCACTTTTTCATTGATCTGTGCGTTAGATACTGACGCACAAAGGCACCTTTTGCGGCGCTATAATATACACTGGGCGGCAGCAGTTGTTGACGCAGCAGCCATCAAACAAAGATGTACCAGCAGTATGTCAGTCAACTTCCATATAAGATACTGATGCACAAAGGCACCTTTTGCAGCGTTAGAGACACCAGCCGGCAGCACTTTGTAATGCAAACGGTGACAATGTAAAATAAGGAGCCAGACCCAAGATCTTCACCCCGGACCTTTACCCAGCCCACTGTTTGTTTCATGTATGAGTACTGAGCTAAACCACTATGTCTTTTTCTCAACTTAATCTTGTGCTTTTGTTGCACAAGGAAGTAAATGTAAATATGAGGTGTTTTACCAATGTTTTACGTTTATTTTAAAAAAGACTGTACCTATCTAACTAGCAGAAATTGGATATTTCCTGTGAAAATAGGGGTGTATTCTAGGAAGGTGTATTTTTAAAAGACGCAATGCATGTAAACAGCGTAAGTTCACTGACCAGGAATGTCGACAACAGAAGCAGGAGGTTACCTACCACATCAAAGTCAAGACAAAGACAAAGACAAAGCTGCAATATTTGATGAGTTGGGATGACAACGCGTTGAATTTACTGTCACCCAATAGTGATTTTTACTGAACAGAGCCTGAATTCATCATAATGGAATCAATGCGACCTCCATAAGGTGTTAGTTCTGGCCACCGGCTGCTAACAGCTAACAGCAAACAACTGATGTTAACTAGCTCTCCTCTTGCCGACTGAACACGGATTTGTTGTTCACAATGTAGCCTCATCGGGGGGAAAAAGGGTTTGTCACCTGAGACATTGAGTGAGTTTACTGTGTCCTTTTGTCCATTAGGTGTCCCTGAAAAGATCTCTGATCCTCCCATTTTCTACTGTCCCCGGCACAATGGGACGCCGTTAGCCATCGAGCCCTGCTTTTAAGCCTACACAAAACTGATGTGATATAACAGAAAATCATTGGTAAATGGCATCTTATTTGCCGATAGGCGAGAATCGGCCGATACTGATGTTCAGTCGATAAATAATCCATTTCATTCCAAGTGGAAACAACACTACAGTTTAGCAGTGAAAAGCAGGACTTCATATAAAATCAAATATGAATGAGGAGTTAGTAAATGAAACCACGTTACACATTATCTACAAATTAATATCTCAGACAGAGCAGACCTCCCCACAGCAGAACATGAACCCCAAAGCTTCTTTTCTCTTAAAGAAGTACGACAATTAATAGTGCATATATTGATGATGTATATGATTAATACATAATGCTGAATGTCGTTTTCACAGTGGATGGTGCAAGGTTGGGAATCTGATGTAATTTACATGAGTGTTCGAGACGTGTGGTGCTCATTTGCTCTGATGTGATGTCCATGAAACAGAATATACAAACGATAGGAAAGTTTCATATCAGAAGGGTGTCCTTTTTTTTTTTTTCTTTTCTCCTCAAGGCGCATTATTACAGAAGGGGGGCCTGATGAAGAGAGAATATTTCATGCTATGCCCATTAATCAGCAGCCATCCATTTTACTGTATTTACCTAGAAGTTATTATTTTTATATTCGGCTCCATATTTAAAAGTCCTGTGTAAGGATATTATACATTTAACGAGTGCACGCTGTGAATTTCAGCCTCTTCAACAGATTTAAGGGGGTTGGGTGGCTCACATGCAATTAATTGTGGAGGTGTTTTATCCATCAGAATGAATAATTTAAAGGGAATGTTAATAGGTATCCCAGACTTGGCCAAAGGAACAGAGACAAAGTGTTGTTGAAAGACGTTTCATTACTTTCCCTCTGATGCTACTCTTCATTTATTCCTCTGTGTCTTTTTTGGGTCAGTCTAGTCACAATTAAGGTTGACAAAAAGCAATAAAATAATAATTATATAATAATAACAATAAGGAATGTATGTATGTATGTATGTATGTATGTATGTATAAAAAGAAAACATACAGTAAGATGTTGATTAATGCTACATAGTAATTACATTTGATTCATTTCAAAGTTGGATAATAGTTCAGTGTCAAAATTATAATCACTGCAGCACAAAGCCAAAAGTTAAACTTTCCCCATAAATAAAAGTAAGTGTGGTTCACAGCACATGGGAACTAAAGTAAATCTGAGCGAGAACTTCCCCCTGCAGAGTTACCTTTGAAAAATCTGCTTTATGTAACGTAAATTGTTACAGGGAGGGGCGTTTAAGCCGCAATCCTGCTTCTTTTTTTTTGGTCCATGCAAATGTTGAGTATAAATATCTGAGGAGTTTGACTTAAAGATTAGAAATCGGCTTATCATCATTAAAACAATAGCAAGGAGGTTCCTTTGTCTAAAGATGGTAGGGCCATGTCTCCACCAATATTTTGGGAGGACAGAATTGTTCCTACCAATATTTGAGCAAACTTGTTGCATTATTCTCATTCTAACAGTTCTGTGCACGAAAATATAGATCAAGTCATGTATTGATTCAGGAAGGGACGGTGTATTTTATTTTTAATGCAAGGCGATCAGGTATTATGCCTGATCAAAAGTATTTTCAGTTAGTATTGCATCTCAGACGAAGAGAAGCTCACAGCTGCTTAAACTTTGTCTCATCCAGAGAGAGTCCCAAACAGAGTTCTGTGTTTGTCAGACCGCCTGATGGAGATAATATCATATCAGCAGAGCAATAACATAATGCACAGCGGACTACAGGGCAATTATGAGGTAATGTCTGTGATATTACAGCTAGTTTTTTCTAAATATTAAAACGTTATTTCCACTTTTCAGAGAGCAAAGATATGTGGGATATGTTTTCACTGCGCAGAAATGTTTGAACATGTGCTTAAACACGTGAGCTATTAAAGTCCAAGGGTTAATACATGAATTAAAACAGGGTGTCTACAGGTATCAGACACTTAAAAGACATTTTCAAGATAATTTTTAACAAATTTAAGACAGATTTTTGGACAAATCGTCATTTTCTTATTCAAGTTTTGCAGGTAAGTATAACAGTGAGTAGTTTATATAAAGTCCCATGCAGAAGTAGGTTTTATGTAGTATTATGTTTATTAGAGTGACTTGGATGAATCTACATTTTGCCAACAGGTAAGTACAAGAATAAAGTAAAAGACAGTGTTAGGTTCAGTGGTAGGTTTAAAGGTTTGTAACATGGACTTTCATGCACAAGAGTTTGACTTATTTTGACAAAATCAATTAAAAGATGGATAAATGAAATCAGATAAAAGGTTTGTGGAAATTAAGACTTCACAAATTCAAATTTAAGACTGACTTTTAAGGCCTAATATTTACAAAATAAGACATTCTAAGGACCTGCAGACGCCCTGTAAAATAAATAAATGTGCCACACACACGTGAAGAGGTTAAGGTCACAAAGTATGAGGGAAAAGTAAACTATGCCGACATGTCTGCTGCTTAGACATAACCTATTTTTAATATTTTGCATGGTCACCTATCGCCTAAATGTTGGGTTGAAATAAAACCTATGCCCTTGAATGACAGACCTTTTTCTTGGTATTTTTCCCCAAAATACCAATGTAAAATCATTAATAACATATAATTCAAGGACGTAAATGATTACTTATAGATTACAGATTGGGCCTTTAAGTGACACAAAGCACATTATATGCATCCTTGAGCTGAAAAGTTTTGCGAACACTAACAAATTTATCACTTTGACTGAATAAGATTATCTTGGCCTGAATTACCATATACTCTGTTAAGACATAAAACCACAGTTCCCCTTGAAGGAAGCATTAAATTGATGATGTCTGAGACTTGATCTCAGTGCAGCTTTGACTGATTCTTCCTCTGTGTGTGTGTGTGTGTGTGTGTGTGTGTGTGTGTGTGTGTGTGTGTGTGTGTGTCTTCTGGTGGGAAACAACGTGAACTTCACTGACTCCCACATGCACAGAGGGATGACATCAGAAAGAAGTCGTCTCTGTCAGATGCAATAAAGGGACGTCCACATGTGCATCGTCCCCCATCCTTCACACTTTGTGTACACCCAACCCACAACATAAATTAGCTATGGTGACTACTCTCTTTTCAACGGCCGTCCAAGACGAGGACATTTGGAAAGAAAAAGATGCGCCGGGGGTGTGTGCTGCACGCCAGGTTTTTCCCAAAATTTAAACAGTAAATTCAGATGAGATATTGCAAAATTAATTTTCTGACACCATCCTTTTCCCCTCTGTAACATGGTGTCTGTTAATTTTTCACAAAAGGATTCACAAATACATGAGTCCTTTTGTACAGTTGCCTTAGATGGAGATCTATGGCGCTGTGAACAAAAGGCACTCCTTCAATGACAAGTGCCAAGTACATCAGCCAGTCCCTCTTTTCAAGTAATTCCAACCCTGGCTATTCAGGGTTTGCCCTGTGGCGAGACCGAGCACTTCGTTCTCCAGAAATAGCCATAGCTCATCTTTCACAAGGACTCAGGTCGTCTTATCACGGGGAGAGAGGTTCATTTGAATTTCTGTCTCTTCAATATGCCTGGCAATCATGATGCCCGGTTAATATTGAAGTTTGGGGAGCGCTTGGTGTTGCTCTCCCCCCAGGCTGTGTGGCAGGCACAAAGAACTTGTAACTTGCCATCAAATATCTTATCACTTGACTTTATCTGCCAGCAATGGCAGACAGTCGCACCTCAGCAGCTCTCCACCGCAGAGAAATCATGATCCTCCAAATGTGTTTACTCCTTTCTACCCTGATAGCATTCAAATCCTTACAAACAAATATATTTTTGAATGGATGTGCCCAAATGCTAAAAGCTAAATAACTGTATGCCTCTGGCTAAAGACAAAGATTTTATTAGCTTTGCTGGCTTTGTATTTATTTGTTGTCCATGGCAGCTCATGAAATCTGAATTTCCTTTTGTTCCCTGTTCACAGCAGAAAAGCAAAATTGGCTTACCACATCTAATTAACACCCAAACACACCTTGACAACTTTTGCATGACACTCACTCAGCTAAAATCTTTTTAAAATAACAAAAAAAATCCACACTTCAACTGAAAAGAGAGGCGTTTTTCTTGATAAATTTAAGATAAAAGACATGGCAGTCATTTTCTCCCATGACATATTTGTTCTTTAACAACAAATCAATGGCTGTGAAAGCTTGGCACCTGAATACAGAACAATGGGGAGATGAAGCGAAGATTGTCTTCATTAGGCACATTAATATTCATAGAAAGTAGAAAATCTGACACCACGGAGGACTTGGTAACCTTTTCTCATATTAGATTTTTTTTTTTCAACTTCTTAACACAATTAAAGTCCAGCAATGACTTAATTAATGCGGCTTTCTGTCAGGCGCTTTAAAGAACTGTCAATTTGGCCTGGGTCTGCCTGTCAGCAGGGAAGAAAGACAGTCATCCCACTCTAACAGGAGACAGTCGGAATCACAGTGCCGGATAAAGTCACATTCTCAGACACCTTGCCAAATTGATTCTTTTAAGGGTTTTCTTGCAGATTACCATTTCTTCCCTCCTGTCTCTTATTCTGCATGAGTGTCAAATCTGAGAGAAAATCTAAATTCAGTTTTAGGCTCTGGCTATTACCAGTCTCTCCTATTGTGCTCGTTGTTGCTGATACCCTGTTAAATTATGATTTGAATGAAACATTTCTTGTGCAAGACAGTGTCCTCGGAGCTCTGAATCAATTACCTCGACACTGGGAACAATATGGTGTGGTTAGAGCGCGCTGCCCCTGCGGTTTGCGAAAGTTCCCGAATCAACATTAGCTCAATTATTCGTTTGCGTGAAGTTACTGAACATTTTTACTCTCGTTGTGCATTTTCTCAACATGCCCTTCTGACAAACAACATCAGTGAGACATCGTAACGATTGTGCGGTGAGTTTCTTGGTAAATCAGCCCCGTGTGTTGAGAGTGCCAAGGCGGGTGCATTTCCTTTAGAACCAGAACCGTCTTCAAGTGGAAGCCACAGGCTGTCCAAACAAGATGCAAGCACAAATGGCTGCTGCTAATGACTGATTCTCCTCTTGCCTGGGTTTTGATCAAAAATAGCTCCTTCTCCTCTCTTTCTCTGAAACGGTAGCGACCAAAATTGAGGTAATGGGCCTTGCTTTAGAGGCTGACACAGCTGCAGGATTTGTTATCACTTTGACTGAGATCAGTCACACTTTATAGTGAGTGAGCTGCAATGTTCAGGAAACACTGAATTATTACAGAAGTAGTCTGAGAAAAAGCAAAGCAGAAATAGAGATGTACAATATTGTTGCTGTTTTGTGAATCTCAATGTTATAAACTCCTCCTGCTTCTGAATCAATGTAATTCTGAGTGCTGTGAATATAATATCGGCAGAGAAATGCAGTCAAAATCTGACTTTAACATTCATTTTCTCATCTATCCACTAGGTGTGACCAGAGGGGGATTCATACACTGCCATTCTCTGTATTAATGAACCAATACCTGTGATCATTCTGCAGGAGGTGTAACTGGCTTGGCAGGTGTGCTGCCACTGGGAAACAGATTAAAATAGTCAGGGTTCCTTTCAAGGCTTGTACAGAAAACAATGGAGGCTTCACAAGGTAATCATGCCATTATATGAGACGGAGGGACTAATTGGAATTATACTAGAACAGGCAGGGAGCTCATTAAAACCTTGAGCACTACCTCATGATAAACAGTCACTTTAAGGGCTGGCACTAATATGATGAGGCAAAGTCTTTATTTCTCACTTTCCAATGAACACATCTGATGTTTAAGCTCCTTATACTCTCTCAGCAGGTATCGTGTGGAATGTAAGACTCTTTAATTGCCACTGGAAATTAGTAAGATGGTTATATAGAGGGCTTCTGTCGTCATGCGGAAACACTGACTGAGATGATACTGTACCGCCTCTCGAGGTCTGTATCATTTCCAATCCTTGTAATATAATCATACTGCGCTTTTCATACTTCATATTAGCATTGCATATTTTGTCATCTGCTTTTCAACATGCATTTCATTATTACAAATTGAGCTGTGTGTTAATGTATTAATTGTTCAACTTTGCTCATTACAACCCTATAAAACCTCACCAATACAATACCATAATAACACAGCGAGCTTGTTATGGACTCTGACAACCCGTGATTAAAATCAGACTCATTTTGCTTGATGAGAAATTGCTTTACCCAAAATAACTTTATATCCCCCTGCTTTCCGACCACAGTTCATTAGCTCCATCTTGCTCAGGCAGGATTCTTTGTGCCATTTTGACTGTATTCAAATCTCTCTAATGCCATCTCATGTTTAAAGACTGGCCATAAATCCCATATCAGTTCTTAATGACCACTGCCGGCCAGCCGGTAATATGTCATTGTTCGCAGGCGATCACCCAGCGGGGAATAGACCATGCCAGTCTTTGTAATTGCACACCCAGAAAGATTTATATTGCCATTATGCACACCCATAAGAAATAATTCAAACATATCATTGAAAAAAAACAGCCTGCACATTGCTGATCCCCAAATCTCCACTGAGCATCTAGCCAGTATAATATTCTCTTGCCTCTGCTAACATGTCTTTAATGTCTCATAGTAAAGATGTCTTGAACACTCATATTCCATATGTCTATTTATTGGTAATACTGTTTCTCCTTCTGCAGGGCACTCTGGAAGAGTATGTAAAGGCTGCATAGGAAAATGCAAGGTGTCAAACAGTAGAGCACTACAGTAGCTAAGTGGCTGGAATATTCCTCATATATCAATCAGTTGGTGCAGTATACATCCTAAACAAACTGCATGTAAGCCCCCCCCATTAATGCCCAGAATCCTCCGATAGCTCCAAGATGTGGTGATTGAAGATGCAGTTAGCTGAACTCCCCAAGTGTGCCGCCGCAGCTTTGTTGTGCAGCTTGTCCTGGTTCCTCCTGAGAGGGGAGGCAGGTGTAGGCTGACGCAGGTTTGATCACCTTGGTGAATGTGGACCTAAGTGGCTTCTCTGCGTTCCGCAGGGAGGACAACAGCAGCCAACTGCAGAAGGACGAGTGTTTGACTTGGGCTAATGAATTG
Source organism: Cephalopholis sonnerati (assembly GCA_019142605.1). Classification (NCBI taxonomy): domain Eukaryota; kingdom Metazoa; phylum Chordata; class Actinopteri; order Perciformes; family Serranidae; genus Cephalopholis; species Cephalopholis sonnerati. The sequence continues at coordinate 5,156,424 of JAGQAX010000011.1, read as the reverse complement.
CCTGGTTGAACAGAATTACATCATGCTTGTTTTCTTTAAAAGGCTTTGACAGGTACTCAAATATGCAGGTTGACGTTCTAATTTAAACTACGACACCGCATGAGGGAACAGATAGAAAATGTAACTGTGGATTGATAAAATGTTACGTTGCCCAGGATATGCAGGATGTTTATTCATGAATAGCTCCTATACAGTGATCTGCTTTGACGTGATATGCTTTAAATTTCAAGGAAATCGACAGCTAGGGATGCTAGAACAATGGTGGCCTCTGCTTGTTCTCTTTGTCCCTGGTTAGAGGGCCGGAGAATTAGAGGGGAAGTTGAAATGCCCTGCTGAAGTCAGCCATCAAAAGCAGGCCAGTCATGCAGACTCCTGTTTCAGAGTCTACTGAGACCGCTCCCAGGGACTCTTTGTTCCTTTTCAACCAGACTGCTGCTGTCTCCGCGCTCAGGGGGCTCACTCACCAGTGACAGCCACAGTCAGATCATACCCCCACAATCAAATACAGTTTTATTAGATCTGTCTTGCCGAGCGGCACTCCACTGCAAAAACATGTTTTGTTCTCTTTAACCTATTCCACCGGGGACACAAACCAACAGTGACACTGTCATTTGTGAGCAATGCAGTATGACTCCCTTGTGGTACAAATGTCAGATTATACCGTGCAGTACTAGTTATCCTCCCTAAATATAGCCTCTCTGGTATCATAGCCTGTCGCAAGAAATTCATGGCTTCACACACATGGCCTTTAGTGGAACCCCAGACACTGTCACAAACCTTAAGAAGTCGCCAGGATGAGACTAATTGTAAATTCATATCCGTCTGCAAACTCTCCTTGTAATTCTGAGAAGAGAGGCACCTGCCCCCAGCTTGATCCTGGCTCGTAATGTGTGATGTGCACTTTTCAGTCCCCGCAGATATCAAATTGATTTGCACATGGAATTGTCATCTCTTATTAAGCTGGCATTTAAGTAGCGTATTAGACTCAAATAGGCACGTGGATTTGGAGGTATGACCAGCCGTGAGACGGTTTGGATACTGGTCACTCGCAGTATTTTATTACTCTTAAAGGTTTAATTAACCAGGCTTAAAGCCCCTGAAATCTTATTTTATAAAATGGATAGTTCCAGTCCTTGATTATGATTGGCTGAGCCACGTTTGAAGTCGCTGTAAAAGACTCTATAAACACACAGCTGTGACTGCAGTATAATTTCAGTATTACTGCACCAGTTATTCTCCTATCATTTATTGTCATTTACCATCCAGGAGAATGGTCAGAAGTATGTTACACTGTCATTCATTAAATGCACAAAAAAAGCACATAGATGAGTGTGACAAAAAAAGAGAGTCTATGGGGATTTATGTTTGAGCAGCCAGGGAATCCACTGTGTCCTGTGGCTTCTTACTATGAGTACTATATTATAGAAAGTAGTACTTTAAGCACCTGATTTAAATTTCATTTTAGGCTTTCGACGGGAATGAATATTAGTTTTAGTCATCTGAATTTTGTTAGTTGTATTCTAGTTTCCTTCAGAGACTTAGTCTTGCTTTAGTCACACATTTTCAAGTCCTCTAACCATTTTGAGGCTACATCTTTGTTGTGTGCAGTTACTACGGCTACATGTGTTGTTCTTGTCCATCCTTAATGTTAAAGATACAGTTTACTTGCTCACACAGTGCCCATGTGACTCTGCCATTATCTATTCGTATGTCTTCTTCCAAACTATGGTAGTTTTAGCAGAACCATTCTCTGTCTATCGTTCCTGCTCATCTCGCATTAGCATAAATGTGAGGGTCAAAAGGATAAATAAATACATAAATAAAAATAAACATCCTAATTGTCTTTTTTTGGCTGTTTACCATTATCTGTCTGGCACTCAGCTGTTAGCACTGTTTGAATGTTTAGGAAGGAGGGAGGCATGTTTGGATGGAAATAGTGACACCGACATGCCATGGGAATTTCAAAATTAAAGTGTACCTTAAATATCAATAACATTACATTGCTGATAAATTGAGTCGCTATATTGATCCAGACTGATGTATCATTAAACCCCTAACTAATTCTGGAACTTAAGTAATATCACAACATGAAAGATAAAGGACTAAAAGTAACGTTACATGTGTGTCCACAGCACTTGAGAAATTTACATTAGCTTATATTTTTATGAGTACTGCTTCAGTTAATTTGTCAATTTTACACATTATTGTTTTGTTTTATTCTAATGATAAAAAGGTCATATAGTCAAATAATTTCCTGCATTTTTTGTTTGTCAAAATTAAAGGAGCTGTATACAACATTCAGAGTGTATCAATGATTCTCAGTGTGGGCCCCAACTGTCTGCAAACGGCTTTTAACATGGACGCGGCTGAGCTGGTGCTAACAGTGCTAACAACAGCAAAGGTGCTGACAGAGCGAACAGAGTTCATATGGGGAGGAACAAGAGGGTGCGCTTCAGTTCCTGCACCATGGATCGGGACACTGTTATCAGTGGTCATCACCGTATCAAGGCAGTGCAGAGCAGTGGTGATTAGATATTCAATGGAATACACATATAGAGCTCACATGCACCAACATGCACGAAACCAAACCGTCTACAACAACTAATGGAGAAGCTCACAGTACAACAAACAGAGAGGGAGTGTGACTACATTCTCTGCTTCTTTTACTGCACTATATCTTTACATAGCAAAAAGCTGTTTGCTGCTATATCAGTGCTCTGAATGTCGCACACAGTTCCTTCAACACTGACCTTACTTTAAGTGATGCATATTTATTCACGAATATTCTATTTTATATTGAGTGTTGCGATTTGAAACCAAGTTTTCAGAAGCTTTAAATCCCCAAAACAAGTGAGAGATTCAAGCAATACAGTAAATTACAGCATGATAAAAATAAAAGGAGGTGTTCAGGATCTGAAGGTGAGAAGAATCAAAAGCACACATCACTGTAACGTGATCATCACTTCCTCTTGAAGAGCTGCTTGTTTTTCTCTTTACTCTCACACAAGGCTTAGTTTAATTCATGAGTGTTTCATGCTTTTATCATGGTAGAGAATTACACACAAACAGCAGGTGAGGTCACAACAACAAGGTGAGCTAAAACATATCATTCATGAGACTTGGATCACTCTGAGCATGACGCATGTCCAGCCTGTCATGTCATGGCCCAGTATGAGACGGCATGTCTGAAACATATGTTTGTAATATCTGACTGCAGCCAAGAAGAAAATGTTGAAATTACACATTTCTGCAAATCACGAATATGCAAATATGTGTCATACAAATCATATCAGTGTTTCTGAAATTATGTCATTTATAAGATGCCATTTGTTATCGGGAGGTGGAGGGGAGGGTGGACGGCATGTCACCTAGATGATGTCGCCTAGGCGATGTCACCTAGGTGAGATGCCTGTTAAGCAGACCACCGTTCAAAACCAACACTGGTCGTTTCTGGCAACCCTTTGGAGCATTTCCGCTGGTGTTTGACCCACTGAACCTGGATGTATTTTTATTTTATCTATTTTTTTTTACCAACACAATGCAGTGTTTTCTAACTGTGTTTGAGTCACCAAACTAGGGCTGCCCCCTACTAAGAATTTTCCTAGCCATTAGTTGACTAGTCGCCCACATGTTTATGGTATTAATTTAATTATTAAATTATATATTTTGGGCAGGGCAACACAATGGTTTGAGTTCAAGGTCTGAGAAAGAATAGTATCAGTAACATTGTTAACACTGTGCTACATTACAGAGAAATACAAAACCGTTCTAATGAACCTTCATTAATATAGGCCTATATTTTATCTACAAGTGCACGTCACACACTGAGTGAGCCTCCTGTTAATGACGCTGTCAGCAAAGCAGTAATGACTGTGTGGCTGACGGGCATGTAGCTACTGCCATGTTTCAGATGATACGTCATGTTTGTAGACGACCAATGAAGAAGAGTTTACATATCACCTTGGGTTCATCCTTCACCTTCTCAAAATGATCCCACACTTTGGATTTCCTGCCAGACATGTTATTAACTAGCCTGTATAAAAACTGCAGGTACCAGTCCTGTAAATTAGAGGTCTTACACATGCCACGTCGCGTGCCGTTTTTAGGCTGGCTTTCAAAAGCGCTGCGGCAGGTTGCGTCTGAGGTTGCTAAGCAACCTTAACAAAAATCATATACCTGAAATCCTGAGTGCAGAGCTGATCTTCTTCCAGGAGCTGTTTATAAGTGTGTAGGCCTATCGTCTGTGGGACAGATGTAAAGCTCTGGGTAGCCCTGCACTAACATGATCAACTTTTCCGTATTTATCAGACTGAATATTTACAGAAGAAGGGAAAGATATCGGTTGGCTGTGATTGGTTTGTAACGTGACTCCTGTCTGACTGCTGAGCGTTTTTCAACAACACATTGCAGCGTTACCCAGCTTCTTTTGTGCATCCACACCTGTGTTTTAAGCCAAAGCACGATCTTTTCCTAATAATAACTATGGGATTTTTGTGCCTAAACCTGACCACACTTTCACCACTGCGCTATTGAGAAACATAAAGATTTAACATATCCGTTACAAAATTATGTTCAAATGTACTGCATCCGTGGTATCCAAAAATGTACAATAAGAACCTTTTTTCTGGCAATTTGGTTGCTGACTGTTCAGTCCCAATTTTTATGGTCACTTATGAGATTCTACAAATGATTCATCTGAAACTTTGGACTTTCTACAAAAATAAATCTTAATTTTGGGAGTAGTAAATAAGATTTTTAGACTGTTACAACAAAAAAATGACTCCTGGGTTTATAACTTTCTTCTGGCTTTGTATTTTTCCTACAAAACTAATAAGTGTACAGAAGATTTTTTTTTTTAAAAAACAATAATATCATTGCATTATTACTAACAAGAAATCATTCAAAGTCGCACATAGTATTTTCTTTCCTTTTTAGACATCCAGCCCTATAAATAATCAAGGCCTTTTCCAATCCCTCTGAGTAATTATCTGTGTTCTCTGACAGCCACAGGCAGCAGCAAACTGACAGGCCTCCATGAGGGAGATGTTGTGTAAATTTTATGAGTGACAAAGGAGATTAGTAGAGTGACTTTGTACATGTAACTTTGACCTCCTTGGAGCTGTGCACGCAGGAAGGTTAACAGGAGGAAGAAGAGGAGGGCTTCATTTTGTGCCAAAATATAAATCAATCGACAATCAAGAGAAATATGTTGAGAATCATGAGGAAAAGTAAAACAAATTTGCGAAAAAGATTTATTGCATAAAGATGGTGATTATGTTTGATTGATTGATGTCAGCGAACTCACGTAACGTCGCTTGTACACCTTATGTGTGCCAGGAATCTCATACGATGTCTATCATCTCCCAAAGTGTGTTTACATCAGTCTGTTGTCGTATTTTGGCAGATGGTTGGGGTATTGTGTTGAATTTGGGGGAAAGCAATAGTTTTCCACAGATATAGTGATTCTGGAGAGGCACTCATCAGTTAAATAGCAACCTGCCTCAACGATCTCTGTCTCCGAAACTCCCCCTTTATCATACTCCTATTGTGTGCCACCACTGACGGACCAACCCTAAGCATTCTTTGCTCTGATTTTCCATTGATGGTCTTTCATATAGTGAGTCTGCTCAGAGAGGCTTTGTTCACCATAATTACAGGGCCTGTGATTTTAGCACGTACGTATGTCTTGCCTCCAGCTCTGTGATTGTCAAGGAGATTTGATGGAGGCATCAAGCACATGTGAGTGAAGGGGAACATGGACGTGTCATCACACCGTTCTGTTTACCCAGAGTGTCAGAAGGCTGATGTCACCCTGAGAGAGAACAGAGATGTGGGCCTCCGTGGATTCCTCCACATCTCTCTCTTTCTGTCTGTCTGTCTGTCTGTCTCTTCGGACATGTTGTAGGAAGCAACGATAACAGCGCGGTGCGTGGAGTTCAGCGGACACACAGCATTGCAAATCTCCCTGGCCATCTTGCACGGCTCACGCTGTTCAAACAGGTTCCACGCCGGCTTGTGTCTTGTCTTGTCAAGTGGCTGACATTCTGATTTAATCAACATCCACGCCTGCCAGATGAATTAGATCACTATCAAAAATGCACAGGGAGCGCCATGTCCCTCACTTGTCAGAACCAAACTCATCTGCTCATTTATTTATTACATTCACCATGAGAGGAGCATTGTAGCCCTGTGTGAGCTTAAGGTTGTCTGTCCTTGGTGCTTTGTGAAACTTGGATGAGCCCCAAGGACTTCTTTAATTTTATCTCCAACTCACATCATATTGAAAACACATAATGGTGGTCTGGAGAAGAAAAACAAACACAAAGCATTCCTTCCGCCTCTCTTCTGAACATCAACTACAATCTGTTCTTTGTGGAAAATTTATCCACCACTACCGTGCTTTAATTTCCACCCTATCTAGCTATTAATGAGTCTAAGTTGCAGGACGTTCAAACAAGATAATGAGATACTCACTACGTTTACATGCACACAATATTCTGTTTTTTGCCATTATTCTGAAAAAGACAAATTTTCTACTAACCTGTTTACATGGCTCATTCATATTAAAATTCCACTAATATTCCCGTTACATGCAGCCATGCATACTGAGATTAACGTGCCCTAACAGCATGCCCAGCAGTGGCCAACTTGTTGGATTTTGCAAACACAGTCTGCCTTTTTTCATTTCTTCAGCCACCTTCTTAAAAAGGTCAGTGTTGCTATATTTGCTGAGACCCAAAAACCTGTTGATATCGAAGTCTTTCACAATGTTTATAAGTGGGTGTGTTTCTTCTTCCGGACAGAAATGTTGGCTTTTTTCTTTGGCATGGATCACCACACCAGCAAAATGTTGGCGAGTTGGTTTGTGTACAATGTAGCCATGACAACACAAAGACACAACTGTACACAGGCATGTTGCCACATGTCACAAACTGTGGTTAAAACCCCAACTGAGACGCATATGCTGATTGGGCTGTATATATGCCCAAATAATGCCATTAAAACCCTATTAATACCGGCACATCCCACATGTCCTAAGGCCCTGACAATCCAAGCTGATGGTTGGCCATTGGTCACTGTTGGGCTGTCGGTGAGCGTCTTCCACAAAGTCTTTGAGGTGTGTCCTGCACTGTTGACCATCGTTGGCCCATGTCAGCTTTTTTTGGAGAAAGCGGAGCCTGTCAGTGAATAAAATCACTCCATGCACGAGTAGAGAAACATGAGTAAACAAAGGACTTCAGTCAAGAGGGCAAGAGATTCAAACAAATTTGTCATATTAGGTAAGATATTTTTTTTAGCCATTGAGCTCTCTCGCAGAAATGCCTCATAATGATTTGAGTTTCTGTTCGACGGCACACGGCAAATATGCTTTGTTCTTTCAACATCAGGTTGTGCTGTTAATCGCTAACTGGCTAACTAGCGTTGTGAATCTGTCCTACCAGTCTTCTGGTTTCCACTTTTTAATGACAAATACAGACTACCACCTGGGGGGTATTCCATCAAACCAGCTAACCGCAAATCCCGGCTAACTTCGATAAGTCGCGCTAGTTTTAGAGAGAGTTCGGTTCCATGACTCTCGCTAACAGGAACCTCAGCTGAGTTACTGGGGTAACATATGCTCCTGAACTAACCTGCTCCGTGGCAGGCTAACTATCAGGCTTAATGAATCGGTGTTACAAAGAATATGTACCTGTAGTAAACAGAGTCTCAGACAAACAGTTACTCACACTTTTCGCTTGGTTATCCGTGTTGTCCTTTAAACAAAGTTATCAGCTTCAGCAAAAATGAATTCACAGCACATTTTTGGTTAGTTTCGTCGAATTCCCAAGGATTGAAAAAAAAGTGTCGTTATCGTGATGATATCTTGAAATATTAAAATTCTTCTCCTCTGTGAGCAAAACTGCAGGTAGTAGTAGAGTGGTGTTGTCTTCCGACTGACATGTGGGCATTTGGGGTTCGAATCCATATTATGGCATCATTCACTGCATCAAATTGTGTTGCAGCTATTATTGAGATGTTTTCACCAACAGCCTATAGCTGACATTTGTCACACATTACACGTATGTGAAATGTAATGCCATTTAGCCGACAATTATTCATCATAACTTTGTAGCCTACAGAACTTTTAACATCAGCTAGACCTAACATTAACACTTGTCCATATGATTGGAGTAACACCTGCACAGCCGTGTGTTTAACATTGTTGACACCACACAATTTGGCATATTAGTTGGTGCAAAGTACACTACACATTTAAAAAATGTGCAAAAATCCTTGCAAAATTTAATTTCCATTAAGTAATACTGTGCAGGTATTGAGCCTCAAACCCGGGTCTCCCACGTTAATGACAGTGACAATTCCTCTCCGCTACTGACAAGACATACTGTGTTTGATCAACACAGTCTAAACATAAGACATTAAACATTGATGTAAAAGTTAACTTATGCATTTAAGCAGTCGGCAATCTTCTGCCACGCCAAATCTCTTGCCTTGACAGTAGCAACAGTATTTCCTTTTCTGGTAATTGCGTTTCTATACTCTTCGTAAAGCTCCACAAGGAGCTTTTGCTCCGCGCTGTTGAAGAAATCAGCCCTAGTTTTCTTGTCTTTTTTCGACATGATCGTGTTTTCCACAATCACATATTCTGGGCTTCTCATGCACCCCGTGCGCGCGCCTAATGAAAGATTTGAAAAGCCTGGCTGAAGTTAGCGCTGATGAGGCGCGGCTGAAATGTGTTAGTGTAACGGCTTCAGCCTGAGGTGGAAGCTGACGCTAATTCAAACGAGGCTTAATCACTTAAGCGCCGCTATCATTAGCGACTTTGATGGAATACCCCCCTGGTGACATGAGGAAACACAACCACTGATCCATGGTGGTGGAACTAAAGCGTAGCGCCCACCCTCTGGTTCCTCCCCACATTAAAACCGTTACCTCTGTCGGCACATTGCTATTGTTAGCACTGTTCGTGCTGTTAGCATCATTAGCTGCTATCTTTGATGCAGCTAGTTCTTTGATGTCGGTTTGGTGAGTCTGGGCGTTTAATAGGACAATGCAAAATTTGGAAAAAGGAGGGCCTAATTCGGAAAATCCAAAGGAAATATGCTGTTTACACAACCTGCATCAAATTCAGAATATTATCATATTCGGAATAATGGTGGAATATTAGTGTGCATATGAATGTACCCATTCATTGTTTTCACTTGACGAATGACATGCATGTTGATTTGTATGGTGATTGACCTATTACTCCTTCATTTTTTAGTTTGCTGCCATGATGAAATTAAACAGGTTGAGTGCATGCTGGCAAAGCAACAGAGAGCAGCATGACAATGTAGTAACAGCTCAAAAAGGACTGATGTTGTGTTCACTGTTCATTCCCTGAATGGAGATCATTTCTGAAACTATGTACTTTGTGAGAAAATGCTTTAGCTTATATACATCACTGAACTCAGGCTTTTTCATTAAATTCACTTTTTTTGTTCAGTATTTGAAAAGAGCCAGTGCTGGGCCCTGAATGGATTGAATTGATGCTTATTGGACAATTGTATATCAAAGTGATCGCCAGGTCTAAAAAATCCATTTCATTTCAAGTTTAACAGAATTACAGAGCTTGATGTTGCCTGTGTGTTACTGCAAGAAGGCAAGGACTGCATAGGGACGCTTCAGTGTGTTCCTAATGTGAGTGTATGTTGCATGAATTATCAGTGGGAGGACGGCTGTGGTTTAGCTGAGCTGAAGAGACTCAGATTGAGATGTCCACTCACGGCTCACTGGTTTGATGTTTCCATCATCGACAGCAAAGGAGACTCTGACAGTTGGGCTGCACAAAGCCAGCTGTTTTCATGGTTTGAAGCGTCCTGAACGTGCACCCAAGTTGAAGGATTGGTAGGAGATTATTAACCAAAGTGACACCCAGAACACAGGCATCCACAGTTGGAAAATCACTGGGTCTCTCTCCTTCTCTCCCCTCTGCCGCTCTCTTTCTTGCGCTCTAATTTTGGAGCTGCAGCAAAGTGCTCCTGCGTGTTTGTGTCAAAAGTTCCAAATTGAAAAGTGTGATAAGGTAGGAGGAACATTAAAAATAGATAAACACACATCTGTGGACTAATCTGGAAAAAACAAAACAATGAACAAGGTGGGATGATAATCACAGCCCTGTTTATCAAATGATTCCACGATCAAAAGACAGATTAGATTTGTGACTGGTCTGATAGAGTGATGTACTGAAATAACTTTGATTTCTGAATCATTCAGAAGCATAGACCCACCCCATCTGACCAAGTCTGGTCTCCATTAAAGACAGTTCTATGCATCAGTTTGACAAACTAAAAGCTCAAGATTTAACTTTATTTAGTTGACAGTGACATTTGCTAATAAAACTAGAATTACCGCTTGGTGGTTATTTGCCTGCGCCAACCAGTCAGGTTGCAGTTAACATCAATGTCTGTCCAGATTCATATAATATATGTAGTGCAGGCTTGAAGGGATTTAATAAAAGGTTTTTAATGTCTTTTTTGGCGAAATGGAAGTCATTACTATTTTGGATGGTATGATTGTAGTAAATAATTTCCAGTATTGTTTTCAATACTTCAAGAGACTATTTTTACAGAGGATTGATAGAGAGCTTCATCATATGTTACAACAACAATCACCTTGAGTTTAATACTAGCATAACCAGTTATGGTCAAAATAAATCTCCCTTTCTGTTCCTGAGTTATAGTCAGGCTGTGCAATATATTGATATTGTATCATTATCGTGTATGAAACTAGACATCATCTCTGATTATGGATACCTTAAGTGTTGTCTTTTCCTGGTTTTAAAGGCTGCAATTAAGCAAATTAATGTTCTGAACTTACCAGACTTTTCTAGCTTTTCTTTTATTTGCCTTTGATCACTTAGTCATTATATCCACATTATTGATAAGTATTTATCATACATTTCATTGTGGCAATATTTTGTGAAAGCACACAATCCTATAATATTGTTGCAATATCAATATTGAGGTACTTGGTCAAAAATATTGTGATATTTGTTTTGGTTTTTTTTTCATATTGGGCAGAAAATTATGATGTCACAGTAAAGTTGACCTTTTGGATGTAAAATGTCATCACTTCATCATTTTATTCCGTTAGACATCTGTGTGAAATTTTGCCATAATCATTGGATCAATTCTTGAGTTATGGTCAAAAACATGTTTTGTGAGGTCACAGTGACCTTGACCTTTGACCACCAAAATCTAAACAGTTTCCCCTTAAGTCCAAGTGTATGTTTGTGCAAAATTTGAATTGATTCCCTTTAGGGGGTTCCTAAGATATCCCGTTCACAAGAATGGGACGTACTGATGGACGGGCAGCCTGAAAACATAGGGTAATGCCTCCAGTCCCACCTGTTGCTAGTGTGGAGACATAAAAAACCTGAAAGTGTGTTTTGTAATCTAACAGTAGTATTGAGACTACAATCTATCCCAAACCCTTAAGATGAACACACCTCTTAAAGCTGGGAGTAATCACCCAACAGGCTCATCCGCAATATTCTAGTTGGCTTACTGCATAGAAGCAGCAGTACAGTTACAGAGTCTAAAGCTGTTAAATGCAAAGAGTGTTTCCAGCAAATGGGTTTTCCTACAGCATGCATCTCTTTGGTCTATTACATGGCCCTACAGACAGATAGGGAATATCAGGTTAGAAGACAGGAGCTAGCCACCACTACTTCTTTATGAATTAAATTCACCAATGAATACGTTATTTTCCTCTGACAGTTAGGGTCAAACACATTATTCCCACACATTGCAATGTGCTCAGAAGTGATCAAAATGATCTCAGCTATGCCTCCCTTGATCACATTCAAATGTTCTTGCAACCTTTGAGACGGACTGACACTAGTGAACCACCTAACACCTACAGGCTGTTTCTTGCCATGGCCACTGTGCACAATGTTTTAACCACGCACTATACAAAATAATGGAGGTAGCCATTGGTTTGTAGAACCCTGTTTTGAAGCCTTGAGTTTTACATTTTGGCTGTCGCCATCTTGGATTTTTGGATCCAGAAGTGAATATATTTGGATGAGAGGGTGGAGCTAACTCTAAGACTAGCTGCTGGCTTGGTTAGCATGGTGCATTTACAGCTATGGTTAACTGTGATAATGCTAATGCTAATTTTTGCTAGCAAAAAGCCACGCTTAAAACCATTTAAAAAATGCACTTACTGAAACAAAACAAAACAAAACAAAAAAAACCCCAACTCCTTAGAGGGCATTTAAGTACAATCAAGAGATGAACAAGATTGTTTTAGCTACCAAAAGATAAGATGAGATAAGATAAGATAAGATAAGATAAGATAAGATAAGATAAGATAAGATAAGATAAGATAAGATAAGATAAGATAAGATAAGATAAGATAAGATAAGATAAGAAAGATAAGATAAGATAAGATAAGATAATAATTACTAATCCCACATGCAAAAAATACAAGAAACAGCGATAAATTATAATAATTATGAGCATAAAAGTGGCATAAAATACAATGAGTTTAATAAACTGAACATACACAGAAATAGCTATTCATATAAAAGTGAACATGGTGGACAGCTGCTGTGCCCCATGGTGTCAGAATAGTCAACACGCGAAGGGGAGAGCGTTTTATCAAATCTCGAAAGATCCAGAAAGACAGCGGAAGTGGATTACTGCCATAAATATAATTTCATGTATGTTTAGGAATTCATACACACTGACGGTACTAACGTAGTTAATTGTTGTCAAATCATAAAGACAGACTAGTTAAAATACTTTAAAGCGCAAAGTGAACTCTGACGACCTGAAATTAGCACTGGCACCATTCATTTTTGCTAAAGACTTTCCTGCCAACATGGCGGTGTAAACAAACCGAGTCATGTGACGTCTGGAGCACTATACTCTGTCAAGCGTTGTCGCCATGTGAGCAGCTTTTCATCGGATAGCACCCACCTGATAATCAGAACAGCCATGCCCCCCATACAGTTTTCATAAACGCAGAAATTAGTTACAGAGACTAAAACCATTTTTTATTGTATTAAGTTGTAAATATTAACAATAATATAATAATATATATTAATATTTCTGCCGTTAAATTGGGCATTTTAAAGTGGGTGTCTGTGGGAATGACTTGCTCTTGGATCCAGCCTCAAGTGGCCATTTGAGGAACTGCAGTTTTTGGCACTTCTGCTTTAGCTTCATTTTTTGGCCCTGGAGATTGCCATATGGTTCTAACTCGTCAGACGCCAAATACTTCACACATCAATGTAATGCTAAAAAAAAAAAAAAACAACACACCACAAAATCCTTTATAAACTGCAGCAGCACACATGAACTGAATTGTCCCTGTGGTCTGGTTTATGTCGGACAAACTAAAGAAGCTTTAAAGATTTGCATATCTGAAGACAGAACTGCAACATGCACACAAGACATGGATTATACTATTGCTCAACATGATGAACAGGCTAACCATGGCTCTGCAGCCTCCATTAAAGTTCTAGGGAATACAAAGAATGTCACCCTCTCCTAGCGGTGGTGACATTATCAACTCACTGCACTGCAGAGAGGCATATTGGATTCACACTCTTAACATCGTTGAGCCTTTTGGCCTAAATGAAGTCTGAATTTGTCATGTTTCCTCTACATTTTTACACTTGATGGATACTTCTGTGTTTTTGTACTTGTATCTTTGTAAATTTAAAAGATATTTGAGATATTTAGTGTATGGTGTGTGGCACTTCAATAGATTTGAAATCCTCTTCAACAAATTATTCATTGACAATTATACATCTAGAACTATAGGTTGATAAAATATGTGTTTGTTCATTTTGACTCTGATTAGAAACATTTGCACTATTAAATTCTGCAAATCTATCAGAACGCTCCAGTCCCCTTTTTTCTCTCAGACATTTCTCAAACTAAGAAGCTCCTGATTCATTGATTCAGCTGCATGCTGCTGGAAGATGTGCAGAGAACCTAGTTTGAGCTAGTTTTTGAGCCTAATTACCTTGTTAGTATATGTATTTAGTTACTAATAACACTGCCTTTTGTGTCTTATTTGTGCTCTGGAAAAAGACTATGGTCCAGCTGACTGTTCAGACCTTTGTTAAGGGCTGTTTAGTTTGAGTTGGTGTTGAGACTGCAGTCCCTGAAGACAAAATACTGAAGTGATTATATGCAAAAGAAAGTTCACACTTCAAGACATCCTCCAGGAATACTGGACAAACAAATTTATACTTCATAGGAACAAAGTCTGCACAAGTCCTAGCCACAAGGAAGAAGACCAGAGACATGATTTAACAACAGAAGTAGTCCGTAGAAACGTTGCAAGCTACTTGTGCATCTGAAATTAAATTCCCTGCAACCATAATTGTGTTCAGTACATACCAGACATTTCCTCTACTTTATTTAAAATTTAACATAGCTTATCTAAGTGGATTTTTCCACCCATATGATCAAATACGATCATTTTTACAGTAGAAAGTCTCATCATTTTTTTTAAACATTGCTGTAATTTAATGTTTCAATAGGAATTAACTGATTGTAAAAGTGGTTTCCAAAACACCATGAATACACTTAAACAATGTTTTCCTATTAGCTTTACTTGAAGAAATACAGCCACTAGAATATGCTTCCTGACTTCATGTCTAAGCAATGTTTTCTATGAATTAAATACATTTATTACTTGGAATGAGGTTTGTTTATTTTTAATAATACTGGCCTGGACCTCCACAGACTACATCTGTAATCACTGCAGGCATCTGTACCTCTAAAAAAATAATGCCAGCATTTTTTCTCAGCTTATCAGTCAAGGTATCAGTTCTCATCAGACATTTAGTGATTTCTCTAAAGTCTCTTGACTACTACTGAGTATTATTATGTGTCAATTGAATAGAATATTGAATAGCATGGAAACAGTGTCTGCTGCTTCATTGTTCTCCCATCCAGGTCAAGCGTGGGTCATTCCTGAATGTGATCTGAAAAATGTAACAATTTTCAGCGATGCCTCATACATGCATTGAAGAGGAAAAAAAAGGTATTTGGCTTCAGTGGATCAGCATTCCTCTCAGGCCTGTGTACGGGAGTGAAAATACAATATCGTTTTGGAAGATGCTCGCATTCATCTTTGAATGAGCCTCTCTACCTAACCCTCACTTTGTGCCACCTCACAGGGAAAGAAAAGAAAAAATCCTGAGGTTTAGGAAGAAATGAAACCCCCAGCGCTGCTCACTCATCTAAGAAACATTAAATGTACGGTTTGTTTACCCGCATGTGCACTTATGAATCCCAGGGGTGCCGCAACCTGTGTATAACTCACCCTTAGGGCCTCGGAGTATTTTTCACTATGAAATGAAATTTTATAGCATGCGAGATTAGCCGACACTAATGCAAGGTCAAAAATAATAGAATCAATAGGCAGGCTTGGCGATGTTAACATTTACAGAAAATAATGGGCTGAAAAGCGCTGTTGAAAACAGAATGAAATGAGTCTCTGCAGAATTCTTATTGATGGCTTTTCATTATTTCTAATAATTTGACTTTCTTTTGTGTGCTGTTGCCGGGGGTATGGCCCTTGCTGTGGTGCTATGGTTTATCTCTCTACGTGTAGGTGTTTGTGTGTGTGTGTGTGTGTGTGTGTGTGTGTGTGTGTGTGTGTGTGTGTGTGCACTTGTATCGGTGTGAGTGTAAAGCGTGTGGGCGTGTGTTTGTGCTTTTATGTGTACACGCACATGTTTTATGGTCAATAAACAGCTATTTTCTGCCAAAGTCTTTCAGCTGCTGATCAGATCTGTGTTTGTAATGCTGCAATGGCAGTTTGGAAGATGAATCTCAGTAGATCAAGCCAACTTTGTAGATTTGGGCCTCGTCTCACATTCAAAAATGTTTCAAAACGCAGGATGTTTATTGCTTCTGACAACACTTGGTCCTTCAGAGAATGGGCCAACATCAAATGAAGTGTCCAAGATAAACCCAAATGAGTATTCTCTGTGACCTCATGTTTTATAGCCTATTGGAGGACTCGCAGTATCTGCAGCTAATTCAAGTGTGATTACAGGGGGGTCTGAGATCCCTCTCTAATATAACCCCACTCACTGCTATTGTCTTTCCCTCAGACTAATGAAAATAATGGTTATGAATGTTTTTGGTGCACTTTGATTGTCACATCAACTGTTTTTATTGCTGTCATTATGGTTTAACATCGCACTGTTAATTCTGTTAATTAAAAAGCTGATTGCGTTTGCCAGTCTGTGATCTCCATTTGGTGAGTCCATATGGTAGAGATTGCTTGTTGTAAATTTCAATGAAGCCTTATCACAGCGTTGCTATGTATAATCAAGCGGTACAAGTGCTTGAATTGCCTAGAAACCCCCATCATCCTCCCTTGCAACTCTTGTCCACAACTTCACTCAAACTACCATTTTCTTTAAACGACTTTGGTTTGAAATCATTACAGAGATTACAGGGTCGTTGTTTGTTAGCAGAGCAAGCACATTTAAATGCCCACAGTACAGTACATAATATCTGATTTAGATAAAAAACCTTACGACGTCCATTTAGAGGTGACACTTCCTGTCTCAGATGACCACACTGAATGAAATGCTGCAGTAATTTGAAGAAGCAAACTAAAAAAAAACCCAGATGAAAGGAGCTACACTTAAAAGCAATGTGATGTTTTTCATGCATCAAGAAGCAATTAAGAAGAAGTAGCCAAGATTTGCTGCATTCAGAAAGTACTACTCAGACACATATCTAGGCCTGTCATGATTACTGCTTTTGTTGGAAGGTATAATGTACCAGAAATAATTGCAATAAACAACATGACTATCATGTTGAGACCATTTTATGGTACTGATATAATGATAATATAACAGCATAACAATGCAAATACATCCATATAAAAAGCAATAAACTTTTAATTCTTAAAAATATTCAGACACTGTTAAAGTGTGTAAATTAAAATGATAGTACCTTTATAGGAGTAGCTTAACATTACTTAGTTTGAGACTTCATGCAAATTTTGGCCAACAAAAACAAAACCAAGTGATGCCTTTTGCGACTAATAGACAAGCTTAACGCAACTCCGGAAACACTGCAGTCATCATCATAATCTGGCGGGTGTGCTGCTGTCGGCTCCCGGGAAAGGAAGGCCTGAGAGCTGGGCAGTTTGCTGGTGGATTTATGGAGTAAAGGATGAAGATGTTGGAGGGTGAAACTCATAGTTGTATAATAATATTTAGATACCAGACATAAAGATGGTGCCTATTCAGTTCAATGGAACTGCTCGGCTGGTGCATACAACTAAAAAGCAGGTTGCAGGTTATGCAGCCCACTGAGTATGCACTTTAGTCTTCCCACTCAAGTTCCCACTCAACCCTCAGAGTTAACATTGTGATGAGGTCATAGATTTTTAAATCACTTTTGTCGTCTCAAGGAAAGTTTTACAAATATATAACCTCCATGGATCAAAAATTTGTGATAAAGAGAGTCATAATTGACCTTTTTTGGAGTTCAGTTGTGTCCTGTCAACGGTTCTACAGACGTCTATTTTTACAATTGTGGTCTATGAGGAAAATGCTTAAATGCTGCAGGGGATTTTTTTTTGGTGCAATACCGCAAGTGGCCACTGGGAAAAATTGGAAGCAAGATTAAGCAGAATTCCTTGGGCCTTGTGTAATTTCAAACAACAGACGTTTAGGCTTGTTGACAAGCTAACTACTGTCAGGACTGTGCCTCTTTCACTCCAACAGTGCATCTGCAGCCTACCGGACCAGGCTACACAGTATCGTTTTTGAGGTATTTTATTTTTCTTCTGACTCATGTAAGAGGATTGCTGCACCTCAGTCTTCTAATGGTCGGTAAAATCTGCTGTTTATTTTGGCGTCATGTTGGATAAAATGTTGGTGATAAATATGCATGTAAACACAAAGGGCAACATTAAGGTCAGCAACATGATCGAGGTCATGTCCATATATCATACAATAACATCAATAAGAAATTATCATGACAGGTCTGCACACAGTTACACAACTACTTAACTATTGTCAAAATCACAATATGGCCAAGTGCAATATCCAAATCGCTGTAGCTACAAAAAAAAATGTTATAAAGGTAAACTGTCACAACATACCAATGGAGACACTGTGATGCTACAGAGACACCCCAGTCTACAAATCATACTCCAGACATAAAAGAACATTTTGTTTTGTACAGATGCCAGCAAAAATTACCTTATAATCAATATCGTCAATTTCTTATTTTTACAGTGTGAATGAAATGCAAAAAACATTTCTACTAAAATCAACACTCATATTTCAATCCCAATATCTGTCAAAATAATAGCTATTTTTATTTATCTACATATTTCTGCAGCCCTAACACAGACCAAAATCTCAAATATATGTATGCACTGTATTTTTTTAGTTTCTTTTTGCCTTGGAGGGATCCCTCCTCAGTTGCTCTTCCTGAGGTTTCTACCCTTTTTTTTTTTTCCTCGTTAAAGGGTTTTTTTGGGGGAGTTTTTCCTTATCCGCTGCGAGGGCCCAAAGCACAGAGGGATGTCGTATCCTCTAGGCAAATTGTGATTTGTGATATTGGGCTTTATAAATAAAACTGATTGATTGATTGATTGATTGATTGGATTTTTTAATTACATGTTTGTTTTACATCACAATATAATGTTTACTTGTGTGAACCCCAGGAAAAGTACTTGCTACCTTGGTAGTGGATAATGGAAATCCAAATAAATCAATAAAAATGCTCGGGTTCTGTACACCTAACAACTGTTGAGAGCTCACAGGTGATGACCTACTTCAGCTGGATTTTGTTTGTTGTTTGCTTTTGTGAGAAGTCCCCCAGTCCACTCCTCTGTCTGAACACAGACTGGGTGAATCCCTAAAGGACAGATTAGATTTGTTTTTTTGTGTGTCAAGATATAAATGTTAACTCCAATATGAAAGCACGGGGACAACAACAAATCAACTGAGCCACAAAAACAGCGTAAAGTTCTTTGTGAATTTGCTAAAAATTAAACTGACATTAACACAAGTACATGTGTGGCTTGTTTTTACCAGACCAGCTATAGTACTGGGACCATGCTGTCAGCTGGATCAAAGCCATGTTTCCTGTATCTGTCCTTAGAGCAGGTTTGTACATCCAGACATGAGAGCTTGGCTGTACTGGGCACTGCTAGAACTGAGACTGGAATTAAAATGCCAGGAACTAAACTGTCATCCCATGTATTTGGAGGCTTGCCAAAAGCTAAATTCTGAACTTAAAAAGTTGTCACAACCACATTCCCTGCAAACATACAACACGTAACCTGAGCTCAGGGCCCACTTAACAGCTGTCCGTGTTGCCACCCGCCCAAATCTGACTACATGTATTTCTGTTCTAAACAGAGGAGTTCTCATGATTCACGGAGCAGCGCAAAACACACCATTCTGGGTGAGCCACATAACTCTTGTCACTGCAGCTCTTTGAATTCTTGACGGAGCTTTTGCTAAATAATGTTCTCATGCGTGTGGAATGCCAGTGTTTACAGAAGAGACAGGGAGAGGGTGCACTCACGGACACGTCTGCCCCCATCAAGCCCGCTGCGGAGTGGACGTCTATCAGTTCAGAAGTCAGCGACTCGCACGAGTCATCCATTCCTCATTTTCATTCCCTCTGACAGGCCCAGGCTCTGTCTCTTCTCTGCAGTATTTACAGCGGTGGAATCTGTTTATGTCACACAGATGTAAATGTTTATACTTGATGAACGTTGGCTGAGTTTTTACAGTCCGAAAAAAGATGTGTACAGTTTTGAATGTGTGGAGATAGTTTAGCTTAATTTACTGTCATCATTAGGAATGTGAGATCTGTCTCAGGCACCAGCTATTGGTTTTAAAAGCATGGTGCCAGGTTTACATGCTTAATAGTGGTCTGTTTGTAGTGCCAAGCCCAGCAGCATCCTTGTTAGGCTCTCATTTGCAAATGCCAGCTGATGTGGAATAAATTAAGTTGTTTATAGTTTTTTTTTTTTTATTTCACACGTGAATAATTTTCTTAAAAGCATGTTTTACTGCAACCAGATATTCAAAAAAGTGGAATTAAAGTACAATTAAATGAACCGGTAGGTGGTATATACAGCATGTTTAAGTGGTTTAAGTTTTCCATAAGGAAGCATGATGGCCATAATGGTGATCTAGACACAGTGTTATTACTGCTTGATATTTTGGTGAAAGAGAAGAGGGGCAATAACACCTTTAGGCAGAACACTGCAGTCTTAATTTGTTAAAGCCATTGTCCGGAGCTCTTTTCAGGAGTTGGGCTATTTATCATTTAGGCGGCCGTTATTTTTAATGAGTCTGTTATCATTCATTTTAGGGCATCCCACCTTTCCTTGACATGGATAGTATTTCTTTTTATATAGGACATAGGATTTATGTCTCCCTCTCCTCTCAGCCTCTCTTCCTCTCTCCCCTGGCTGGGAGCTGTCAGCTAGATGGCAGTTTGGGAAGGTGCGGTGGTACACTGCACTTCACCACCCAGCACACAGGGGCCACGGGGCTCATAGAGCTCAGACTACAACCTGCCTTTGTGAAATCACTTACGCAACAGAAATGTGCCCATAATATGGCCCTATTCTTCACTCTATGCTTCTCACAGAGGGTGTCATCTGGTGCTTTAGCTGAGGACATGAAGCCTTTTTTAGTTTTGTAACAAATTTTTACAAATTGGCCACAGACTCAACTATAATCATGGTGTATCAGTACGACAGAACACAAGTGTGTATGTGGAAACTGAAATATCTGAAAGCTGGAAAATAACTCCAGATTGTGAAAAAATGCCAACAACAGCAACAGCCTTGACCTGCCCTACTGATTCTCAACAAGAAACTTTTAGGATCTTTAGATCTTTTAGGATTTATACACTATCTGTAACTGTAATACTCTTTTTAATACTCTATTGTTTTTAAAACAGGGCCAATCGATTGACCCTGACCCGTGGAACCTACTGGTTGCTCTGGTTGTGAACGTTAAATTGTTGTTACTGCACTTAGTGTTACTGTAATATGAAGCATTCTCTGCCACAAGAATTTCCTTCGATTACAACACTTGTGTCGACTGTTAATTAAATAATGAATGGAGATACATGAATAAAAATAGCACTGGGCAACATGGAGAAAATCAAATATCACAGTATTGTTGATCAAACACCTTGATACAAGTATTGTGATGATATCATAGGGTTGACTATTTGGGCTTTTACAAAATATTTACACAATGAGATTTTTAAAACACAGTCATCAGTAATGTGACTATCATGAGTAATTGAGTAAAGGTAAATAAAAGAACAGTCTGGTAAGTTAGAAAATTACATCACTGTACTGTAATGTAGCCTTTAAAACCAGGAAAAGATGACAGCTAGTCACATATCATGATATCAGAGTAATAGCAATATATTGCCCAGTCCTAATTGAAAATAAGAAATGTAATTGTAACATTGTGTCACACTAACACCTTATTAATATTTAGTATAATTTAGTAGATAGTAATACAATTCATCTATAAAGATTTTGTAGTTAAATGAGTGAATGACATTGTACATTTTTCAAAACATCATGAACAATAATATGAACCAGCCACTGTATTGTTGGACCAGTGAGCCCAAGTGGTTGTTCAGAGTGAAAACAGCGTGTTAAAAAAAAGGGAGAGGCTGCGTTGTTGAGGCGCTGGAATACAATTTATGAAGCTGTATTAACAGAACCATGAATTTAAAGTTTTCAGATGCCAAAACTCTGCACAGCAGTTTATAATACTTGGAGGATTTCCAAACTATGGAAACTTATCACAATGGTTATCTCTATGAACAGATATCTGCATACATATGCAGAATCTGCAGGCAACAGGACAAGATTTTGGTCTCAGAAGTTTTCTGGTTTCCATTCTTAGTTCAAGAATGGTGAGATGAGTTCCAGATACACAGTCGGTGTGGAGAGCAAAAGAGGCGGAACATATTGGCCAGAATACAATCTAAGAAACAATCAGTTATCATCTGATTTGGCTTTTAATTCGTTTTTTTAATTATATGTTTTATCTGCATTCATATGCAGGTCTCTATTTAGAAAGATTAGCCAAAATGACCTGCACTTGGAACAGAAAGTCTTCATCCAGATATCTGCTGACTACACTGGGACCCCCAAAATATTGGCCTTTGTCCCCAGAGGCTTATCAAAGTCAGACCAATAGTCAATGGGTTCAGAGACCGTCAGTGTGGTTATAATTTCATTTTTCGTCACAACAATTGATTGGTAAACAGTAGAAATATGGCATTAATGTCACCAAGCAATCCAACAGGAACGCAAGCTTGCACTTACTTAACTGGCCAACACAGTGCCATACTGGATGATATCACACTGGGCTGCAGCGAAAATTGAGCGAGATTTAACTTTTTTGTCAGATGATCCTGAATTGTTTTCTGCAACCCTGCATCCCAGTTTTGTCTTGCAGGAATGATGGGTTTGGAAAAATAGTCACTTTTCTGGAGCTAGCCATGCTACCAATTATTTTAATAATACTCAAGTTCATGGTTCAAATATTAAGCAGAACCTAGTAAGTGCACATTGTTAATTTTCATACAATGACAGAGTGGTGTGACTCTTAAGTCCCACTTTTAGCAAAAGGTTTCTCTAGAACATTCGCAGTATTTTTTTTACATTTTGAAATCTTAAGTCTTACACAGACAGCCATAAAGGAGAAATCGGCATCAGTAATAGTCATTGTCTGCAGGAGACACACCAGGGCCCCAGGAGGTGCACCCACCTTTGAAGCCAATTTTCACTGTGGCCAAACAGTGTAATTACCTCTGTCACTTAATGCCCTGTGGTCGTTTTTCATTGACTTTCATGGCAAAGGAGACATCTGTAAATCAGTGGACACATTTTTTTGAGTGTCACAACCCCCGCAAAATGACTTGTTTCAAAATCAGAACTTAATCTATTTGGTCTGATAACATTTCAAAAGTCTAGAAGAGCCACACATTTGAATCGTTTCAACTGCCTTCAAATAAGCGGATTGCTAAACCGGAAGTAGCTAGCTAAGCCAGCAAAAGTCTCTAGTGAGCCTGCTCTATGGGCATCTGGGTAATTTTGTACACAGCAGTTGCACTCTTTCAGCTTTATGCTTCACTGAGCGACTTTCATAAGAATGAACAGGACCCTACTTTTAACGTTGTATCCAGTTCTCTTCATACATTCATGGTACACACGTGTCAAAACTGCTGCTGCTGTTACATTCTGTGCCTATAGGTGGCGCAAGTCAGTCTGGACCTGCAGGTCTGATAGTGCTGCAGGTCTGTAACTAGAGTCGACAAGTCGGTCTGGACCTGCAGGTCTGATAGTGCTGCAGCTCTATAACTAGATAATATTAGATAACCTGGTTTCAGGTGCATCACAGTTTTGCAAAATACCATCCAAGGTGCTCTCAAAGTCACCTTGTCCAGAACATTATCAGAACATTATTATTTTACTGCTGAAATAATTTTGCAACGACTGTCATTGTACCTATGTCCTGAGTGCTTGAGTCAGAAGTGGTACTTTAATAAGTGTGTGGTTGCAGTGTGACCGCAGTGTATATATGTCTTGGTCGTGGTAGCTTAAGATGTGTGTTTGTACTTGTACTTTATTAAATGTTGCGCCTGTTCCCTGAAGTGTTGATCTAGGCCATATGTAGAACTGGCAACACACTGTAATGGCAGGTGAAAGAATGTGCACTTGGCATCTTCCTCACTCTCTCAAATACACACACACACACACACACACACGCACACACACACACACACAGGACATTGGCTCAAATTTTCTTGCTATAACAGAAATGACCCGACAGGTTTTGCGCAGCAAGATGTTTTCTGCTCTACTACACTTTTGGGTGGTGGTATCAGGATGTCCACTCAGTGCCAACACTGCCTCAGTTCCTCACAACATCATATGCCGCTACTATATCAGTGGCATATGATGCCTATATCTGGGCCTCAACAGTATGCATATTTACAATTCTACATATGATAACATGTCTTCATCTACCAGATGATGCTTCCAGTGAAGGCCTGAGATGTGAAGTGGTGTAAATAAACAGACTGTTCCTCCAGATAGGCAAAGCGCCCTTCATTGAAAGTTATTGCCAGGCAGCCGGGGGTAATACATCACCGCTTTTGTGAGGACAATGCTACGAAGCCGAATCCAAGTACAGATGCATCATAGTTGCACAGTGAGCATTTTGTTACAAATAATGTTGTCATCAATTTTCATCTTTTGTTTAAACATATTAGTCTTTTGGACAAGATAGGTCATATTTCAGCAGGTTGATAAATTTTCTCCCCTCTCCTCTTCACAGAATGTGCACTTAATTAATTACACAACCTTTAATTGGACAGATTATTCCTAATGGTGGTACAGTGCTAAATGTACAAACTCTGAGAGGGCTCACAAGTAATTATTTTAATGCCACTTTCTCGGCTCGCTGTAATCAGTATATTTCAAATAATTAGTATTTTTCATAGGGTAAGGTACAGATACTCTAAAATAGACAAATTACATTTACATTTGTGTGTTGGATTTTTTGCAGCTGATCCCTCATCTACTACATCATTTCCATGTGCTGAGGCTGTACAGTGTTAAGGGGCGTTTGATCACCCCTTGATATTTTACGATATCTGGCGGTATTACCTCCTGTTTAATTACCTCAGTAATGTGCATTGATGTACATGATGGATTTTTACGGAAGCCCACTTCTTAACTATCGGATGCGGCGACATGAATGATCATCACTGCCGCAGTGGTCTTAAGAGATAAATTAATAATTGTGATAGAGGAAGCAGAATACAATTAGCAAATGCATCTGCGGTCAACGGAAGAAGAAAAACATGAGCACAACATGCTGTTGTATGGCTTAAACTGCTTATATCAACAAATCATCTCATGTCATTCACACAATTTAAAGATATAAACTTTGGCTTGTTGACTTGAGCAATTGAGGCAATCAGGCAAAATAACCACCTCATATTTATTTAGCTAAATACCACATTATGTCAAAGCACACAAACAGTCTTAATTTACCTCTGTGAGCGTTCCCATTCTGCACTGCTGTGGAGGTGGAACAATTTAGAGAGGAAAACGGGGAATGATGGTGCTGTTAAAACTTCACAGCTTGACTCTGAGATAAGGAGAGAGTGGTTGAACTAATGGCTAAGGCCTGGTTTGAGGGTGCCTGGGCCTCAAAGTCATATAATTCAAAGCATGTATGTCAGCCTTGTGCTCATTACCATGACTGATCATACTGTCTACCAGTATCCTGCCCGCCTGGCACCCAGGACCTGCAGGTGGTACTTTATCTAACGTCCATGTCGATTTTTCACAGGAATTTTTCCTCTGCTAAGCAGTCCGAAATCACAGCTTGGCAAGTAACAAAGAGCAAAAACAATGTACTCAAATGAATAGTTGAACAACTGCGTACAGCTTCTGTTTGTCCAAGGTAGAGACAAACAACAAAAACAATGCAGTTGTACCGGGGTATATCAATTTGTTCTTTTATTGTTAGAAGAAAAGACTATTCTTCTTCAGTGGTAGTGGACAATATAATACCACAGAGTGTATTTTCATGCATTTTTTATGTATGTTTTGTGGTGAGTGGCCAAATGCCACACCACCATTCCATTTTGACAAACCCTGATTTCATATATCTAAGTGCTCAAACGCCCCAAAATCATGCGTCACCGACCATCATTCTTCCCTCTCCGGCATCGATGGATCTTTTTTTTTTGTATGTCCCCCTCATTCTCCCCCCTCTGTCTCTTGTCCTTCTCTTTTATTGCTTTGTACAGCAAAGCACCATTACTGATCCCTTCCAAAGCACAAACTAAAAATCTATCCCGTTGTCATTTGCTGCACCGTGCCATCTATCATCGGGGGTGCTTGGCAGCGTCTCCATACGAGAGAGGAGGTGCTGGAACAGGAGGCAGAGTCAAGGACTTTCACGCGCAACAAAAAACTTGTCACAATTATTTATGGCTCTTGCTGGGACACATAATAGGACACATCAAACTGCTGTTTTTTTGTGTGATGAGCGCCCTCACATCGCTGGCTCCCTTGTCGAAGTGGGTCACAGGCATCTCTTGCCTTACACATACAATTTCCAAGACAATGGCGGAGCACTTGGGGAAGTGACAGTGACAAATACTGGAGCCCCCACGGAAAGCTGGGCAGGCTGTTACATGAGTGATTGCGCCAATAATCATGCGGAGTCGTCACGTGTCTGTGGAGCAGGAGGGAGATGGGCAGCAGGGGTGGCAGGGGGTGGGAAGAGGCAGGGGGGGGGAGAAGGAGAGAGTATATGAGTGTGTGTGAATAAGACAGGGAGGAGCTGGGGGAGCAGCAGGCCTGTGTAGAGAAGTGGCTAACAGGTCCTGGCAAATCATTTTTTATTTCCTTATCATCCATCTCCCACTTCCTCCCCTCAGATGAGTTGCTGCTAAATGACTGTCACTTTGGACGGTGCTGTGATATGTTCTGCTGTAGCGCCCGTAATTGGGAAGGGGTCACCAGTGCCTGTTTCTCTATGTGACCTTTCTTAAACTCGGCCGCCCAGGGAATTGGGCAGAGCCTCAGATTAAATTACTTCTCCAGCGCTTCGGCCCTTCACCTTAAGTGCTGGCACTTGGCTCCAGTTCATGGGAAAGAAGCCCCTTGTTCTCGCTTCAGCGCTTCAGGCACCAAGCACAGACTTGCCCGGTTTGCCAGCCTGAGCTAACAGGAGAGAGAGCATCGCCCTGTGCTATGGATGTATGGCTAAAATACTTTATGTCTTTACATTGTATCTGCAGATATATTTCCAGATAAGCAGCCACCACATTGAAATTGGATCACATTTAAGTACCTCCTGGCTGGAAGTCCACAGCAAAACTACAATAAATATAGTGTAGGATGTACAATAATGTGCAGGCTAAAGTAATTTCTTTGTTTCTTCTATTACTTTCTGCTGTTGGTAAACAACAACAAAGAGTTAAATGTGTAATCATCATCTTGCTGTCAACAATATACCCCCACCTCCTCTCTCCCGTCACCACTTAAAAAATGGCACATTGACCTGACACAGCAATGTGAGGAGAGAGGCAGCTATTCACTGCTCTGTTAGATATGATATAATGAGACGCCACCGCTCTGAAAGACTGACAGAAGAAAAAACGCCACCCAATTGTTCTCCAAACATTGTGGGGACGTCTAAATAAAAATGTCACATTTTGGCTCGCTATCATGCAAATTAATGGCATATCTGGCTGTAAAATAGACATTATGTGAAATCAAATCATCTCCGAAGACATAAAAATGCTCTGATCAAGTGTTCGTCCTCCCCTTTGAGAGCCTTCAACAGCTCGACTACCTCCTCAATTACTTTGGGTGTCAACAGACAGCTATCTGCAATGAGGGCATGTTTTCCCACATAATGACAACTGATAGCTGGTGTCAGACAGGTTATGCTTTTCAATTTGTGTCTAGCAATAATAACAATTACAGCTCATGCAAGTCCTCATTACCTTACAGTATGAATTCATTTTGCCGTGCATATTTCCCAAAACACTCATCTCAACGCCCGTCATCTAAGACAGGCAGCAGGTAGGACAACAGAGAATGGAAAACAAAATGGAAAACTTTGTTATGGTTGCCCTTTGACCTTGAGACAAATCAGTCCAGCCACACCAACCTCTTACTTGTTTATTACTTGTGAAATTGCTCTGGATTTACAAGGTGCATCCTTAACAACTTAGATTCTGTTCTGTTCACCAATACAGATCATATAAAGGAAAATATAACAAAATCCGGAGTGTCACCAGTTCAGTAAAGGGGGTTGCATTTCGTTTAAAAAAAATAGGATTTTACCAGTACTAATACTAGTACCCTTAAAGTGATACTCTATACTGATACTAGTACTTTATCCAATACCCATAACATGAATGGACTGATGCGTAGTTTAGCCATACTTTAAAATGTTTGGTGGCATCTCGGCATGCTGAACTGCCAACTCTATATACCATGCTTGACTTCAACACACCTCCAATTTTATGTGTTGTAGCTGCTGCTGTGGGAGTGTGAGCTCCACGCTGAAAAGAGTTGGTGAGAGTCCGCCTACACACGCAAAGTGACAGGGCTACTTGTTAGCACAGTTAACATTGCCTCAGAGTTGAACAATAGGTTTCAAAACAGAATCGAGCCATTCCAGTGAGAGTTGTTTGGACCATTTCATGGTTCCGTGTTGGCTGTTAGCCGCTGCTGCTGTGTTAGCTCTTGCTGACCAGGCAGACATTGAACTGGCTGTTGACAGAATGTCTGCTGATTGGTAGTGAATTGGGACGGTCCGCAATCAGACCCCTGGCGCCAAAAAGATGGAATGCAGGGTACTGTTTGACTGGAGAAGGTTCAATACTACTTAGCACTGGGTTATTTTGGTCAATATTTCAAAGGTATTCAGTACAAATACCCAGCTCAGTGACATAGATTCTCCTGCCATTTACCCTAAAACAGGTGGTGTGGTATGGATTATTATTATGAAATATGCGTCATGTTTTCCACATGTGTTTTGGTGTAAAGGGGACAAAAGTGCAGTTGTATCACACAACTTCCACAAATGGTCAGAGGAAATCCCACAAAACTTCCATTCATTTACACAAAAAGGCAACCTGAGTTTAGCCAGATCACAGCAAGTGCATGCTGTGAATTCAACTTTTCAACAGCAACGCCAACTTTAAGCAAGTTAAATCAGCAGTTTTGTTTAGTCAGAAGGAAGTGCTACTTAAAGGGAACCTATTATGCTTTCCCTTTTTTTCTGTCATACATATATTTTTTGCAATGACCAATGTTCACATTAAACATCGTAAGTTTCAAACTATAAGGTAAATGTATGTAAAAAATAATCCCTATGAGCACAAGCCTCAAGTCTCAGACCATTCTGAATACTTTGTTTCCAACGTTTTTTTCTACTTGTGAGACAAGCTGACATCAGCCCATGGCAGATTTCTTAATAAGGTCATCTGCTCCAGGCAGATGATTGCAGTTGTTTACATTTCATACACTGTTACATGCTGCTACATGCTAACGTCAGAGAAATATGTGACCTTGGCTGCCAATGTTTTGTAATCTCTCACGTATTAAGGACCATATTTCTGCTGGAACATGTCCAGTTATAAAGATTTCGGTTTAGAAGCTTTTATTAGTGATTTTTTTATGGTACAAAGTGCTGCTATACTCAGTTACAGTCTTTATCTAACTGCTAGTGCACTGCTACATGTAGCTACATGCTAACATCCGGGAAACCTTTAAACTAAACTATGTAAACTATTGAAAATTTCTTAATGATTTTGGATCAAATTTATGTTGTAACATGTCCGGTTGTGAAGATTTTGGTTTAGAAGCTTTTAATGTTGATTTTTCATAGTTGAAAGTGGCACTATACTCTGTTATGCAATGACGGTGCAGAGATGCCAACAGCCTAGATGTGGACAACCCGTAAAAGCTGAGTGTTTCAGACAGAGACAGAGTGCAATTACAGGTATATTCAGTTACACAGTATGTTCTAGTAGAGACCAAAATATGTGTAAGACCTGAAAATTAGCATCATAGGTCCCCTTACACTACTGTACTGAAACAATGTGCTCAAACAAATATGAAAAAGTCTTGATGGAAAAATTGCCTTTTGACCAAAGTCAAAAATATCATTCAAAAATCACACTAAGAAACAGGGAAAATCTGAAGATCTTCATGATGGAGAAGGTGAATTAATAGTTCAAATGATTTGTTATCTATCTAAAGCTGTCATTAAAGTAATTAATTTTCTTCCAATTGACAAATAGAATGGACTAAAGAAAATCTTTTTAAGCACTAGACCACTACCAGGTTAAATTAATTCAGCAATTTCAGTCGATTCAGTTTTGAATTTGGGTTCAATTTTAGTGGAATAAGACTTTGAATTTTGTTGCTGATTTCAACTACAAAAGAAATGCACCTTAACATTTCTCAGAGACTGCGCTGAACCTTTTGTGACAGATGACCATGAGATAACTCTAGCTTTGTTAAATTATCAAGGAGACTCCTGTAACTCTGTGTTGAATACCAGTGAGTTTAATTTAAAAGGTAAATTTTGAGTTTTTAAATGTGAGAAAGTACTTACAACAGCTCCTTTAACTCCTCATAAAAATGAAGTGAAAAATAAAGTGTAAATGAAGTGTGCATGCATGTATAATTTGTGGTAAATCCACTATATTCACACCATAGGAGTGTTGCTTAACCACTACTAATCCACAGCAGTGTCACTGCCATCCAGCCACACCACTAGCATAGTTAAAAACCAACTGCTGCTATATTTAGACGTTGGGTTGCTAAAGTATGAAGTGGCCCTGAAAGGCTTTGATAATAAGTTTGGAGAATTATGTTTCGTGGGTGTTGGTGTCAGTGGGAAGGTAAATAAAAGTTTCTTGAACTGTGTGCTTTTTATCTTTTAGTTTGTTTGGTCACATTAAATTTTGGTGTTTGTCCTAAACTGTAACTCTCGTCTCACTTTGGACCTGCACCATAAATAAGAAAAAACCTCTGTGCATTCTTGCTATACGGACTCTTGCGGCTTCAACCTTTTGGTCATCCCTGTGGGGAGTACTGCCAACTCTCCCTCAATACATGAAAATGAAATGTTCTAAACTGGCAGACCAGCTTCAGAAGTGGGTCATTATGGCAACAGCACATCCGTAAACAGTAAAAGATGGTTGAGTTGAGGGTCATTGCTTCTGTCACTGAGCTGCAGCCTCTCATTTTCTCTGCCTGGCATCCAGCCCTGTAAGTCGCTGCCCTCAGTCCGGAGACTGGCTTGGCGTATACAACAAAGACAGACAAGTCTGGGCTCTGTTTAGTGCTGCATGGTACAAGGCCCACCCACTCTGAAATGCTTGTTTTCTATGACATGAGCTATGGTATTTTCCATCTGACAGGAATTTCCCCAAAACTGTTCCTCCAAGAGATAAATTAGCCTGTTCATTAAGTTTCTATATTTCTATCTGTACTTCTCACATCACACAACTGCCTGGGAACTTCAGTTCCAAGAGAGATTATGTTTTACTAGGGATGTCCTGATCAAATTTTTTAGGCCCTGATCCCAACCCTTTAAAATCAAGTCTGATCAGATACTATATTAACCTAAATGTTGATTAAATATGTATGTGACAAATCAAAATAACAGCTGTAGCGTAAATCCAATACACCACAAGCTATTTGACCCAAAAAAAATTATATTCACATATGAATAAAAGTTAAACTATGTAAATGTGACTTCTGAAACTGATGTGACTATCAGCTAGAGACTAAACGCATCACTCTGTTGGAGTTTTTGGAACTAAAAAAGCTATTGTGCAGTGGAGTTACATAGTGGAGGTTCTTCCTCACAAACCATCTTGTACAGTACCTGGATATTAGAAATCAAAGTCAACTGCACTAGCTTGGACAAATAATTTGTAATAATAAAAATGTACACACTGTAGGCTGTCACAAATGAGTGCAGCCCTGCAACATTAGCAAACTGAGGTGATAAAAAAACGCAGTAAAATTCAGTTAAGAAAGGATCAGAATTTGGTCTGTTTATTTTCGTTCATAACGGTCAATCAAAATATGCCCAGACTGGCCCTATATCAAAAAGTAGCACTGGATCTCTCAACTCACTTTACAATTTTTGGACCAATAAACAATACTAGGAGTCTGCAGCCATGCTAGCAGCTCTGCGAGGCTTTACTCAGGCAGCAGGGCTTTGAGCTAAATGCCAATATGTTACCATGCCCACCACCTTTAAGAGTTAGGATGCTAACATTTGCTAATGACACTAAACTCCAAAGTACAGTTGAGGTTGACTGGAACGTCATTTGGCCATTAACCCAAAGTACAGGAAACATTGAAATGTATGCACATTTTGTAGCAATCCATCTAATAGTTGTTGAGGAATTTCTCTCAAAACCACAAATGTAAGCGTCATGATGGTGACAGAGGAAAGGTCACAGGAACACCAAAGTCCATAGAATTCATCTTCTGTGGATCATAAAAAAATTCGACACCAATACATCTAAAAGTCGTTGAGATATTTAAGTCTTGACCAAAGTAGTGGACCGACAAATTACTGTGTATGAAGATGGACAAGTTGACAGCTCCCGGAAATTAGAGACCTGTATAGCTGCAGCCACATTTTGTTTGAAGCCTACATGACATGCCCTTTACAAACTACGTCCACCACCAGTACAAGACAAACCCACTGTCATGATGGTTAATTGAACTCTGCTGCAACACCACTTGTAGTTACTAACTGTGAAGCCAATTGAGCAATAATCCACTTTATCCATTAACTGTATTCATTACACATTAAGACATGGTTTACCTTATAAGTAAAGAGACAGAACCCTGACCTCTTACCCTAATCCCAACCTTAACCACCTTTCTTTTGACCTAACACTTCATAGCTTGCTAAATGCTAACTTAGCATTTTCTTCAGGGCCTCTGCTTCTGGACAAAGGAAGGCTGATCATGGACTGATGGTGGATGAGTCATGTAGCTGGTGGGCGGGTCATGTAGCTGGTCCAGCCGCTACTCTAAAAGTGAAGCCAAAAGATCTCAATCGCCCCCTGGTGGCTGGCTGCAGTAATGGCCCCCTCCAGGTCAGCGGATAGGACATCAAATTAATGTTTCCCAAAGATGGTTTCTGTCATTTTAGGTAGTTCTTATTTCGGTTTAACTTTGTTATTTGATGCTATAAAAAGTATGACGTGATGATTGACAGCTCTGAGTACAAATCGGTGTGCTTGATTGGGTTGGACAGATGTTCGGGCAGGAACTCTATAGTGCAGCTCTACTTCCAAACACTATTTCCAAGCGCAGACTCTGGCTCCTAAAGCGCAAGACTGCAGCAGGGGTATTCAGCATATTTTGGCTTAATTTCTGATCAGTGGGACTATGGGACTGACCAACAGACCGAACTAAAAAAGTGCAGAAAGCTGAGAGTACCTGGCAGAGGCTTGCCTTTATGTACCTGCTTGAGCTACTCTACTCATCCCTGAAAGAGAGATGTGACTTTTTGCTGGCCTCGCTGCTTGAACATGAACTGGTCGATGCTGGGGCCGTGAACTCAGGGTGTTGCTACTCACTATGCCACCCTGCTGTCCACATGCTCTACTGTCCACAAGGCTGTTTTTTGGTTCTGGTCGATCAGTTTTTATGATCAGTGTCAGACTAGAGAAGGATTAAGAAAAAAGAGATAGAGGCTCTAACACACCTTTATCCATGGCATTGGAAAGCCTTAAGGATTTCCTCTGACCATATATACTGATGTTCCATACCTAGACTGGAGGGCAGTGCCAGTGGATGCAACAGGTCCTCAAAAGCACAGATTCTTCAAAATTCTCAACAATGTATTGTTCTAATAATAAATGTTTTTTGGGGGAGTTGATCTAAAATGAGGATTTTTTTTAAGTCAGCACTAAAAGCTTTAAGTGGTCAGCGTTGAGGGATGTTTGGGGGATTTAACATATTCCTCGAACATCTTTCCTAATTCTGGTTGACAACTTCTAGCGGAGGGATTGCATTGCACTGGCATCCGTGTGTGTCTGCTCCTTTTAAACACCACCCATGTGTGGCCAGAGTCGCACTTGACAATGACGCAGAGTGATGCCCCCTCAAAAGCAGAGAGAGAAGGGATCTGTGATGAATCACGTCCCATGGAGGGAAAATGTGTTAAATAGTACTTGGACACTGCAGCATGATAATTTTCTATCACAGCAGCCTATAAGTATCTGACAAGCCCTATGCTGACTCGGCAGTCTGTTACAAAATGGCAGGCGTGCCCTTTTATCTCGGTACATGTTTCACGGCAATTGGACAATCAGCCACTGCAGTGAAAATCCATAGTATTGATCGGCCTGTATCTTCTCTATAATTCTCCAGCAGGAAATCCCTGATGACAAATTATATCTGCACCAGTTTTTGATTGGTGCTTTGATGTAAGTGATCTCCAAGGGCAGACTGAGGAACTGGTTGAGGCTTTATTAACTGAGTCTAACCTGGCTCTTCCTCGTGTCACACCTGCCCAAAGCTCCAACACCAGACCTTCTGTCAGACTGCAGGCCACCCGTCAAAACTGTTTCAGCGATTCTGAATTTACAGCTGCACATACAGGCCACCCAGCATCATCATAGAGAGAAATTCATGCAGGCTGTTCGGAGGGATAGCTGGCTGTGAAGGTGACTGTCTGCCTCCTGTGTCTAGACTTAAAGAACACACACACACAGTTATGCCAACATGAGCGTGGCACAATAAATCTCAAATTAGATATCGCACAACTTTTTCCTGTTTATTTCGAGATCATCGCAAAGTCATTGCTGTATTTCATTACAATTTACAACATGTATACTGCTTTTTTTACAAGTCCATCCAGAGCTAGTCACTGCTTTTTATTATGCCTTTGTAAATTGTGCCGCAGTGTTAAGTTTCAATTTACAGTCAATGGAAGCGGTCATTTCATTCAAGCAGGCCCTACGCCGTTTCCCCTGCATCTGCCGTAATGGTGCTGCTACAGTGGAGTTAGCCATTTTCTCCGATCTGCTGTTTATGAATGTAAAGCAAAGAGGTGGAAAAAGGCAGCACAAGACAAATTAAACGTGATAGTGTTTTCTATTGATTCTAAACAAACACACATGCTCTTTCCTCACTCTCTGCTTTCGGCACTTGATGTGTATAACGAGCCTTATCATTATGCACTATGTACTACTGCCTTTTTTCCTCAGTTGATAACCCTGACCACAATACACTGCTCAACGCGCTGGAGTGCACACATCAAGAGGCCTCTTCTAATCCTGCCGGGGTACTTAGCAGGCATCAAAATTGGCGCAGAACTTTTCCGAAATCCACTGTCATAAATCCGATGATTTTTGAAAGGGGAAGAGGAGAGAGAAAGCCCTTTATTGGAGAGTCGGGTGTGTGTGAGGGGGGGGTGGATAATGTTGGACATAATCCAGCCTCTGACAGAGGAGGAGGGGGAGCCAGCATCATTTACAGAGAGGCATATGCTCCCTCCCTTCACACAGACATGAACTACAGCAAAGCAACCTTTTACCAGCCAGTCGGAGAAGGATAATCTTTCCCCTCGCAGCACAATGCAGGAGATTACATGGAGAACATGTCAGTCTGCACTGGATTTGCTAGACACTAGATCTCTTGTCCCTATCGATTTGCAGGCTTCTCATTCATGTTTTCACACGGGTCTCACAGGCATAGAGGCCAAAAGCATATGGTTAGGGAAGCAGCCATTCTTTTCTCTCTGCTCTCTCACCCTCTTTGTGTGATTGGGTGCTTCACTTTGTGTGTGTGTGTGTGTGTGTGTGTGTGTGTGTGTGTGTGTGTGTGTGTGTGTGTGTGTGTGTGTGTGTGTGCGCGGGCGCACCTCAGTTTGCACCAGCATTTGCACATACATGATCACAACGGTGTCAATGTAACACCTGCTCCCGGGAAATGCGTTTTGTAATCACAGGACAAGTTAACCTCGACACCACAGACTGCAGATGTTGTAATCCCTGGTGCTATTCTGTCGCTGTTGATTTGCTTCGGCGCAAGCACAATCATCGCCCTCATTTTAGGGGTTATGGTTTCCCCTAAAGCTTTGCATTATTAATCAATTATTACATTGCACGCCCCAACACAAATAACAGAAGCTGCCATAGTTTACACACGGCTGGACCCAGGTGGTTGGGACTTTCTCTCATGAACATGATCCTTCCTTGTGTGTTTTCTCGTAATGCATCACAGCAATTTAACTGATGGAAACAAAGCTCCGTATTTGTTGAGTAAAGCAGCTCGAGGAGGAATAGTTCTTTGGTTTATTGAACACGTGTGTCCCTGAACACCTAAACCATTTTGACAAGTTATGCCAGCCTTACACCAAACAAATTTTCAAACAATGTCACTGTCCTAGACAAAGTTTTACCCCAGTTGGTGCACGCTCCTGTGATCTTGATTGTTTGGTGTAAGACGGATCTTTTACTCGTCTTGATGTACCAAAAAAATTAAACATGTTAAATATTATTGTTAGTCTCGGCTCATGTAAATACATTGTCAACAACCAATAGCGACGCTCATTCCAGCATCAAACAGGAAGCAGCAAACCAGTTAGACAGTGAACATGGAGAGTACTCAAGGAGGAGCAAGAAAGTTATCAAGTCTTGGTTCTCTTGGACTGTGGAAAAGGAGGAGAAACTGGTGGAGTTGTGGAGTGAACAAGAGTCTGTGTTTAATTTGGCGTGTATCTGACACACCAACCAGCACTTACTTCAGCGAGAAATCTTAATTTACTAAATGGTTCACCTCTCATTCCCCTGGTCTCCTCCCACTAACATAGCACAGCTAACCAATGGGAGGCTGGTAGCAAGTTGAGGCAACAAAATCCAAAATGTAAAGTTTGTACACAAATAGAGTTTATCTTGATAGATTATACTGATGCCGAGTTGACAAGAATACTGTCGACATGTGATGCCTTTTATCTTCAGTTTCGTGTTTTTGCAGACACATAAGGCATTAATATGCTGTATATCCCTAAAGGGAGTTTGGCATCATATTTTCCACCAGGAGACAGATGGGAAATAATCTCGAGAGTAATTTAATTGTGGTCTTGCAGACATCACAATACACTATCATATTGATTATTTGGACAACATCACGATATTTGCTGATATCACAAAGTCTGCCACCATAAGATATTGATTTGAGTCAATTCAGCAGCCTGGGATCGATATGAGATGATATCACATGCTCATTTAACACAATATGTTACACTAGATGTTGTCACTACTTTCAACTTTTGGCCATAAAACAACACATGAATAATGTAAATAATTGTAACCAGTTAAGAAAAGTAAGTTTACTTTAAAGTGACTCTGCTAACACACATAAAACAGCACATGGGGCAAACTAACCTTCAGGCTTTCTGTTAGAGAGCCCTTTCTGGAAGAAATATATTCATGTTTACCTAAAATACGATCTTTTTCCAAAAAATTCAGGGTTATCTGACTTAAAAGCTTAAAAACTTAAAACTTCTCCCAACAGCCATAAAACATGGATTAAAAACAAGATTATTAATAAAAGTATTGAATTCAGCTCAATAATAACTGTTAAGGTTCATAAACACAACAATAGTTTTAGCTAGTCACCCAATATTCGCTTAAGCACGTTTACATTGCATACATTAGCTGAGCAGCTAGCGAGTTTTCCTCTACTCACAGGTTAACAAATTTCATGTGTTATATATACTTTTTCTTACTTACTGTTGGTTTAAGTCACTGCATCTCCTGACAGAACAGCATGGTTGAATTTTTGCCATATGCACGTTTTTTCAGCCAAACATTGTTAAAGAAAAGAGAAGCTAATGTTTGCTGTGTTGCTTCAAGAAGTTAGTGGAGTGAGATGCGGAGCCAGGCTGGTACATCCATGTTTCCTTCGTATTTTATCACAAAAGACATTGTTTACATACGGCATGTCTGTTGACCAACAAAAATTCTATACTGCTGACTTATTCCCGAGTCAATAGTGATATCCTCATAGTCTTTTTTGCTTGCTTGCCATCTGCCTGGCGCTGTTTGATGGACAAATCAAAATAAAGGCATATGCTAAAGACGACAGAAGAAAGATGACATAGATTGATGTTTTCGCTTTGCATCGATTATACTGAATCACTGATCACTGAATCGATATATTGATTGATTGGTCAATGGATCTACATACAAGTAGTGACCCTGCAAGATCCTAAGTCTTTGCAAAATCTTATAGTGTGTGACTAAAAACTCAGTCTTTATATGTGAGAAGAACTTTAGTCTTTTGAAGGTATTTTTAAAGTCTTGTTGTGTATGGTAAGTGTTAGCAAACCATTCTTTGACCTGGCTGCTGATAACCTGCATGTTCCATAATAAAGCTATTAAAGCAAAGCATTAGGAGCAAACAGCAAATTCTTGAGGCAAGTTTGAATGAATGAATGAATGAATGAATGAATGATCTTTATTGTCATTGCACATGTTACAGAGCAACGAAATTTGTTTCAGTTTCAGCCCGTCCAAGAAACATAAAAAAGACAGTGACACATAACAGGGGGATTTAACTATATACACTTGTTTTCAAATGTCTAAAATATTACCATTAAGACTCGCATACTGTTGAATATAATGAAATGCTGCAGCAGTAAACTTTGTGAAAACTTTACTCCAGTAAAGTTTTTTGACACAAAGAAAAGTGGTAAAGAAAGTCTTTGGTGAGCCTCTTGGTCCTGAATGACAAAAGCCCTCCATATTTTATGCAACTTTGAAGAGGGCAGATTAAGGCCCACAGCAGTAGACTTTGACAGAGGAGTCCAGTGGACTCACAATGCCCATTTTAAGGAGCAGAAAACAAGAAGTCCTCACTCATGCGTTTCTTAGTGATCAATATGCTAACTCGGGGAATGCTAAAATCGAGGCGGATGTTTGACAAAGATGGATAGATTTGCACCGTCCGTGAAATGTCACTGATTCAGTGGAGGATGTCACCTCAGGATCGCTCAGCTGTGTGATAAGCCTGACACATCAGCTTGGGGTGGAAAGTGGCGTGGCGCCACTCTCTCGCTCTCCCTTCCTGTCAGAGCAGACGGATGACAACGACCACCACCGCTGCAGGTCCGGTGGGACCCAGGTAAAAATGAACACAATTAAAAAATGGATGAGTTGCAATCTGTGGAGAAAAGTCAATGTGTGAGGTTTCGGGTGGTTAGCGACTGAGTGGTCGCAGAAAAAAAAAAATCATTAATTTCAAGGGAGGGTTGTCAATCTACATTTGATAGAAAAACTCTGAGCTGCAAAAACATCCCTTATTATTCTTTGATTAGTTGTATATCCAAGCACTTGTGTTATTTGCAAAAAGTGATCAAATTTCAGCATGTTAAATTGCTGAACGTTGCCGCCTTGACACATATGTCCACATCCACCGTGATATATTCAGATTGACATACATCACTTTCATTTTCAGCACATCAGACACTCCTTGCTGGAGATTTCACTGATAATGGGAACAAAGCTCTGCCATTTTCCATAGATAATGTAATTGCCATAGGGAATGAAGCCATAAAGATGGCAATAAAGGTTTTAATTTTACTGCCGTCTTCCAGAATTTGACCCTTTGTGATGCTGATATTTCCTTATGCCCCGAGGCGGGCGCTCTGAGACTCTTCTCTCTATTTGTTCAAGATCAAAGGTCTGTCCAACAACAAGAAGCACTGACAGGCTGCTTTGGCATATGTTGGGCCCACCTATTGGACCATGGGGAAGGTGAGAGTGAGAGCTTTCTAGCTTACTATTTTCCTCATCACTCTGTCAGAGAGGCTCGTCTCTGGAGACTTTTGGCCAGTTTGTGTGGTCAAAACAAGAGAGTCGCACAAGGGGGAAAACAGCAATCACCAGAGTGGTACTTTAGACTGACCCATAGCTTGACCTGCTGTCAAACTCCCCACCTTGTTCCATTCTGACGCTCCCTTTTGGCTGATTTTGACTGATTGGTTTTGTTTTGTTTTGCCTTTTGTTGTTCCTCAGCCCCACCATCTTCCTCCTTTTCACTTCTAGGCAGCACGGATCATATCTCATATTGTATCCCAACAACTTTGATTGTAATCCTGTTGCTTTCTGAAGGAAAAACACCAGAAGCTGACAGAAGACAAAGCACCATCCACCCACAGGATCCCGGGTAACTAATAGCCCAGGTCAAAATCTGTCCTTTTATTTATAATCCTCAACAGCATGAAATATGAAGGGGTAGATTGAGATGCATAACTTCACCCCCTTTTTTTGAAGCAGGAAGCCCTCAGACACCAAAAATGATGAAATGCTTTGGCTGAGAGGTAAACTATTAATAGACTCCTCCACCTGAAACTGTCACTGTGATCCCTGCTCTACAGCCCTGCATCCACACCAGGAGCACCTTTCAGGGACCTGTGAAGGGCTGCTGAGAAGGACTATCACATATGCTGAGGTGCACACAGCACCTACCGTACAGAAGGCACGCCTATCCAGAGACCAATATGTTCCATAATTGATAGTAGCATGCATGTGTCAGTAACTCAATGATGTGAAAGCAAAGTGTGGGCATGCAGATATTTCATATTGTGCTGATTCTGTGTGTCTAACTGCAAATCTGTTACAAAAGCCTAAAGTGTTGTTGAGTCAAATAGAGGATGATAGTAAAACAGGCACGCCTGCATTTTTCATGGCCAACTAATTAGCCATTTCCCCTAAGAAGCACAATAAGAGCTCTTGCATGTGTCACTGCCGTCTGCTGTGCATCATGAATAAAACGCTCATTTTAAATATTTTGGGGACAACTATCGGGATGTAAATCAGCCGGCAGTAAAGTTATGTCAGAGGAAAAGTCACTGCCGGTAGCAACCACATTCCACAAATGATCATTTATTACCCAACACTATTTTTAAGGGGGAAAATGGCAGCCTCCCTTTGTCAAATCTAACAAGGGAATAGCTTTCAGGTGCTTATACTACTATAACTCATCTCTGTGACCTTTTGAGCAGGAATTAGGGCACTTTCATCCTTGCTCAGGTGCTTGTTGGAGTCCATTAGCATTTTTAAAAAGTGCTACAGACTAAAGAAAAACAGGGAATCTTTCATTAATAGACCTAGTGAACTTTAGCATGTTGGGTAAATTATGAAAAACGAGCTGATACACGATGATTATAGCACTGCTGCAGACTTATTGTTAAAGGAATACTTCACCCCCCAAATGATCATTTGTACATAAATTATTCTTCCCCTGTTATGTTGAATTTGGGGAGAAAACTGTTTTCTTGCCTGCCTCCATGGTAAGTATCCAAAAATACTTGATTAATTGGAGTAAAGGGGGGCCACATTTAACAACAGTAAAATCATATCAAAACATCCTTTTACTAACGCTCACACAACTCGTGCAGGATAATCCAGTTGTATGCTCAACAGAGTGCTTCATCGGGTGCCTGCAGAAAAAGTGATTTGCAGGTAGTATATTGTCTTTAATTTATTTCCAGGTTTGGTTCTGGTTGAAAGAAAGAACATGCGAGTCAGATCATGGGTGTTGGATGATAAATATAGTAAAATATTATGATAAGAATAATAATTTTTTAGTAATGTTTTAATGTTTTAATTCTCTGACAGCTGACTTTTTCATCAGCTGGAATACAAGAGGTGCTTCATTTAGGTGTGCTACTAACAGGCATGTTAATTATGGAATTTCCATCCATCCATCCATTTTCTAACCGCTTATCCTCTTGAGGGTCGCGGGGGGGGGGGGGGGCTGGGACCTATCCCAGCTGACACTGGGCGAGAGGCAGGGTACACCTGGACAGGTCGCCAGACTATCGCAGGGCTGACATGTAGAGACAGACAACCATTCACACTCACATTCACACTTACGGACAATTTAGAGTCACCAATTAACGTATCTCCAACCTGCATGTCTTTGGACTGTGGGAGGAAGCCGGAGTATCCAGAGAAAACCCATGCTGACATGGGGAGAACATGCAAACTCCACACAGAAGGGCTCCTATTGTGAGGCGACACCACACCACCGTGCTGCCCTGTGGAGATTTGTTGCCCAATATTTTAAGAATAAGCTAAAGATATTAATTTAACTTGTGTTTCCTGAATCACCTTCATTTTAAAATATATTATCTTAGTTTCACTTGTATGAAATGTTACAAAATT
The DNA here is from genome assembly GCA_019142605.1 of Cephalopholis sonnerati. Taxonomy (NCBI): domain Eukaryota; kingdom Metazoa; phylum Chordata; class Actinopteri; order Perciformes; family Serranidae; genus Cephalopholis; species Cephalopholis sonnerati. The sequence continues at coordinate 5,114,608 of JAGQAX010000011.1, read as the reverse complement.
ATCACTGTTAATGTGCTGTCTAACCACATTATTTGATCAGCACATGGTTATTATAAGATTTGTGGTTTCGGGTCAGGCCACAGATCTTGTTTAAGCGGGTTAGGTTGTGCAACTAGTTGGTCATATGCAGTGTTGATCAGTAATGCGTTACAGTAATAACATTACTTTTTCCAGTAATGATAGTGTGACTAAGTACTAATGAAATTTCAGTAATAATGTTACAATTACTCCAAAACCAAACAACTAGTTACAACGTTAATTTTGTTATCAAATCACTACTGACTTGAAATACAACAGTCACATCAGCGGACTCATTTTTGTAATCGTCGTGAAGTGGCAAGCTAGTTGTAAACGCTTACCTTAGCGGCTGGAAATATTCCCATTACTTTGACATTGCCGGGAAGAAAGATGACAAGAACACTGTCACTGCAGGTCCCCAAACCTCCAGTCTTAAACACCTCGGTTACTATGACAAACAACACAAAAACGTGAAGCTCCAGGAAATACACCCCAACAAAGTCGAGTCCTCCTCAGCCGCAGGAGTCGGCTGTAGCCCTAACAGGGGCTAAACAACCAAAACCCAATTTTAATCATGGACAGCTGCAAGTTACAAAAGAGTAATGAAGCTTGTGGCTGGATATGTGGTGGATGAAATGTTGCTCATGGGTGACTCTCCTCTTCAGGCAGAGCCTTGGGAAAATGCCAGTCACAGGCAACAGAAAGGCCACAGGTACATAGAAGCTATCTAGCCTTAGCTACACTTAAATGTGATTACCCTGACATACACACAGAGGAACACATCTGAATTCTGGGGAAATACGCAAATACCAATTTTATACGGTGTAACAGAAAATTAATATAACGACTAGTTTTATGAATTACTGTTGGCAGAGAGTAATAAGTAAAGTAATATCATAACTTTTGAAAAGAGTAACAAGTAATGAGTGATATATTACATTTGAAGGGTACCAAGCCCAAGACTGGTCATGTGTGCGGTTGGCGGGATGAATGCAGTTTTGCATGTTGTGTTTCCAGTCCAGGTCTTGAAAATTAGACCTGTGTAGGACTGTGATGCTCAGTACTTCCCTTACACATGCATTTCGCTGAAACCTTACTATTAAAACACTTCTACAGTAACAGCACAGGTGCACTACTCGTTCATGCCTGAGACTGTTCATGCACTAGTTTTTTTAAATATTACAGTCTTAGCAGAAAGCATGAGTTCAGAACGTACTGAGCATACAACTAAATCATGTTTTGATACAGTTTTGCTATTGTTAAATATGGACCCCTATGACTTCAATTCATTAGAAATTTTTCCAGTTTTTGGATTCTTCATCCACCATGGAGGTATCTGAGAAAAACAAAGTTTTACTTCCGAATTAAACATTAACATGGTTTGAATAATTCATATACAAATGGTCATTTAGGGGCTGAAGTATTCCTTTAAAGCACCATCTACTGACTTACAAGTTCAATTGTTGGGTTTTATTTTACAGTATTGTCACTAGTTTTCCACAGTATTTCATACTGAACCTAAAATCCATGACAACTTCAAGCACACGTCGCAATCATGAGTTCATTTTTCCTTGTTCCAAATGTTCAGTTCCTCCCTTATCATTATTCTCCAATTCAACATGCCCCTCCTTCAGGGAAATTACATAGCCAACCACCTAATCCCAGTCGTGGTGAGTGCTATTCCACGCTAGCAGACCAAATTAAACATCTGACTGAGATTGCTGAGAGAGACAGGACGCACAGTCTTGTAACCCATTCTCTATTTTTGAAGCTTCTAAATAATTCATAGATAAAACAAAACACAACAAATACCTTGAGACGTGTGCTACCCAGTAAGTTAATCCCACAAAATGAAATAGAACTTTATCTTGCAGCTCAAATTGAAGCAATACCGTGATATTAAAGTGTGAAAGAGAACACAAACACTGCAACAAATTACAAAATGCCAGGGGGACCAACAACAGTATTACAGAGGACGACAGAATACCATTTCATTTTTCAGTGTGGGACATGCAGTTCAATACTATCGTTATTGTCAATAAATTGTAACATGCAAGCTAGTTGGAGTCATCACCGTCAGTGTCATATATAAAATCATGAGGAAGCTGCATGACCAGCTTGGGTTATTCACTATGTGTCAGAAATATCATGCAAGACCAGCAAAATTTCTGATTATAAAAAGGGGGGGAAAAAAATCACCTGCACCTAAGTTCAGTTTGAATCAACAATGTAAGGCCCTCCAGAATCCCGATGTGACAGAGAGTGTTGAGATATCATACCTACTGCTGTCTGCTGCTCGTTTTGTATTACCAGTTTCCCTGTGATCAAAAGCATTAATGTAAAAAAGGATATTTGAGTGCAAATATCATCTTTATATGGCCATTACTTATTAATCTTTATGTTCATTCCGGGGCCACGAAGTCATGTCACCTAGATGTCCTCTGAAAGCAAATGGCCCGACACGGTGTATTGAATTACATGTTCCCCTATTTACTGGAAAAGCAGGTCTTGGAGATAACAAGAAAGGTGATATTTACAGTAGCCTGCAGCAGTGTGATGTGCCCTGCCAAATCACAGCTCAGGTGGGCCAAGGAGCTCCTCCGTGTTGGGAAGAGGACAAGACTGTGTCAGAAAAGATGCATTTACAAGCATCTCACATACATAGTGAAAAGAGTGATCAACATAATTGTACCTAAAGATTAGTGACTAGTGGGGATGGTTTAAAGAAACAATTAACCCCCAAAATGATCACTTGTATATCAATTACTCACCCCCTGTTATGTAAATTTTTATGAAGAAAACTTTGTTTTTCTGACATGCCTCCACAGTGACAAGGAATCCCAAAACAAAATAACTTTCCTGATGAATTGCTGTAAATGGGGGCCACGTTGAACATCAGCAAAAGTATAATGAATGACTGAATGAATGACTTTATTTCGAACCAAAATAAAAAATAAAAAACATACAAGACAAAGATAACAGAGTCTGGAAAGGAGTAGGTAGAAGTAAAACTTGTGTGCCTACCCCTTTCTTACATTTCTTTTTATGACTCATATATTATTTCAACAAATTCCCAAATTTATGTACAACTAATATACAACTATCCCCAGTCTATTCACCACCCAATTAAATAAATAAGTAATAAACCCAGTTTACTTACAGTCCAAGTACCACCCAGTGTTACAAAATAAATATGCACATCCATTTAGAAAACTTTTAGTATCAATCAATTTGTCACAAGAAATCATACAATATGATTAGTATAATCCACATTTATTCAGTTGTATGCTCAGTACTTCCCAAACACATGTATTTTAGCTAAAATGCTACTATTTAAATTACTTGTGCATAAATTGTCTCACATACAGAAGACTAACGTGCCTAAGCAAGTGTGTGCATTTGAGTTCTGCTCCATGGAATGCACAAGCTAACTTTAAACACCCTTGCCCAGGCATGCCACCCATATGCAGAAGTGATTTAAATAGTAAGTTTTTAGCAAAAATGCATGTGTCATCAAGAATTTTCTTAGTTTTTGGATTCTTCGTTCACCCTGGAGCCATGCCACAAAAACAACTTTTTTTTTTTTTTTTTTTTACAATTCTGTTATACACAGGGTGAGTAATTTACATGCAAATGATTTTGTGGGTGAAATATTCCTTTAAGTGTCCTTTACAGAGATCACTGTGACCTGTTGCGTTTTTTCCCCTTCAGTTTTCTGTTAATCAGATTTCTTTGCAAGTATATTTTTTTGTTTTTTAGTTTAGCCATGGTGAAAAACACTTTTAATTCTCTCAGACAAACCACCATGGTTGCTGTTGAGAGGTTACTTTTCCCAGGAAGGAACCTGCTGAAACAGCAAATAAAGTAAACAAAGCAGTCTAAAAAAATGGTGATACCACCACAAACTAAAATGCAGATAAAGTCCTGTAAATGCAAAGAAAGTGAGGAATATATTTCCCCATAATAAAAGGTTATGCAACAAGAGCTTGACCATTTTCACTACAGCGATTGGTCACATTTAGAGGCAACCAGGCCTGGAAATTTTGTAATTTTAGAGGAAAGGCAACTTAGCCTGCAGCGGGGCAATTTTTTGGAGGACAGAAAGGTCACATGCCAGGGCATCAAGGCCATAAGTTAAAAACACGATTATGATTCTATGTTACAGATAAACTAATTTCTAAAAGCAATAAAGCCATTTTAATACACAGTGTAACACTTCCACAGAAATAATACACTTTTTATCAAAATAATAATTTATTTCATAATGTTATTGATGAAGTATATGATATGAGTATATGGTTAAATATATATTTACATTACATCTATAAGCATATGTGAGAGACAGACATATTACACTGTCTGTAGTTTGCATATTTTGTCCTATATTACATTTATGGATGTGATTGTTCCATATGGAGAAATAGTCAATAACATTAATTTATAACATCAATAACATTTATTAGCACAGTTTTTTCCAGAGCGGATGATAGGTGTAGCTAACAATTGAGCCATCTTGCTTCCTGCTCATCTCTACTGAGAGTTGCACTTATACTGATCAGCCCCTGAGAAACTTCAAAACGAGAGCTCTCTTGCGTTTGCATTTTTAATCGTCACACCACACGTGCTGATTACAATCCAATCAGATCCTCTACACTAATATATTAGCACCGTTATTAGAGGAGATAAAGCATTCACTTTCAGTTCCCACAGCGCTCTGCTGCTCCATCTCCTCAGTGTGTCCAGAGTACGCTCTGCCACTCTGAACATGTGGTGCTTAGGTTAACCAATAAAATCCAACAGCAGTCCAAAATTTCGAACCAGTTTATTAGGGGTGTAACGATCCATCGATCTGGATCGATACATCGATTTAATGATCAACAATCCAATCACATTGATACAAAGTGGAAACATCGATCCATATCGTCATATTTAGCATAGGCTTTTATTTTGAAGGTTTGTGTCACTGTCAAACAGCAGCAGGCAGATGGTAAGCAGCCAAAAGAAAGATGATGAGGATAACGTTATTTACTCGGGAATAAATCAGCATAGTGAAAATATTATGGATTTCGGAGAAAATAAGGAAATAAGGATCAACAGACAGCACATGGCGCATGTAAACAATGACGTTATATGGGGTGCCGTTTGTAAAGTTGGTCATGCTGAAAATAACAGCAACATTTTGTCACATTTAGCTTAAAATCATGTTTTAAAAAGTGGTGTGAATTTTTGAAAGTCACTTTTTAGCACATTTAACACAATATTTGTTAACTTTGAAAATTTATTAATTATTTAAATCTAAATCTAAATGTTTAATCTAAAAGTTAAATCTAAATCTAAATCTAAATGTTTAATCTAAAAGTTAAATCTAAATCTAAAAGTTAAATCTAAATGTTACGCCTAAATGTCAAATCTAAATCTAAATCTAAATGTTAAATGTAAATGTTTTGGGTGAAACTAAATATTTAACTAATATGCAAATTCAAGATGCCGGCAACCGGAAGTACCAAAATAAAAGCTCGAGGAGGTCAAAGTCTGTTTATAGTGTCAAATAACGAATAAACAGCGATCTTTTCTGGAGAAATTGACTCTTGGACATAGATTACAGTGAAAATAACTACCCAAAATAACAAATCCGTTTGGAGAAACTATATTTTACGAGTACCTTGAGTTTTTAGTGTCACTTTTTTGCGGGACTTATAACCGGTAGCCTCTACAGTCAGTCACAAGGGGGCACACTTTGACTGATCTACCCCCGCCTGCCTCCACCCGGTGCAGTCTGCTGTTGGTCATACATGCCCTGCTGGCATGGCCGAATCGGCGTTAGCCGAAAACATCAGGAGAGCCGTTTTGGCGGCCATTCACACATTTTCGGCAACCACCACAGAGCCAGTGCCACCACAGGCCAGAAAAGATAGCTGTTTATTCGTTATTTGACACTATAAACAGACGTTGACCTCTTTGAGCTTTTATTTTGGTACTTCCGGTTGCCGGCATCTTGAATTTGCATATTAGTTAAATATTTAGTTTCACCCAAAACATTTAGATTTAATATTTAGATTTAGATTTAGATTTAACATTTAGGCATAACATTTAGATTTAACTTTTAGATTTAGATTTAACTTTTAGATTTAGATTTAACTTTCAGATTTAGATTTAACTTTTAGATTTAGATTTAACTTTTAGATTAAACATTTAGATTTAACATTTAGATTTAGATTTAAATAATTAATACATTTTCAAAGTTAACAAATATTGTGTTAAATGTGCTAAAAAGTGACTTTCAAAAATTCACACCACTTTTTAAAACATGATTTTAAGCTAAATGTGACAAAATGTTGTTGTTATTTTCAGCATGACCAACTTTACAAACGCCACCCCATAACATTACGAGACAGAACACAACGTGACGTTACCTGCCTGGACGAGTATCTCGCTTCTTGCTTTAGCAACATTAGCCGCTCTGTTTTAACAATGTTCGTCAGAAAAACCGTGCATGCAGGCTGAAATTCAACCAAGCTGTTCTGTCGGGAGATACAGTCACTTAAACCAACGGTGAGTAAGACAAATACTACTGCTGCATGTCATTTGTTAAGCTATGAGAAGAGGAAAAATGTCGGCTAGCTGCTAGGCTAATTTATGCAATGGAAACATGCTTACGCTAATAATGGGTGATAAGCAAAAAACAGTTGTTTTGTCCATAAACCTTGACAGTTATTACTGAGCTGAATGTCACACTTTTGTTGAATGGTCCGTCCTGTTGTTAATCTGTTTTATGGCTGTTGGGAGAAGTTTTCCTTCAGGGCTTTAAGCCAGATACTCCTGAAGATTTATGAAAAAGATCATGTTTTTTTTCTTCCAGAAAGGTCTCCCTGTCAGAAAGCCCTGAAGGTTAACTTATCTAATTTGCTTTTTAATTTGTGTCAGTGGAGTCAGTTTAAAGTGCACTTTACTGAACTTATTATTTATGTGTTTATGTGTTTTATGGCCAAAAGTACAAAAGAAAGGGGTGTCAGCTTCTTCTGTAACAGACTGTGTTAAATGGGCATTTAAAATCGCCTAATTTCAACTGCAGACCCCTGAATCGTATTGAATCGAAATCATATCATGGAACACTTTGTTATATCAGAAAATATCATATCGTTGTTCATAGTATCGATATGATATCGTACCGTGATGAAACTGGTGATTTACACCCCTACAGGTTATGCCAGAGTGCGCTCCGGCGCTCAGAGGGACTATTTATGAATGCACCTGACTGTTGACCAATCAAGTATATGTGCTAACATTCTGGTGCTGGTGCAGACTTGACAGAAGAGGGCAGAAAGGCAGGGCAAGGAAGGAAATAAACAAAACAGGCAATGAGTGGGGCGCCAGCGCCACAGTGGCTGATGGGCATATGGTTTTCAGACCTGCATCAAGGCTACAAGGAGGGCCGTGAAATTCCTGCTTTGCAAAAGATCTAGTTTTGGCAAGAAAGAGAAAGGTGAAACTTTAGGTGAAGGTGAAGTTTATCAGTGTAGTAGTGTAGTATCAAGCTGTGTTCAAGTTACAAGGCAACCGAAGAGACATAACTCTAAATTACAGCCTAACGATTAGTTGATTAATCAATTAGTTCAACAATTGAAAATTAAACAGCAACTATTTTGATCATAGACTAACTGTTTGGACTTTTTTTATGAGTGAAAATGTTAAAACTTTCTGGTTCCAGCTCCTCCTTGGTCCACTGTGATGATTTGCTGCTTTTCTTGAATTCATTGATATTAAATTGAATATTTTTAGGTTTTGGACTCTCAGTTGGACAAAAAAGCACTTTGAACGTTCACTTTGGGCTTTAGGAAATTCTGGTGGGCATTTTTCTTTGTTTTCTGACATACTGCAGCCCAGACATTTAATCCATTAATCAACAACTACCGTCCAAATTAAGACATAACAAAAATAATCGCATGTTGCAGCCAGTTGTTTTAGGAATCTTTGCTGTAGCTCAGCATGTGGAAAGATTTCAGCTTTGCTTTGGAGTTACACTCAGTTGTGGTTAGATTTTGGTCCTAATAAAAATTATCTTCGGTATTTCTTCACAATTCACTAAGCAGAAATATACTGCTCTGATTCATGCATGAAGCACATACGTTAGATTTTAAGACAGCTTGTTCAATAAAAAATTTGTCAATGCTTTCATGAGCTGGTTTCACTGTAGTTTCAATCGATTTGCAAAGTAGCAAATTAAAGTTTATCTTTTTTAGTTAGGCTATATTTTCCTGGTTTATACATGATTTTTGATGCAATAACCTCTGTTACATCAATTAATTACTTGATGGTAATATGTGTCTGTGAAACATTTAGAGGCAGAGATAGCGCAGCATACGAACGGGAGCACTTTATGGTTAATAAAGTGTTTTGATCATCATATATAGGACTTGGGAAACAGGTGCAGATGAAACAACTGGAACACATGGTGGAAGCCAGAAGCTCAGCACACCTGTTCCCTCCCTGCTAAACAGCCTCGCAGTGGATCGTCTCTGGAGCACAAAATAACTTCCGTCTCACACACACGGCACACATTTCTCCCATTCTAATAGCACAGAGATGGAGAACAGACATTTGTCCCTTTTAGGGCCAATAGCAATGGTGATAAATGAAAGCAGGACTCTTTCTCTATGCTGCTGGAAGATCTTAATGCATTTTCCTCTGGTCTGTGTAGACAGAGCACTCCACAGGGAGGGAGGGGAGGATAAGTAACTATAGGAGGTGGTAATGGTGTTGGTATCGGCTGGTGTTGTTTGCCCTAGCTGTATTGAAGCGATGGTCCCTGAGGAGCCTGGCACAGGGAGCTGGGTTTGTCAACCTTGTCTGAGGGACTTAATATGAAAACAACACTAATGAGAACCATTTCCATTGCTCTGTTTATTTTCAGAGATGCATTGAGCGGGGCATACGCACGGCTCAGTGATCGCACGTTGCATTGCATTCATTATGGGGCCCTGGATGGGCTACTGATACATTACACACAAACACACTTATAATTGCATTTTTTTTATTGTTCAGTGCTACTTTTAATGCTGCACTGAAGCAAAATGGGCTCCATCTGACCAAACACAATCATAAGGTTATGCATCCGCCTGGCATCTTTTATCCTTTTAGAAATCCTGACTAAAAGCTAAAAATTAGACATGTCTAATGCGGATACCATGACTGGAGCAAAAACACTATACTGTAGATTCTATAGTTTGTGAAGGGGTATTCTCTTCATCAATAAATGACAAGCTTCAGCAGACAAGTATCATTTCCTCAAGCAAAATGAATCCTCCTGCGTCCATCTATTCACTCACAGACATGCCATTTTGAAAATCTCTCTAAAGTGACATTACTCCAGAGATTGAAACCACTATTTCATTGAGCAGAAAATTGCTATTGAATTTGGAGCTGAATAATTGGAGGCCATGTTCCAATTCAACCCGTAGAAAAAGGTAGAGTTATGTTTTACTGTCACACTCAAACCAATGACATTCTGAAGCTGAGCGGCACAAATGGTATGGGTATTGTTGGACGGGACATTGCTCTCCTTTGTATATGAGCCATATCAAGCAAGGAGTTGGGAGGCAATTTGGAAAAGGATGTAATTCGCTTTGATTTGATAGAAGGCCATGAATGGAATAAAAAAACATAAATATCAGCATTTCAAAGAAAAGATACATGCATTGAGCTGTGTAGTTACATTTGCTGTATTTTTCGAAGCACTGACTGCATATTAGATTCCAAAATATTGGCTATACTGAGATTGAGAACAGGGCTAAATTCTTCTTTCAACTTGTACAGCTTTATAGGAAAATGCAGGGCAACTCTCTTTGTGCAACCTGTAAGTATAAAGATCTAAAAAATAAAATAGTATAATAGTATAGAATAATAGTATTCTACATATAAAATATATTTTTATGCAACTAAATCAAAGTTGAGACTGTTTTCCTCCTGATGTAGCAATAATGTTATACGCGTCTTTAAATTTACAAAAACAGCCACCATTTTAAAAAAGAACAACTGCCTCAGTAGCTCTTTATCTGTTTGCTGTATTTCTTGTGTTGAGGTTGGTGGCACTGCCTCTCTCTACCTCCCTCCCTGCCCCTCCCTTCATCCAGTGATCGTTTTGTGAACCCGTTAGCCTGTCATTGGTTTAGAGACTCCAAATGACCCTGTGTTTCTGCAGAAGACTCATTCATCCCCTCCCTCTCCCTCCCCAGGCCACTGGCAATACTGATGACCACCAGAAAGACATGCACACACGCACGGGCACACACACACACACACACTTCTTACGGACAGACATTAGCACATGCACGTACACACTTGCACACACACACACACACACACACACACACACACACACTGATGGCTGCTGTGGTTTGCTGGTGTAATGTGCTTTGTTGTGTGAAGGTATCAATCAGAGGGGAGCAGATTATTAGAGTGTCTGAAAGAGATCAAACAATGTTGCCGTCTGCACCCACACATGGCTGATTTACAGGCAGGCTGATAAAGTACTGCAGCTCTCTGTCAGGGGCTACATGACGGCTCGCCGCGCTCTTAGGATAAATTATTGCAGAGGCCCGCGGTAATGTCTCTCCACCTAGCAACCAGCCGCCCCAGCCGCTGCCAGGGGAGCCCTGCCTCGTCTGCCATAATGGCACTGTGTCCGGGGTCAGCAGTTACTGTATCGTAGCAGGGTGGGAGGGATATATACACACACGTATACACACACACGCTTGAATGCATGCGGGTGTGCGCTTGCGCACCATTTCTCGTTTGTCTCTACACCTGCCATTGGAAGCAATGCCAAAAGACACTCAGGGATGACTGCAGGAGGACTGAGTGGACACAGGGGAGGAGCTGATGTCCCGCTACAATTTTGCAGGAGAGCAACATTTTGAAAAACTGACGCCAAGGTTCCAAACAAGACAGAGCTGGGGTGGGGACATTATCAAAAAATAAGGCTTGGCAAAAACATTATAGAAAGCCATTTGTAACACTAAGTCTGATCTCACTTGTGTGATTGGCTGAGAGGCAATTCCACACATACATTTTTCCATACTAAGCCGCCTTTAACTGTCTCTGTCCTTATGTTAGTACGCAGGTCTGCACAAAAAGAACTGCTTCCTGACTGATAAGAGCCTAATAGGAACATTTTTATATGCTAGTGTCTTTATGACAAAATACAGTATCTGCTTGATCCACTTTCCAAAACAAGGCTGCACAGTTTGAGCTGTGCTTTAGCAAACAGTGACAAAGATAGATACATAGATAGATGGGCAGAAATCAAAATGAATAAATCACCACCAAGAAGTGGATTTCACTTACAGATGACGCATAACTATTTTATATCCCGCTGAGTTCCTGGCCTTTTATTTACTTAAGATGACTTTTTTTTCTCTCTCTGCAAGGTCAGAGTAGAATTCACCCAAGAAATTGGCAGCGGAGACACAGAGCTGCAAAAAAAGAGAGAGAAAGTAGAAAAACTATACCAAGATGCTAAAAGATAGATGCTGTCGATTGAGTGTAATGAATATTTTACTGAGGCTTTCTCCATTAAAGCTTTTCAACAGTATCTTTCTATATTAAAAAAAACAGGGAATGTAAGAAATAAAAAACAAAACGACTAAAAAATAGATTTTTTTTTTTTTACAGAACTTAGGTCTGCAGTCAGGAGTTCAGAAACTGGCTTTGGCAAGTCATCTGCCATTTTAGTAGTGGCTGGGTGATCGCCTTCTCCCTGCCCCCTCCTCTGTGTTATCTCGCTCAAAGCAGTGCCATCCCTCCATTGTAATAATGCCGCTTCCCAGCAGCCCTTGGAATGACCTTTCTTTAATTAACTGCATCTTGATGAGCAGATCTACATAGAATGTGAAGGTTAATTAATGAAGTATCACTGCTTAGTCTTAAAACCATCACCTAGCGGATGACAGCCAGCCCACCACTCTCAATTTTAGCCCCCGATCTCATTAGCAATGGTAGGCCAATGGACAGCTCTGCTCTGGCCAGTGGATCTCAAGTAAATTGTATCAAAGACAGGCCCTTTGATATCCTTCATATGGCCACGTAAGACCATATTCTGACTCTACACATTGAATAATATATGAGAAATGCTCACAAATACACACACACACACACACATTCTTGCATCACATAATGTGTTCATGTTTTTCTCTGAGGTATGAATCTAGTCAGTAAGCCCATAAATAATTCAAATGAAGGTAAAATAATATTTCAATTAAGATCCATGTAATCTGTTTCCTGCAAACAAATACATGATGGATGGTGATGGATAATTCTTGTATTATTGCACAGTTTCATCTTGATAAGCTTTCGGTTTCCGTGTGATTTCATTTCAGGGCGCATTTCAGCGTTGCTTATCATCGCAATTTGGAAAGAAGATCCACGTTTGCGAATGTTGCTCAACTACTAAAAGTGTCTTCCTGTGGCAGTTTAAGCTGGTAAAAGATGGGATGATGATGATCTGGGAGTTCTACGGTTACAGCACATTTCCCAAATCTGTCTGTGCTCACGCAGCTTTTTTGTCTATCTATAATCTATCACAGGAGAGGATGAGGCGAGCTATCACCTCAGTATGCACAGCACTTAGAGTGCAGACACTAGGTGGACATGTGACACTATCCATCACCATGGATGCTAGTTTTTGTTGCTGTTGATTGCAAGGTTTCCCTCCTGGGTACTGCAGGCCAGGCGAGCCACCTGGGCTCATTTACCTTCCCACCTGGCCTGGACATTGGGAAATTAAACTGAAAGTATCCAAGATTACTACACTGGGCTGGCTTTTCTGGCTCCTTTCAGGTTGAATGAGAGCCCCAGTCAAAAGGGGATGATTTTCGAATACATTCAGATCTTGCACCCAATTGAATATTGTGCACTTGTGTCATTATCCTGCTATAAATCTGCCAGTTTGTATGCATTGTATGCAGTTTCACTGACACCTAACAACTTCTCTGAGTGACTGTGTGCTGCTGCAGCATATACAGATGTGCATAAGAGATCTCCATCAGAAATCACTATTGTCTCTGTGTTTCTCAGCACTGAGAAATATGATTGAGGCTCTCCGAGTAACCTTGCTTCAGCCCTAAAGTCAAAGCATTAATGCACGTCTTGACTTCGGGTAGCAACAGAGGCACAAAACAACTTCCACAAGACAGCAGAGTTTGACAAGTGCGTGTTTATCCTTTTTATCCAATATCTGCAGAATAAAGATAAAATATGACAGATATACCACGGCCATCTGGATACAGCTAACCCACAAGCAAAGCTACCAGTCTTTATTTGTGTCTGTTAGCACTACAAAGTTATTGATTCTTACCATTTACCACTACAACCTTTTGACAGCAGACACAACCACATATGTAAAAGCTGACATGGCTGACTTCATGACAAGCTAACAAAGAGTGATACCCCCCTGCTGTATCTCACTGCTGTCTGTGTATTTATAGAATAGAATAGAATTTTCTCCTCTCTATCTATACCTTATTTGTATGACAATGATTCCCAAGCCTCATTTATGGATCAAGTCATGAAGAAAGACAGAGTGAAATCCCATTTTGTTTCTCATAAATTGTTAAGATATTTCCAGGGTAAACTCGATCCCTAATTGGTGTAGCTTTTTGCAACCACTGATACAGTGTCACGCCTTCACTGATGACTGTCAGGTAAACTTTCTATATAGAAGTATTTCTCCGTTGAAGCGTCTATCTGATTTCCCTTTCAGCACCTCGAATGACACCCCACTAAAAGCTGGCACAATACGCTTCCCGCACACAACGCTGTCACCAAAGACAACTTGGGAGAAGCGAGTGTTTTGAGAGTTTGAAACAAAATAGCTGGTGCAGCATTTCCCCATTTCCGTCTGAAATCCTTGACACCAGAGGATTTACAGTGAAGTGAAGTGAGGTGGGTGCTGTATGGAACGAGCTGTGGGGGCTGAGCTAGCTGGGGTGTGTATTGTGTGTGTGTGTGTGTGTGTGGGGGGGGGGGGGCACACTACAGTCATGCTGACAGGGATCCTCCCTGTAGCGTGTGCTTTTTTTTCCATTAGTTCCTTACTCACTCTCTTGCCCTCCAGACCCGCAGAGTGAGGAAGATTTAAGTGGCCAGTCAAGTGAAATCCCCAAGGTTTGGCAGGTGTGAGGTCTGGCTTCATTATCTACAGACACCTCTGTCCAATTATGAGCCTTTCTCCCTCTGTGACGATGATGATGCCCTGTGTGTGTGTGTGTGTGTGTGTGTGTGTGTGTGTGTGTGTGTGTGTGTGTGTGGGTGTGTGTGTGTGTCTGGATCCATGAGTGTGTCTGTAGGTGTGTGTGTGCAGGGCATGAATACGCCAGGCTCATTGTTATCTGTCTAACTATCAAGATTCCCTCCTCCGTCATGACATCATTGACAACATGCATTCGCACATCACGCGCGCGCACACATGCACACATCTTTTGTTTAGATTTAGCTCTGTAGACCCAAAATATTCCGTGCACGACTTCCTGCTCTGTCCTACTTGGGAGTAGAAAAGGAACACCTGAAACCTACTTCTGCAACGGTCACTTTCTCCCCGTAATTAGGACTGGCTACGAAGGAAAAAAAGCAAAGAGCCGCGATAAATTACACGCAACCATCCTGTAATCAAAAGTCTCACTGGTTTTGATACATTTCCATGGCTTCTCCATTTTGCTGACCCACTGGTTCCAAAATGTCAGCTACTACAAACTGGAGCACTGCCTTGTAAGCTGCTTCAAACAAGCACAGGGTCTCTTTCTCTAGCCTGATTTTGGACACCCCCTGCTGACACTACAGCAAAATACAAGGCACCTACACTTCCTTCTCGCCAAAGCGGACTTAATAAATAAAAGCAGACAAAATACAGGCATAGAAATAAGCTTTTAATAAGGAGACAAGAAGCTAATTTTTGTTCCTCTAGGTAACATTCACATTTTATACATCTGCCTTTACGGCTGCATTATTTGTCTGTATCAACCAAAAACTTACATTTTTAACAATATAAAAGATTTTATACTACATAAAAAATATCTTAATTTCTATCCAAGCATGTTTCTTAGCGTTGAATATTCTCCTCCTAAGGCTATGGCCTGCTATTGTCTATGAAGCCACATGTACCCTCCAGTCTCTGGTTAGCCTGCACTCATCTGCAGCCCTATCATCTGCATCAGTTGGCAGATACAAAGAGCATAGCGCTGTTTTGCGTGTGAGCATGTGCGCCTTTTGTGTGTAGCACTGCTGCACTTGCTCGTGTTTGTGTGTGCGCTTGTGTACACTGTCTTCCTTTTTTTTTTTATATATGATAAAGTGGGAGTGTTGGAAGCATGTGATGGTTCCCAGACTTTGGCTCTGTTTTATCTGATGCTGAGATGGCAGCTGTTGACCAAAGGAATTCATACATGTGTGTATAATTTGTCTTATGGCTCAAAACAAAGACAGGACTCGGGACATCTTTTACCCATTCGATTTGACGTGACACAAACAGAAGGTCGCTACGTGTGTTTAGTTCCTGAGTTGATTATAATTTCAGTGCTGTCTATAAATAGAACCAAATCTAGGCACATTGCACAGTGTTTTTTAGACCCTGTATATGTATGTATAACAAACTATCAACATATTTGAACCGCTGTGTTCTGAGGCATGTTGTAGCATAGCTTTGAACTCACCATTTTATTTGCCTCCTCTTTATGATAATAATCTTAGGGCTGGCAGCAGCGAATGAGCCTCCCCTGAATCGCAAAGGAAAAAAAAAATGACATGAATTAATAATGAGCAAAATTACTCAAACTCTGCACACCACGACCTGCCGCAGCACGGTGAGCAGAGGGCCCTAAGGTGACAAAGCTAGATAAATATTTTATGTCTAAATATGATTTTGGGGTCCTGAGCCTGCTGTCTGACAATCCTGCCCAGGTTATTGCAGCACATGGATAAACCATTAAGCTAAAAAGAGACTTGGAATCCGTCTGTGGCTCTTGTCTGGACAGAAGCAAGACTCAGAGATCAGGTTTAATGTGTAGCAGCCAGCTTCTGAGGCTCGTGTCTTGCTAGTGAAGAGAGTAGACGGTGTTCTTTGGGTGCCCTCAGGTGGAAGCCTGGTATAATTGCTGTTGACAACCTACAAGTCATTGTGCAATTAAAGCATCTGCCGCTCCTGTGTGGCAGCGGGCTGTGATGCCTTGTGACAGCTCGTAGCCATTAAGCAACTGTAAGCAGCTGGCGTGCCTCGGTGGGGGAAAATAATGTGACAGAGGCACTCCCCCCTATTGTTGCCCTTGTCTCATTGGGGAAAAGAGGGACATTACATCACTCACTGAATTCTCGGGGCGTCTCAATGAATGGGAAAGGGGCACATCTACAAATTAGACTTGGCACAGCAGGATGTCCAAATGATACTTTGTTTCTGAGTACAACAAATGAAAAAGAGCGCATTGTTTTAAAAGCACAGAGTTCCCCCCAACTCTAGAGAAAAACAGCCACCAGCATGCAGTGTACGTCACCAGTTGAGACTGATAATGCTATAAATTACAGCTTTAATTATTAGTCAATCATCAGGAAATTAATTGGCAACGATTATGATAACTGATTAATCATTTAGGGGTCCAGTGTGTGTAGGATTTAGGTGGATGTAATGGCAGAAACTGAATATAATGTGTGTTTTCTTTGGTGTATGATCGCCTGAAAATAAGAATTGTTTAGTTTTTGTTACCTTAGGGTGCTTTCACACCTGCCCTGTTTGGTTCAGTTCAATCTAACTCAAGTTTGTTTGCCCCCACAGTGCGGTTCGTCTGTCAGCTGTGACACAGCAATCGCATGCAGGTGCACACCGAAAACAACTGGACCGAGTTCCGACATCGATCCGAACCAACTGCAGTCACATGACACATTGTTTGGGTTAAACATGAGCATGTTACAGTCTGGGAGGATTATTAATGTGCGCCTCCTCCTGTACTGCCTTAATATGCACATTCAGCACATCAAATGCATCAAAACATTGTTTTCTAGTTGGAGCCGCGCCTCATTTTCAAACTGTAGGGTTTGACTGAAATGAACAATGACAGCAATATAGTCCACGATGAGCAGTGCTAAAATCAACCTGCATAGTTGTCCCTCCATTGTGACATTAGAAAGTGTCACATTTATCTTGCAAGTGTACTCTTCTTCAATGTTTTGGTTCACTTCCTGGATTTTTCTGACATGGAAATTCTGACCAATCAAGAGCAGCTTTCTCATGCAAGGCATTTGATCTGGTCCTCTTGTAAATGCTGCCGTGAGAACATGAACCAACTCTAGGAAATTATGCACCTTTAGTCCCTGATTCGGACCAAAGCAAGACAACTCTAGATCTGAAAGCACCCTTAGAATGAGTCATTTATATCCACATGAGAAGTGGGTCCTCGTCATGGATGTATTAATAGACCTAGATACAGCACTGGTTGGCACCCTGTTCATTCTTGAACACTGCTCAGTAGCACATTAAGCAAAGCTCTATTTCGTCAGTTTAAAATTACCCAGATGATTGGCACTGCTTCTGCATCATTGGGCCCACAGAGCAGGCGCACAAGAGACTTACGGCCACTGACCATGACCAAGCAGCCAACTTCCACTAGTTGAGCAGCTGACTTGCAGTTTAGCGCTCAGCTAACTTGAATGGGGATAAAACAATTTAATCTTGCGTCTCTTTAGACTTTCCACGTTATTCCTCTTTAAATGAGTCATTTTGCAGGGGTTGTGACATAAAAAAAGCATCCACTGATTTATAGATGTCTCTTTCTTAATGTAAGTCTGTTGAGAATTTAGGGTTCAATGGCATCACATGACAGACCCTGGAAATAGGTAATTTTTTTAACAAAAATGTAGTGGTTCTAGATATTCACATATGAGGATTATTTTCATTTAATCTGAAGACAATTTGCATTCTGATCAATAATGTAAATAATCATCCTATTGGGAATATTTGTAGTGTTACACACTACTGTTGGTGCAGTGTTTCCTCATAAATAAGGCCTGATAATGACTAAACCTCTCACTCACAAGACTCATAAACTGTGAGCGTGAAAAGTGAAAAACCAGATTTACAATTCTTTTGATTGTAAAACTGGAGTCTAGATCAAAGCAGAGAAAATACTGGCCTGTACTCCACAGCTGGGGGGGGTGACATAAGTCTTTCTTTAATTAACCCATCTCTGAGTCATTTGTCTGTCACACGTGAATGCAGTCTTTGATGTACATTTAACTCTACTGAGTTCGTGAGGGGATTTATGTGCATATGATTTGCACACTCTTCGGTCAGATCAAATTATTTATTTAATTATCTCCTTCTCGTGTTTTTTTCTTTCCCCTCCTTCTGGACCGAGTCATCAATTTTGAAAAAGGGCCCTGAGAAAATAGTACTTTCCTTCTAACATGACATAAACTGTTACTGTACATTTATTTGAATCTGTGGGGACAAACCTGACAGAATCAAACTCAAAGACAGCAGTAATCAACCAGTCTGATTCGTTTGGGCAGGCCATGAAAAGCCCCGCATTGTGTGTGTGTGTGTGTGTGTGTGTGTGTGTGTGTGTGTGTGTGTGTGTGTGTGTGTGTGTTTCTGTAGGATTTGCTGTTTCAGCAGGGAAGGAATCAGTCCCGTGCCTTTGCCATGCAGGAAAGTCAGCGTAAGGAAATTCCTGAGCTTCACAGTGGCAATCAGGCAGTTAAGGACCTGCCACTGAAAATGGAGCTGTGTGTCAGTCACTTTCATGGCTTATTCACACCAGCACGACTGCTCTGGCATAAAAAAAAGAGGTATTCTCATTCACTCACCCCAACAACCCAGTAAATTGCCCTTACTTGAAAGATGGTAGAGTATGTATATTTAAGTGCCCTACAGTGAGTGCTACATCTGAAAGCTTACCTTCTCACACCAGGAATATTCTCTTAACTCGTTGCAGGTGCCACAGCGAGGGCTCTGGCTATGTCTTGGAATATGCAAACGTTGAAGCCGCTCTGTGAACAATATGGCTGGCTAACAGTGGACTTTCAGGCCAACGCTGATGAGTATCAAATGTAATTTACACTGACAAACAAACTAAGAGTTTGGTGTGGATTTTAGGCCACTGCGAGCCTTTTTCATTAGACTTCCAAGACGACAGGTGGCGGTAACGTATAATTAACGATCTTGCTAGGCTTTTTAGACACAAAAAAACCACGGTAATAACTCCATAAAAACTTCTCCGTTGTCTTTTATTCCGAGTTAAATGTTGTTTACATGTTAAAGCTTTATATGAGTAAGCCGTTTGTATTTTAAAAAAGGACCAAATAATATTTTAAGAACAAAAATGATGATGGCTGAATAATTCCCCTTACAACAATGATAATGCTGCGTTCAAGTGCTCGTAAATACCCACGGTCATCATTCCTCCGAAAAGAAAGAGGTTTATTCATATAGTATATTATTAATATACCTCTTTTGAACTAAACTGTATACTAAGAGGGTATACTTTCAGTTTACTTTTTATGTACTTAGTAGAGATATACTTGCTAAGATTATGATGATGATAATAATAATACTACAATTTATGTCTCTAGCACCTTTCAAAACACAGTTACAGAGAGCTGTACAATAAAACTAATCACATTTAAACCACAAAGAGAATTAAACAAATTGCATTTCATAAAATATCACCTAAGTAAAAGATAAATTATGGAAGGCCAAAATTAAAATCAAGATAATAAATGTGAAATAACATAAAAAATATCCTTCTAAGACCCGAACTTTTGTTGGTATGGATTTTCAAATTTTCCTAGCTATTTGAGATTAGTGGGACCTGATAAGCATAAAAATCTAAAGATTATCAATGATAATACATGAACAGATAAAATCCCAATATCCTTATACAAGACAATAATAAAGCCCTAATGTCCTCAAAAGACATGATAATTAACGCCCTTCAACAAGCTGATGAAAATTTCCCGATGTCTGCAAACGAGTACTTTATAATTAACAGCTTCTTATCTTGTTACTGTTGCTAACATTGGTCAAATTTGTTGCCATATCCAACGAGAAACGTTATTAATCATAAATGAACAAGTTTCAACCACATAATTTGATCAGGTTTGGACCTTGTCCACTTCTGTGTCAGGATTGGCTTTAGACTAACTTGGCAGAGATGGCTGCCATCTTGTTTTTAGATGGATTAGTGTATTGTGCTCTCACTACCACTAGATGGCACAAATAAGTGTCCACGAACGAGGACAAGAGATCTAAATAAAGTAGAGTAACGTATAAAGTCCACTAAACCCAAAATGTGATGTCCTAATACGAGGACACAGAATCTCAGGAGGATATAGATAAATAGACAGACAGCTCAGATAAAGTCAGGGTATGCTTTCCAACTGAAGTGTGTTTTTAGGAGAGACTTAAACGAAGCCAGTGACTCAGACAGCCTAATATCCTCAGGCAGGTCATGCTAGAGCCTTGGGGTCCTGGTTGCAAAAGCTCTGTCCCCATTTGTCTTCAGCTTGGACTCTGGGATAGGCAGAAGACCTCTGCCCAAGAATCTCAAACTATGCATAGGTTCATAAGGGACTAACAGGTCTGAAATGTAATCTGGAGCCAGGCCATGAAGAGCCTTAAAAGTAATTAATACTTATGAATACTTGGCTTATACTGGCAAGTATAAGAATAAGTCTAAGTATATTTGGGTTATACCTGTCCTTAATCTTCTAATCAATATATACTTAAGAGACTTATAATTAAGTTTTCTTGCCTTATACAGACGTTTAAGTATACCAGATAGCAAGATGAATGGTTCCATGTTGAAATTTCATCAGAATTATCGTTTTTGTTGAGGTTCAATATTCAAGGCTAAATAATATTGAATCAATGTTGATAACTTTTGCTTTTGAAACATAATATCATTAATATTTTATTGAACATTTTTGCTTTTTTGTTACATAAACAGTGTCACTGAATGTTAGAGTTAGCACTTTTTTACTTATTTTATTTGATAGGGATGATGCGGTTTAACATAGTTCCAGTATGAGACTGATGTGCTGCACATGGAGTTTATAGCTATTTCTAATTTTCAACTCTTGTCCCAAATTTGGCTTTTACATGTGGGCCTGCAATGTTCTCTTTCTTTCTTTCTTTTCCCTGCATTTTATTTATTTTTTATGCAATCAAAATTGTTTTATACATTATTTTTATATCATGTCATAATTTTCTACAACTTTTACAACAGGAAAAAGTTTTTTGTTTTTTTTCTTAACCTTCTTTACTGAACATAAGACCACCATGTACACATAAAACTGTCCAAGGGTACAAATATACAGAGAAAAAAATTAATGAAAGAAGGGAAAATAAAAGTAAGGAAATGATTAAGAAATTTCACCAGTTATTAAAGCTCTTTTATTCATAAGGTCTCTTCTTGTAGTGTCATACTGTTGTAATTCTTGATAGAAACGTTCGAAATCCAGTTTGAAGTCAGCCCACTTCTTCTTATGAATGTGAATATTTCCCAATAATAAGATTAACTGTACAAAAAAAGATATTTTTTCACATTATTACTTTCAAAACATATAAAATGTCTTTATTCTGTGATTGAATTGTTTTCCCAGTTTTTCCTCTTATATAAAGTTGAACATCCACGCAAAATATTTTTGTATACAATATTATTATTGTTATTACTATTGGTGTTGTTGTGTTAATATTATTATTTGTGGTAGTAGTAGTAGTTTTTTAATTTATTATTAATATTTATTTAATCTATTAAGGACACAGAGAAAGGTCCATAGTGTACCACATAAAAACCTACAATAGTCAATGTACAAAAATACTATATAATAAATACAATATATGTATTTAAAGAAAAAAAAGACAAGAAATACAAAACACTGCATTGCGCAAGTTCATACGAATAGACATCATTCAATAAACTGCACCCACAAACAAGCTGTGAGCCAGCGGCCCCACAGTCTCCCCCATAGACTGTAAAATACATAATAAAACAAATGGCAGATTGTTTCTTCTTTTACTTAACAGAGGGTAAAAAAAATATTTTATATCAGGCCTAAATCTCTCCACTGACTTTCTTTAAACCTCTCTAACTTTATTACTTAGACAGATTTTGTCTAGCCACATTTTCAATAAACAGTGTATATTATCACACTGATGGGGGAAACTTGATTTTTCCCATAGCCCTAAAGGCATCGTGTGACGTCACCCAGACAAAAAGGCATGCTTATCCCGCTGCCGTAAACCCCACGTAGCATGTCGTAAAAACCGATTTGTATCAGTTTTGTCAGAGAAGTAAAATGTTAATGCCATTTATATCTAAACCGCGGTAGATTTCGCATTTTAAATATGATAACAATTGAAGTAACTGCTTCTGTACTCGAGCCGGTAACACTTTAACAACATTGTGGACGTCGTGTAGGTTTCTGAGGAGGCAGAAGATGAGTTGATAGCCTGCTAAAAAAGCTCGAAAATGGCAACATATAACGCCGAAGGTAAAGAATAACTGCTGTTAAAAAGAGCCCTAACTAACACCTCAGCCGTGGTTTTGCATCGTTATGCTGCAGTCATCATGTTGCCAGTTTTACAGACGTGTATCACACAGCTTCCTGTTGAATTTATATGTCCTTGCTTTGTATTTTCTGCCTTCTGATGTCGGTTCAGGACATTCTGTTGTGGTGGAGGTGAGCCCAGACATCCACATCTGTGGCTTCTGCAAGCAGCAGTATAATAATTTCGAGGTCTTTCTCGCCCATAAGCAAAATGGATGCTCCCTTCCCACTTCTGACACATCAGCCACCACTGCAACAGCCACCCTCACTGGTAAGATACTCTACTTCTGGTTTTATTGTTAATAATCTACATGCAAACTCGACTTACTTACTTGCTTTTCTCATGCACTCATATACCTGTTCTGCTCAGATTCCAGCGCTGAGTTTGTTTTCGAGGAAACCTACCAGACCTGTGTTATGAGAGGTGTCAAAAAGATCCTGACCAAAGCACAGAAAACACCTTCCAAAAAATTAAAACCTTCCCTGACTTCAAAGAGACACAGCTGCTGTTTCTCAGGTTGGTGCCTCTTGCCGTTTACGACTGTAACACATTCCTGCTTTTCGGCTTCCAAGCAGGGAAAACAGTGTTTCCTGCCAAGTCCCATGTCACTAGCTGTTATTTATTTAGGACACTGTTAGATTAACTTTCCATACACACACAGGCTTCACACCTTGTAAAATAACTTCTTCTGTCAATCTACAGGTTGCACTTTTAAGACGCAGTATGGCCAAAAAGACATGGAGCGGCATCTCAAAACCCACACTGGTATATCAAAGCCTTGCACATGTGATTCCCTTGTTGCTTGAATACTACAGAATCAGATATTGACACATGTTGGGTTTTCTAACTCTCATCCAGGTGAGAAGCCATTTGAATGTGAGCTGTGCCACAAGCGCTTCAGTCGACGGGACAAGCTCAACATGCACAGCCGCTCACACACAGGCGAGAAGCCGCATAAGTGTAAACACTGTCCCTATGCAGCAGCAGACAGCAGCAGTTTGAAGAAGCACTTGCGTATCCACTATGACGAACGGCCTTTTAAGTGCCAGATCTGTCCGTACGCCAGCCGCAACTCCAGCCAGCTTACAGTCCACCTCCGCTCGCACACTGGTAGGTGGTCAAAAAAATCAACTGTGGGATGATGCTGTTTTGTAGACTGCTTTAAGAATCATTGTGTGTTTTTGTCCTGTGTTTATTTCACTCCAAGGGGACGCACCTTTCCAGTGCCAACAGTGTGATGCAAAGTTCAAAATCAACTCAGACCTGAAGAGGCATATCCGCATCCACTCCGGCGAAAAGCCTTACAAGTGTGACTTTTGTGAGTACCGCTGCGCCATGAAAGGCAACCTGAAATCTCACATTCAGATTAAACATGGCACCGAGAACTCCTTCCACTGTGCGCACTGCGATTTCCAGTGTGCCAGCAAGAATGCTCTGCGGCAGCATTCGCGAGAACACCAACCCACTCAGCCCATCCAGTGCTCCAAGTGCACTTACTCCTGCGCCAGCAAGGGGGCGCTCAAAGTCCACGAGAGGATCCATTCGGAGGAGCGCCCCTTTAAATGTGACTTCTGCAACTTTGCCTCCAAACAGCGCAGCAACCTTGTCATCCACAAAAAGAAGTGCCACTCGGATAAGCCTGAAAAAGGTGGTGGTGGAAAAGGTGGCAGGGCTGGCATAGGTGGACGGAAAGCTGGAGGAGGTGATTCTCCAAAACCTGTCGGCTCTAGATATCGAGCCAAACTAGAAGCAGCTCGAGCCTTTAGCTGTGACTCCTGCGAAGCATCATTTGTGAGGGAAGACTCCCTACGGAGCCACAAGAAGCAGCATAGAGACACTCAGAATGTGTTGCAGCTTCAGCTCTCCACCCCGGCTGATTCAGTCAACTTGGTCACAGCATCACAAAGCAACACCCAGCTCGAAGTTCCTATCCCTTCTGACACAATGGCTCCTTACAACAGTGCACAGCTCAAAATCATCGTATCTCACGCCCTGGGCCAGGAGAACCCGTTAATTCCAGCAGGTGTGGACAGTCAGCATAAGACCAACATGGTCCTGCTCAGCCCAGAAAACCAGGACGTGGTGGTCAACTCAATGATTCAACAGGTCAACCTGCTGGCACCTATGCAGCCCCTTGGGTCGTCCCAGACTGTAGAAACAACCCTAGAACCCCAGACTGTGCTGCTGACGCAGCTCAGTCCCGATGACACCAACCACCCACTCCACCAGGCCCTGCTGCAGACGGCCATAACCGCTCAGGACTCCAGCAGCAGCTCACAGACTTTCATCACAACCTGCTCTGAGCTTGAGGGCCTCAACGCCTTGATCCAGGAGGGTGGCACAGAGGTGACAGTGGTGACGGAGGGGAACACCACCATGGTTACCACAGCAACTCCACCCGACATGGTTTGTGCTCCGTCAGAGGACATGTCCAAGCCAGCAGGGACCGTTGCAGTTGGGGAGAGTGCCTTACCCTGTGAGGAAAGTGCGTTGCTGGTGCCAAACATCAGCCTGGGCAGCCAGAACATGGTCATCCATGGCGTTCCACTCATAGTGTCCACTCAGCCACAGCAGCTTTCTCCTCACACACTCTACTCAGATACACACACACTGGAAGGCATCCCACAATGAGTGCAGAATTCAGTGACTGAAACTAGAAAGACTGTAACATAAGCTATTTCTTTGTCAGTAGGAACTCTCACGTAGGTTACATATGTGCAGGCTATTTTGTTTCTAGCAATTTAATCATTAACCACTGAAGTAACAATACTGTTGACTCAGAGACATAACTGTTTTCAGACTTTTGAATAATTAATTGTTGTAGCATCGTAGTTGAATCCAGAATGTCGTCATGTTTAACACTGACTAACTTTATGAATTTTAAGGTTAATAATTTGGATGTAATTTTACTTACATTCAGGGGTCATTTTTAGAGGTGTCAGCGTTAAAATGAACTGAGAAAATACGGATGAATCAATGAAGTCATCATTTAATTAATTACTGGTTATTTTCAGGCAACATCTTAGAAAAAAAGCCCAAATAAAAGCGTGAAACAAACTGACACAACTTGAGATTGAATGCATGTCTTTGTGCCATCATGGAGTTCTCCAGTATGTCCATTAGGTGGCAGCAGAGTGATACAATAAAGGGTGAAGTTCACCCTGAAATAATTGAGTATTGCACTGTTGTAGTATTGATTCTTCATACTCTGTATCAGTAGTTTTTTCTTTCTTTTTTTTTTTTAAATGAGCATTTCAAGTCCTCATCCTAAATCCAGGAAGTAGAAAACATTAGTCTGTGTATCAAGGTCTCTGTTTCTAAAAGCCAAGTTGCACTTCCAATAGATTTTTCAATAAAGTGCCTGTTTTGCTTGTGGCTATCTATTATCGTGGCCATTTTTACACTCCAGACTTCAGCACTTAGTATTTGCACAGAGTGAAGGCTACACCTGAATAGGAGTCTCCCATGAACAGAATGACCATTGATTTCTCTCTCGTCCCTCAGCACTAATGGCTCTGCTGATGCAGACTCTGGCTCAGCACGGCCACAAATTTCGATAAAGTCTTTTGATAGACGACTCTTTGCCAACACTGAAGTTTCACCTCTCAGTTAGTTTGTGCTGCCAAAGGGGGACTGTCTTCAGCCTGAAAAGGAAACAGTACTACTTGGAAAGGAATATGAAGACTATATGCTTTTGTTGCTGCAGTATACATTTAACATGGTGTAAAGTGCTTGATTTGCTTGTAGATATTTTAACTGTTAATGCCCGTTATTCTGTTCCATTTATTGTCTGAGAATGGCAGTAAATTCTCAATTTATTCATTTACTTGATGTGAAACTATCAGTGAAAAAATTTAACTAGGTACTTTTACCATGCATAGTACATTTTAGAGAAACTCTTAATGAGAACTACTATTTTAATGCTTCTAATACTTATACTTTGCTACATGTTTGAGTGCAGCATTGTACTTTTTACTACTCTACAGGTTACTGACAGTTACAATTTGACTACTAGTTACTTAGCAGATTAAAGGAATATTTTGACAATTTGTACTCTTATTCACTTTCGCATTCAAAGTTAGATGACATGTATGTTAAGCGCTTTCTCTCCTGTCAGTGACATTGACCTCCACTGGCAAAACAACTGGAGTTGGTCCCCGGGCGCTGCACTGCGGCTGCCCACTGCTCCTAATACTAGGATGGGTTAAATGCAGAGAACACATTTCACTGTACTGTACTGTATATGTGACTAAATAAAGCACCACCACCACCAGAACATTGATACCACTGACGTCTGTTAAATTTGAAGCTGCAGCCAGGTTCTGTCTGAATGTAAGAGGAGTTAAACTGCAACTAGTCATTTTTAAACATAGGGTTTAAAACAGTGAGACGTAACATGTTAATTGCTGTACTGCTGGTAGGTTGATTTTCTTAAAGAGGCTCTATACGAAATTTAGGACGTATGAGTTGTCTGCACATGGTTCTTAACACTGGGGTGGTTGAGCTAGCAGCTAACATGCTCACTCCATATACGGCACTAAACTGGCAGCAGTGCTGAGAGAGCTAATGGGAGCTAATGAGCTAACCAGGGAGGGTGCTATGCTTCTGCAATGATGCAATCCCAAGATCATTAATGAACGCAGAGCAAAGCAGCAGCAATGAGCTAGCTAGTGGGATACACGCATGCACTACCATGCACTCACTGCTGAACTGATTTACCACAACAAAATACAGAGAAGCTCAGATTATTACACACAGGGATAGTGTGACTTCATTTTCTGCTCAGGACACCATAACTCTACTTTATCTTTACATAATCAAATAGTGGTTTGTAGGGGTGGGAATCACCAGAGGATCCACAGTGTGGTGTTATGATACTTGAGCTATAATGCAACATTGTTCCGATTTTTAAATATGATGCGATGTGCTGAGTATTGCAATTCAATACAGAATAGCGTAGGAAGAACTTTTGTTTATCTCAAAGGGAAATTCAGCTGTCCAGCAGCTCATAGAAGTCAAGAAAACAAAATAAAGTACATTAAAATAAGTGCACTAATAGAGATTAAATTACTAAGACCAAAATTGTCCGTTTCACAGTCCAGCCAGTTGTGGCTAATGTGATGTGTGTTAGTGTGTGTGTGTGACTGGATTCAGGAGGTGTTTAACAGTCTTATTGCTGTGGGGACGAAGGATCTCCTGAAACGCTCTGTTCTGCAGCGCAGTGAGATGAGCCGACTGCTGCAGCTGCTCCTCTGTTGCTCCAGGAGGCTGTGGAGAGGGTGTCTGCTATTGTCCATTATAGCTTTCAGTTTGTTCAAGGTGTCCCTCTCCACCACAGTTCTTAGTGGTTCCAGTCTCCTGCCGAGCACTGAGCCAGCTTTTTTTTATGTTGCAATAATATTTATATTGGAATGTATTGCGATTTATTACCTTTTTTCAACTGTAAATTATATCCCCAAAGGAAAACTTTGTCAACATCAGTTTTATCTAATAAGATAAAGTTTTCAGGCCACCTAAAGTTTAATTTGTATTTGTAATATTGATAATTTATAAAACAAAAAAAAAAACGATACTTGGCACTGTCTGACGAAATGATATTGCCACACAAAAATATCACAATACTATACTGTATCCATTTTTTTTCCTCCACCCATAGTGGTTTGCTGCTGTATTGACACTCTGAATGTTGCACACAACAACAAAATATGAGCAGAGCAAGGCTGGCTGTTTCCCCTTTTTTTCCCCAGTTTTTATACTAAACTGAGCTAACCATCTGCTGGCTATAGCTTTTCAGATATCAGCCATTTTGCTAAATATCTGATCCTCTAGGATTTAACATACAAAGGATATGAGTTGAAGGATATGATTTTATAAAATCATGATGCATAGTTGCAGACAAAACCACCCAAAATATTGAAAGTGGGCCTTGTTAAAATTGGCCCAACATTTAGATACTGCTTATATGTCAGGCAAGGGGACATTTTGCGTTCTAATTTTAATTACTTACTAAGATACTTGAAATACATTTTACCGACAATACTCAACTGCTTCCATAACTTTTTTTAATGCAGGATTTTCACTTAGAATAGAGGATTTTTAAATTATAGTATTGTTCTTTTACGAAGGCTCAAGTAAAATATTTTAATAGTTCTTCTGCCACTGAACTAAATGAATATTGACTGCTATGTATATGCAATTATAAATGTTGGATAAATGAGCATATCTCATCTTAAATCTGAAATTTAGAGGAGAAAATGGGAGATCTAGGTTTTCATTACTCCTTAAAGTCACAGTGGATATTGTGTTTGCTTACAGGCAATAACCCCCAAAAAATCCTTCACAGCCTCAATAATAGAGAATGCTGACAAATGCAACCCATTCATTCATGTTTAGTGGGTGTCTGGCATTGTCGGTGGTACCTGCACTCGAGCTCACATTTATATGATAATTACAACAGTGATCCGTGGTGTCAGCGGTGACCCTTTTTGAACATTGCATGTGATTTCAGGAACCAAAGTCTTGTCGCCTGATCTTCAGGTTGAATTGCAAAAAAAAAAAAAAAAAAAAAAAAGCTCCTGAGATTCCATGATGTATGAAGATGAGCATTATGTGGGAAAAGAAAGAAGTGCTCTCTGCTGTGTGTCTTTGATCTATTATCTAACAGACTTCCAGGCCCTAATCCTGAGCACCCTTCAGGAGGAGAGCCTGGAACCACCACCATCACCACCACTCCGGTTCCACGTGTGACATCATGGGTGAGTTAAGTGCTTCTTGTATGGGCTACAACATCTTTAGAGCTCGTGGGAAGTTTGAAATGTTGGAGTCATGTAGATCTTAAGTTATGTTGTGTATGCTTGGTGGATTTCTATGTGGAAAATTTATGAAAATGTTGCCTCATTTTAAGCACTTATTTTTAATTAAAAAAAAAAAAAAAAAAGTCCATGAAACTGAAAACTTTTTTGTGGTAAAAAGTTATTTTTTTGTCAGAGAGGCAGCAGGGGTTTTTAACAGACCTCCTGATACTGTATGGCACTTCTTCTCAGTTCCTTCCTTCCTGTGTTTGAGATGTCAGCCTTTGAATGGGGTCATAAATGTCTCCCCAAAAAGCAATTTCCACTCACAGCTGCTTAAAGATATCGTAAGTTGTGATGCATTCCTTCTGGACATAAACAGATCCAGAGAGGGCCAGGTGATAGAAGGACAAAAGCCAGTCAACACACAATTGTAAGCAAAAGAGGGACAGGTACTTAAAACAGTGTGAAAATGTCAAAGGGCTGTGAAATAAACTTTAATGAATTTAGCATTACGCTTCGTCTCTTTCATCAGAGGTGCTTATAAATCGTTGAGACAGCCACTGAGGGCAAACTACAATCTGTCACTTCAACAATACATTTCTGACCTTTGCTTTGTTTGCGCACAATTTGCTATCCCCATCAGCAAATGGCATTGAATGCTGTAATGAAATTAACTGATTGGCAAACTATTGATATGGATTTGTTTTCCAATGCAGGCGTCTTTTCTCTGTGACACTATTGACATCTTAAGTGAGTTTTGATTCCTCAGTACACTGGAGGCTTTTATCTTGTCTCTGTTCTTTTCTTTGTCTGTGTGGTAGAAATAATGATAGAGCTAATTGATCAGCGTTTTACAGCCATGTAACAAAAATACACTTTAATTTGCCTTTCTGAATGCAATGTGATTATTTGCTAAGACATTATTAGGCTATTGTCGTGGCTAATAGTGGAATCAATAACTTGGGGCAAATTTTTGTTGTAGGAACCTTTGTGGGTGGTCGTATTTTTTCTTTTTTAAGAAAATCATGCACAATTTAATCAATCAGTTGATCCAGTCAGTCCAGTTTATTGTCATTTAACCATACATCTTTGTGCAAGGCAGAATGAGACCATTTTTCTGAGCGTAAGATGCCACACAAATAAAAACAAGAACACAAACATTTATGGGAAATAAATCAGTCCCTGAGTCTGCATGTCTAAGATGTATGGAGTTCAATTTAAAGGTCCAGTGTGTAGGATTTAAGGGGATACACTGGCAGAAATGGAGTATAATATAATAAGTTTGTCTTCTTTAGTGTATAATCACCTGAGAATAAGAATTGTTATGTTTTTGTTACCTTACAATGAGCCATTTACATATACACAGTGAGCAGGTCCTTGTCTACAGAGACCACCATATTGCTCCAACATGTTACAGTAGCCCAGAATGGACAAACCAAACACTGGCTCTAGAAAGGGCCTTTCATATTTTTGTGTGGGCTGCCAAATAGAGGCCCCTTGGCAATCAGCAGGGTGGGAAAACCACAGATTTTTTAACATGAAACTGCTATATTCAGTGTTTTTAACTGTTTAAATTATGGGTCTGTTTGAAGAGTCATCTGTGAAAAATTTGGCTCCTGGTAAAAATCTTCTGAACATCTGGATGTTAAGTTATCAGAGAAAAAAGGTGAGCACACATTAGCAAGTGCTAGATTAACGGCCCATCTCTAACATGCCAAACAGCATCAGAGAAACACTGATTTATAATGTGGAGGTGCTTTTTCTGTGTTTTTATTAGTTTAAATCACTGGGTCCGTTTAAAGAAACCTCTGTGGATAATTCGGCTCCTGGTAAAAACCTCCTGAACATCTGGATCTCAAGTTATTGGAGGGAAAATGTGAGCACATACAGTATTAGCATGTGCCAAGTTAACAACCCTTCTCTAACATGCCTAACACACATCAGAACACTGATTTGTAAGCTGGAACTGCTTTTTCTGTGTTTTCACCACTTTAAATCACCAGGTCCATTTGTTTTGGACAGAAAGAGACCTCTGTGGACAATTCAGCTCATAGTAAAAAAAACTCCTGAATGTCTGGATCAAAAATAAGGTGAGCACAGATAGCAGGTGCTGGGTGAGCTGCTCATCTGCGATGAGCCGAACAGCACAGAAGAAACACTGATTTGTAACATGGAACTGATTTATTCAGTGTTTTTACCGGTTTAAATCACCTTGTCTGTTTGTTTTGGCGAGTAAGAGACCTCTGCGGATAATTCGGCTCAAGATAAAAACCTCCTGAACAGTTAACAATGACGGAAGTCAATTTTGGAGAAGTATCAGCTTGTTGCAATCTGCGATCCTCAACTGCTAGATTTTACCAAATCTCCCTAAACCTTCTGTTGAAATAAATAATAAAAACAAAATAGTAAAAACAACATAAAAGTTGTGGAATAAGGTGTTCAAAGAAAAGATATGCAAATTAATTTTAATGTGATTGTCTGTTGAAAATCTACATATTAATTTCTCCTCACTCTCCAGGATTTTTTTATTCACATTTCCTAAAAGCTTTGTCACCTTTTTCTGTGGCATTCATTTGGCATTTGAGTGTTCTGGTAGTTGTTTTTGTCTATCTTGGTTTGTCAGGAAGCATTACCCTGACAGCCTCTTTTGTTATTGTTTCTTTAAGATTGAAAGCAGCAGTTTAAAACTAGACCTCAGGGGGCAGAAAAATAAGTCGAATTTTGAGCCAATAGGCACGGCCGGAGTGAGAGCGCCAAAGCCCATAAAAGTCTCTTTAAATGGACAAAGGCATGCTACAGTATCTCCTGCTCTCCACAACACACAGCCGGTGCCTTTTATAACAATGTCCTTTTATAACGATGTGGGTTTCACCATTTAGCAATGAGCACTGAGTGTGATCTCGTGAATGCAAATAACCAGCTATCAGCTTTTGTGGTTCAGTAACAAAGACATTTAGCCATTGTTTCCCCCGCCCTGTTTCTGTGCCACTAACCCTAAACAAATGAATGTTTGCATGGTTTTGACCGTGCACATGGTGCCACGAATTGAAGCTGGAACAATTGCTTGATTGTTTCCTTTTTATTCCATATTTTTGTGGGATGCAAGTTGGGAGCAGTGGGTTAGATTGTGCAGTTTGGTTTAGCTCTGTGCAAACACAGAATATTTTTTTATGCTCAGTTTTGTGGCAACCTCTGATGGTTCTCACTTGTCAGCATGTTGCTTTGTGTTTTCTCCATCCGCATTCTCATAGTTTGTAGAGCAGGACATTCAGTTATTGTGTGGTTTGACATTTGTTTTCATAGCCAACATGCCATTACAGAGTGATTACATTGTTCTTAAGCATTCATTAATCTAAGTTACCTTTGTGAAGAGCAAAGTAAAGCTGATGTAACAATATAGTTAAATGGAGTTCTCTTGGATTGTGTTGACTTTCAGAACAAGGCCATGTTAGTTGCTTTATGTCATTTTCAGGCAAAAAAAATAATGCAAGCAGCTGATGGGATCCACACTTTAAACATTTAACTTATAAATGAATACTTATCTCAGTCAGTCCCCAGTGTTGGAATTGTATCCCTAATAAACAAACGTATTTACAATTTTAGAAATTCCTCGTTTTCAACAGATGGCCATGAGCAAGCAAAATATTTTCTTTGTTCACACATGCCTTATCCTAAGAAAACAAACATAATGGAAATCTGATCTTTACAGATACAAGCCATTGTTGTGTGTGTGTGTGTGTGTGTGTGTGTGTGTGTGTGTGTGTGTGTGTGTGTGTGTGTGTGTGTGTGTGTGTGTGTGTGTGTGTGAGTGAGTGACTGAGTGACTGAGTGAGTGAGTATCTGTGTGTGTGTATGCATGTGTATGTTCTTAAGTCTGTTTACCTTGCCTGCTTTCAAAGCACTTCATGTCCACATATACTGTTGCTGCCAAATTCATTCTTATGCAATCTGAAAACTTTTTTTAAATCCAGAGTGGATATGGAGCAATTAGAAAAGCAATGTGAGTGATATGGATTATTGTTGCTACTCAAAAGATTAAGACTGCTGTTTTTTTTCAAGCATCTTTACAGGAAAGTTGATATAAAGTCTTATCGTATTTGTTTCCTGCAAATACTGAGTCACAAACATTTAGAGAAAATCTTTTTTCTCATGCAAATGGTCAAGAAATATTTTCATAACTGCTGCATGTATATCTTTGTCATCACTGGTGGTGATTCAGTTCACCAAGGAACTCAGAACCAGGAAATGTTCTTGTTTTTATTTTGATATGGATGGTGTTTCTCGGGAATGGAGAGGTGGGGAGAGGGGAGAGGAGATAAGATTAAGGCTGTGCCCTTTTTAAGCATCAGTTAGCATAACTGGTTTAAAAAAAAGTCACTTTTATTATTTGTTGTTACCAGTAAAAAATAAATTGTGCCGTCATCCCTATTGGCTCCCTTTTTTCCCTGCTTAAATGAAGTTCTCTTATTGCCACCATAATGTCCACCCAACCCCATGATCTCAGTCATAGCCTGTCCATATTTGCTGTTTGTTTGACCCCATAAGGGCACGAACCCTAGCTGATCCTTCATCTGAGGACAAAGCTTATGTTTGCTGTGACATCATAAATGCCTGTGCAGAGAAAACAATGGCTGATGAATTCAGCGGGAGTCGAGCACAGTGGACGGCGGAGACATGGCCCGAAACTTCCAGTGTCATGGAAAGTTTTTAGACAAGGACCCACACCTTGACCAAACATGCAGAGTGCTCCCAAAATGAGGGTAGGCCGTGAGTCTGAAGGGATCAGATTGCGGTTTTAGAGACAGTGGCAGGGAGGGGACTGGGCATTGCCGGGATCATTGGGTTATAACACTAAATGTTTATATGAAGCTTTGTGGCTGTTGGAGACAGTCAGAGATGGGGCTCTGCTCCTTGGGGAAGAAAGACGCTTTGTTTTTATAGGCTGCCTGGAATGTGTTGAGGACTGTGGACATCTGTTTTATTAGCATATGTGATTCCACCCCCAGCTATGAATCTGCTGGTGGTCTGATAATGTGTGTGATATCTGTAAATACAGACTGTGTGAATGGTTTACACCCACCATTGGGATGTAGTTAAAAGTCATATTAGAAAATTTACATTTTTCACCTGTGACTGAAACAGAGGAAGTGGGCTTTGTTAAGTTCATGTTTTTGAATGCAAGAAGTTTTTGTTTTTTCAATTGCACCTCACAGGGATTAGCAGTATATGGATGTGTGGTGCTGCCAGTTTTAGTCTGGCTCTCCTGGAGCTTACTGGTGTGAAAAGTCCTCAGA
Source organism: Cephalopholis sonnerati (assembly GCA_019142605.1). NCBI lineage: Eukaryota > Metazoa > Chordata > Actinopteri > Perciformes > Serranidae > Cephalopholis > Cephalopholis sonnerati. The sequence goes on along the minus strand of JAGQAX010000011.1, from coordinate 5,079,914 downwards.
AGCATTCTCAGGTCATTACAGATGCATCCCACCCATGCACTCATACTGGCTCATGGATTACCATTTTCTTTGTTAGGCTAATTGCATTATTGTGGCTTTTTTTTTTTTTTTTTTTTCAAATCAAGGAGGGGGTATGAGGACCTATGTATGAAAGCGTCACTCACAGCAGTAATTATAACATATATTGGGGTACCAAATTCAAATTCAAATATGCTCAAAATGTACCTCTCAATATACTGATAAAAAATATAGCCTAAATGAAAAAATGCCATGCTACAACAAGCAACCATGCACCACAGTCTGAAATTATCATAAGCAAATGTAAACATAGTCATATATAAACAAAATTAAATTGCAAGTATTATTACTGCTGGCTCTAGTGTTATGGTTTGCTGCAGTTCTTCATGTGGTTTGTCCAAGTGGTGTTGCCATATCCCAGCAGATGCTATTGCTTGGCAGCTGTGGTATAGATAAAATCAATGTCTAACACTGAACTGTCTCCCTCCTTCATCACTTTCAGATGTAATAAAAAGTGGAAAACCAGAATTTAAAAGAGTGCTCCAGTGATTATGTTTATTAGTTGGCCAACACAGAAGTTAAAATCACTCTGGTTCCCTTGCCAAAAAAAAAGATACTGACACATTTTGTTTAGCAAGATTATTTTCACAGATAAACACTACTTATTTTTATTATTATCATCATCATTATTATTATTAATAATAATAATAATAATAAATAATGTATACTTACACATTTTGTTTAGCAAAATAATCTTCCCAAATAAACACTACTTTTTATCAGAATAATTATAAATAAACACTAATTTTTGAAGCATAAATACAGACACCAGAAGTAAAAAGCTATAAACTAACCACCACAGTCGCATGACTTCAATGTCACCATCAAGGGCGTAGCACCAAATTCTGGGCCCTAAGCATAAGTAGTCTCTGTTGGCCCCTCTTGATCAATGTCTCTCTCACACACCTTTTGAAATTCGCTTTTTACAAAGCCAGTTTGCTTTCTTTCCCTGTCCTTTTGTTTTGTTCTTTCTTTTCTTTTTTGGAACCCCAGATTTCCTATTCTAGAGGAAATATATGACAGTGTACAGTGTATGTTGGTGTTCCAGCACCATAAGCAGTCAGTCACTCGGCTCATGCTGCATTTAAAGACAATCCCTAGTGCAGGAGAGGACTAAACCATTTTGCGCATTTAAGACTTTAAGAGTGAAAGGGGAGCTTCCACTGTGTTTTTTTTTTTTTTTTCATTAGTTCATCCTTTTAACCGATTTTTATTCAGCCAGCTTTAATTTAATTATGGTACTAAGTACTCATAAATAAACCATACTTTTTATTACAGGATCTCAAACCTAGGTAGTCAGTCCCACCTTCCCCCTGGTTACAACACCCCTGGTCACCACCACAACAAGACTGTAACGTGATACTCTGTAGTCTCATTTAGCCACTTGTTAGCAACTGTCTTTTTTAAAAACATGGCATAGCATGGGCGTGTTAAGAGATGACAGGACCCTGGGCACTGATATGCAAAAGGCACCACTACCTCGCCTGCATAAAGTAAGACATAGTCATTTTGACTTTCTTTGAGGTCAAGTTGTGTTTTTTGGTGGTTTTCTGTGTCTTTGTGGTTGTGGGCCCCGTGACACTTTGGACCCCTGGGCCTGTGCCCTGTAGGCCCGTTCAGTAATCCATCCATGCTTGTTAGTACTTGTTTTTAAAACTGGTAAAATCTTAAACATTTACAAGTGGGGTATTTACTGACATATTTTATGTCATAGAACAAAAACTGAAAGTCTCCTAAACTTGTGTTAACCATAGACTTTATTTCAGACATCTAAAAAAAACCCCAAAACAATAAAAACCATTGACTCTGAGACGTGGGAACCGGTATGATAGTTTTTGTAAAGTGTAGTAATAATAATTTTATGAATAGTTATCTTCTCACAATGTTATGCTAAATTCCTGCTAAATATGTTAGCTAGCTAACATATGCTATGCATGACAATGACAGCAAAATAGTCCACGATGAGCAGCGCTAAAATCAATCTGCGTAGTTGTCCCTCCATTGTGACATTAGAAAGTGTCACATTTATCTTGCAAGTGTACTCTTCTTTAACATTTTCTTTACTTCCTGGAATTTTCCCACATGGAAATTCTGACCAATCAAGAGCAGCTTTCTTTGATCTGGCATTTGATCTGGTCCGCTTGTAAATGCTGCCGTGAGAACACAAACCAACTCTAGGCAATTATGCAACTTTGTAACAAAATTAATCCCTGATTCAGACCAAAGCAAGACAATTCTAGGTCTGAAAGTAAAGCTGGGGACACACTACAAGATTTTTGGCCAGATTCTACCCACGATTTGCAGCTGGGGCTAGTCTGCGCCAGTCAGCTCTAGTTGGGGACAGTCGTCATGACAAGTCAGCGCAGAATCTATTAGTGTGTGATGTGGTACAGACTGGAATCAGCAAGGGTGTGAGGTGAACAGACTGCCCAACTTCAGTCGCCGAAATTCAAACATGTTTGAATTTTTTGAGCCGGCTCTGGATGCAGCTGTGTAGTGTGTGCTGGTGACAGACCCAACTGCAAACACATGTTGCCAACAGCCAATGAAAAAGAGGAGGTGGGACACAGGAAATAGCGTAGGCGAAGACGACCGATGGAAGACGACAGGAAATAGCGGCAATATCAAAAAACCAAAACAACATGGCAAACACAAGAGAGAGGAAGGTTAACTGGACGACTCAAATGGAAGAAAGGCTGATAGAGCTGTAGCAGGAGCAGGAGTGCTTATATAATGTAGGTTGCAGTGCATACCACAACCGGTCAGACAAGGAGAAGAGTTGGGCTGCAATCGCCGAAGCTTTGAATATAGCCGGTGAGTGAAAATTATCTTACGTCGCTACCTACGCTATTTTGACAGACAGAGGGATACAGACAGAGAGAGGGATACGTAAAGGGATAATGTATTGAACAAGGCCTACAACTAAATAATTCACTAATGTGACAAAATAATGATTAAAATAGACTGTATTAATGCGGAGCGCATTGTGCTCGTTGGCCGTTGCTATGCATCCCTAGCAAGAGTTCTTTTTTTCAGCCATGTATCAAATGTTCGTCCTCTCCAAATATATTAAACGAAATATCGGAAAAATACTCAATTTTTGCCACTCTGTGCAGCTGGCAATGTATGATTAGGCTACTCTCATCGGCCGTTGCAGAGGCGTCCCTAGCAACGGTTTGCTCAATATAATACAGAGAGAGAGGGATACAGACAGAAAGAGGGATACAGACAGAGAGAGATTTGCAGAGTTGCAACAGACTGTCTCGCAAGAGTTTTTGCGAGTTTGGTGCGTTCAGTTGGCCTCTGTTGGTAAGACAAATCGCGTAGTGTGTGATCCCTCATCTGCTGCAAACCTTAAATGTGTGATCCCCAGTCTTTAAAAGAATCTGCTGAATTCAGTCGTGTAGTGTGTGCTCCAAGTCTTTTCAAAATCTGCAAAGACTGTGAAAATCTTGTAGTGTGTCCCCAGCCTAAGTATCATAAAGTTTTGTTTGCCACATAATTTCTCCAGTAATCCATAATACATTGAAAAAATCCCTTTGATTTTTTGCTGAGAGCCAGGGTGACCCCCACGCCCCACCCCCTGTTTAAAATTTACAGAATATTTGTTGCTAAATGTTTTTTTATTAGCATTTATTAAATAAATAATCTCAAACTCTTGCCTGATATCACCTTGGTCCCTGACTAACCCACAACACACAGCCTCAGGTGCTTCCTGTTATTACAACTTCATGCCAGATGATTAATTAGGTTATGAATGATGCAGCATTTCTCCAAAAGCCCGGTGATAAAGATCACATGGCAAAGTCCCCTCAGACAGATATCATCTATTAAATAGACCAGGCCAGTGTAACCTAACACCTTTTAGGGAATGCACTCAATCAAGCCTATTGTTTCTGCTCACATACAGTTCCCTGTGTGAGATAAGTCTGGCCTGGCCACAAAGATAACAACAACGCCTCAAGAGCATGGATGAGACATTTACTGTCAACACCTCAGTTTGTGAAGTTCCTGCCCAGATTAATGTGCGAGTTCAACTCAGTCCAGCAGCGGTGGACATCTGAGTGGAGGAAAATGCCCGTGATTAACAATGTACATGGAGAGTTATATTACTGCGGTGACTCTCTGGTAAGCCATTCTTTCTAATATCACATTATCCCTGACTAATATTCAGACTATTAGTCAGGATGTAATGAGGTGAGCTGGTGCCTGTGGTGTGATTCACAAAGCAATTTGATGAGGGCAGCTTCTGAATAGCCTGCATAAATATTATGGCATGGAGGATGTGAGTCAGGACAGAGAGAATCCAGTTCATTGGGCCATTATTGGAGCTGAAAGGAAGGAGAGGAAGTTGGTTTGAAGATTTGTCACCAGCAGATCTCTCTGTTTTAGGAAGGGGGTGGGCTTTGTACAGCTCAGGAATGTGAAAAAAAGGGTGTTGGGAGGGTTTTCATAAATAAGACTAACTTGTCTAACTAGTCACCAGATTCTGTGAGTATGGTGTGTTTGAAAAGTAAATCCAAAATAATGCAAAACACAAATATTACTTGTAATTTAATTGAACTTCATATTTTGCGTCATTACAGTTGAATGGAAAGCGACAAAAAGACTGTTGTTCAAGACCTAAATATGTATGTCTACAACAACAGGTTTCAGAGTTCAAAGCAACAGGTCAATCAGAAACTGACTCTTTAGTTTTGTTTTCTGTCATCTGCTCGTCCAGCTCATTTAATTTAAAGTCTGTTGACTGTATCTGCATTAATACTAAAAGCTCATTTGAGGCAGTTGTCCTACTCAGACATTCATCACCGTCGGTGGGAGGCTGATATATCCATCTGCGCCTGCGAAGGGGCGCTAATCCTTGACAACTGTGCCCCTCTGGCACCATATCCGTTGCACTGCTGGCTGTGTGATACAATAGACTCCCCTCCTTTGTCCTTGAAATTGTTTTAATTGGCCCCGCAGCGGGGGATGGGGCTGCAAACATAAGACCGACTCAATGGGATTGACAAAATCACAGGAGCATGATACTGCAGGCTTGGAGATGACAGACACGTGTTGGAAACAGACCATCTGTAATAAAAGTGACAGATTTAGAATCAGCGCGGGCTTTTAAATCACATGAAAATAAATACAGCCTTCAAAACAAACATGAATAACTCCATAAACGTGTTTAAAACATGTTTCAGTAGCAGCTCATGTCATGAGAATCTAATTATCTTGAACTTTTAGCATAATAGAAGATGTGAATGCCATATAAATACACCTGTAGTGTGTTTTGTGTTCCAGCAGTAGTACTGTAGTGGAGTTAAACATCCGATGAGGAATTTAAATGGACAGTTTTGAATTTTTCTTGAGAGGAAAAACCTGCTGCAAAACACACAACTTGACAATGACCAAAAACAAATTTTCCTCAAACGTCACTTGCAGTGCTTATTGCAAAACTCCAAAAACCTGTTATGCACGATGGCCCATAGTTCGCTAAACAAACGCATTAGTGTGTGTGAACATGCACATGTAGCCTCTGATAAGCCACAGCCACATGCATTCGCCTGTCCCAGCACCAAACTTGCAGCATGGACGGTTTGGACCTCCCAACAGCCATGCCAACAAGAGGTGACAAGAAGTTTACGTGATCCAAGAGGAAACTGTGACCTCTAAAACACCACTATAATCCAATATCCATGTCTGCTGTGCAGGTCGTCTTCTTTTGGGAAGTTAATTCAAGGAATCTCTGTGGAATGCCAGGAGTAGCACCGGCTCTTGATACGGGGGAGGAGCAGCTGTAATTCAGAGCAATGGTTGTCAGACAGCAAAACTCTCCATGGGTGGAACTTGGAGGCAAAAAAACTTAGTTTGGCCTTTTATGTAAATGCAAATACCCCCTTCCCAATGCAGCTATCCCAAGTCAAACACACCCATCCCCCTCCCTCAAAATTTCCTCCTCCTCTCCCAGCCCCATGGGAGGAGGGGTGGTGGAGAAACAGAGAGAGATCCCAAACCATCTGAATCCCTTTTAACTAAGTGGCCAGAGAGGAGTAAGGGCAATTATTCCACCATGATGCATTCCTTTTCAAAAGAGGACACCATCACTGTTCAACACATGGAATGCAAGCTGTGTTATGGGCACTGAAGGCATGTCACATCCTCCGAAAAAACTTGAGCCGTGCATCAGAAACATCAAAACAGGTGCTCACAAAGGCTAAATGCCACATGCACAGTGGGTAAAAAAATATGTGGGGGGAAACTGCTTACATGTAAATGCTTTTACAATATGTTCAGTGTGGTTATTTACTCTACGCACAGCTAAGTGGGTGTGTGTGTTGGAGGGAAAGTCAAAATTATGCCATGATCTGCAAATTAACATGCAGGAAATTAAGAATCAGACAAACTCTGATTTTGCCATTTTGCTCCTTACTGCTGAATGCATCCACAAATTAATTGATTCACGTCATTCGTCATTCACTTCATTCATCAACAAAGCATATTTTTTTTTACTGTTTTTTGGTCTAGATGTGGATAAGCAGCATGATTTAAATGTGGTTCTAGAAGCCTGTATGTACTATTACACAGTAGCTGGACAAAATTTGTATTCTTGAGATCTGATTACCTGTCACTTCTGTTGTATAGCTCAGTTTCCTGCCACTATAAACACAGGCCTAATGATGAAAAATACAGCTGTGGGACGTTTGAATGGAGAGGCCTGCAATTAACAATGATTAATAATAGCGTGTTGTATTGAAGCCCCTCCTCGCAATGGGTCCCTCAGGCAAAACTTGTCTGAGAAAAAAAAAGTGTTTGTTTATTTTCACCACTCACAGTCATGCTGATTATAAGAAACTGGAGATGTTGCATTCTTGTCTGCATGGAATTTAAAGTGCCCCACCCCCCGCCCCCCACCCACCCACCTTTCAACATGAGTTAATTGAAAATGGAACAAAAGAGGGTGTGTTGGTTTTTATAAGACAAAATAATAAACACATAACATGTTTTTTTTCAATATAAAATCAATGCTACCAGTTACCACTTTTATTTCTGCTTTTTTTAATGTATAAATGCCATTCTTACACTGCACAACTGCCTTTAAAAGGAAATAATAAACACTTTATTTTGATCAAAGATTTTAGGCTTGTGTGGCCTCACCCTCCCATACCCACACCTGTAGCTTGTGCAGTATTGATTGCTCCTGTGAGGCTCATTTCTTCGGGGGTGTTTAATGGAGCTCATCGTCCCCTACCAATTCTCTCACCATTTCCTCTGAAATTGGACACTTGTGCCCATGTTTCATCCCAACAGCACCTTTCTTAGGAAGTGACTGGAGCATGGAGTGAGAGCTTTAACACTTCTTTTAAAAGACAATGAGCGCAAGACAAATTTGCAGCGGAGCAGCTGTGTGGTGGAAAACGTTCACCTTTGTCCAATCCTTCCCACAGTCGCATAGGGGCTGTCATATGCTGAGCATTTGTTTGACTGTTTTAGATGGGTTTTTGAATGCATGTGGGGTGGAACCAAACACATTCTTATGTGTGTGAAAGTCACAGGGTATAAAGACAGATTGCTCAACTTCTGTTCTCCCACCTCATCTGTGATATAACTTCAGTCTGCTTTGGAATAGTCAGCTGTTTGAAATCAGTTTTCAGATGTTTTTCTCTTGTTTAGCACCTATGTTTTTTATCCACAATCAAATATGTCAATAAAAAAATAATATGACACCTTGAGAAATGTGCTTATTTGTTTTCTTGCTAAAAGTTAGATGAAAAATTGCTACCGTTTTCATGTTTATATGGTAAATACAAACCTACCCTGAGCAGATGGTTAGCTTTGCTTAGCATATAGACTGGAAACAGAGAAGCAATTAGCATGGCTCTTTCCAAAGACAACAAATTCTGCCAAAAATTTTATTTAAAGCTCACCAATCAACATATTATATCTTGTTTTACCTTTGGACAGAGTTGGGCTAGCTGTTTCCCTGTTTCCAGTCTATGTGCTAAGCTAAGCTGTTGTGTTAAAGGAGCTTCATACAATATTTAGAGCATATTGATTCACAGGTTATCTGCACATGGCTTTCAACATGGAGTCAGCTGGGTCGTGGTATTTGAAATCAGTTTACAAGTTTTTGTCATGCTTAGTACCTATGTTTTTTACCCACATTCAAATAAGTTGAAAAAGAAATAATTTGACATTTTTAGAAATGCGGTTTTTTTTTGTTTTTTTTTTTCTTGTCAAAGTTAGATAAAAAATCTTTACCATTTCCATGTCTTTATGGTGAATATGAACCTACCATGAGCAGCTGGTTAGCTTAGCTTTTGATAAAGACTGGAAACAGGGAAGCAGTTAGCATCGCTCTGTTCAACGATAACAAATTCTGCTTAAAATCAACCCATAAAGCTCATTTATTAACATATTACATCTCATTGTACCTTTGGACAGAGCTAGGCTAGTTGTTTCCCTGTTTCCAGTCTCTGTGCTAAGCTAAGTTGCTGTGTTAAGGACTGTACACATGGCGTGTCTTTAACCACCTGGAACACATGAGGTCGGGCACCTGGTGCGACTTTGCATTTTCTGTGTCAGCTTTTAAGACATGTAAGGTTGCTAAGCAACCTTAACAAGCGCTGTATCATAATCTGTTTATCTGAAATCCTGAGTGCAGAGCTGGTCTTCTTCCAGGCGTTGTTTGTGCACAGGCCTACTGTCCGTGGGACAGATGTTAAGCTCTGATAGTCCTGCACTAAAATGATCGGCTTCCCCTCTATATTTATCACAGACTGATATGAACAGATGAAGGGAAAGATAGGGAAGGGTGGGTGCTACACTTTCACAACAAAGCTGTTATGATATAAATGGCAACCACCATATGAGTGTATTGCAGATCGGTGATGATTAGCTAGCTGGTAGGATACACAATCCCTGTTAGTGTATCCCACATGCACATGCGGTGAGACCATTACCACACCACAATAACATATCTTCATACTGTTCGTATGACATCATATGATTTAGCCCCCAGGAATGGTGTTGTCATGTTACGTACTTAACGTAAAGTTACATACTTAACCTAAAGTTTCGTAGGTTAGGTTTGGGAAAAGAAACATAGTAGCGTTGTTACATTATGTACTTAAAGTTAAGTTGAGTACCAAATAAAAAGATTCGTACTCGTACTTAAGTTACAAAGGTTAGGTCTAGGAAAAGAACATGGTAATGGCATACATTACAATAACTCAAATTTCACATGGGACACAAACACCAGTCTCCTGGCACAAAGTTCTGTTTGTTTGATCCATTTACACCCCAACCTTCCTCCTTACATAGACTTTCCTTCTGTCTCCAGTCAGTGGTTTGTCCAGATGATCACAGCCTGCTCAATAACGTGGGTTAAATATGAATTCTGGTTCACTACCTTTTCCTAGGTATAGCTCTGATTACAACACACACAGGGGCATCATTTTCTATTCCAGACACCATTACTCCACTATATTTATACATAGCAAATAAACTAAGCACAAAAAGTAAGGAAATTTGTGTTTGGTAGATTATTTCATTGTTGTAACAATGCTTATTGGCAATAAATCTGATACCACTGGAAAGCCTGTTTATTTCCCTTTTTAAATGGTGCAACATTTGTAAGGAACATGCATTTGTGGGATGAGCAGCAGAGCTGAGTACGTGGGTTGCACCCATGAAAAATTTGCCAAATCTTGTCTGCCAATGCGAAACAGCTTTTTTCTTGCTGTTGACTTTTGTTTGGTGTTGTTTGGTGGATTGGATGATTGAAGTCTGAAGAAACAAGACATATTGGCAATATAACAATTTATTCATTTAACAGACAGGAGCCTCAGTAGCATGTGGAAGAACCATACACAGCCACAACACCCTGGCACCTCCTCCTCATGCTGGTCACCATCCTGGTCACACACTGCTGTGGGATGGCATCCCATTCTTCAACCAGCATTTGTCGCAAGTCAGCCAACATGGTTGTGTCTGTCACTCTGGCAAAAACACGCCCAAGCTGATCCCACAAGTGTTCAGTGGGGTTGAGGTCAGGACTGCTGGCAGGCCATACCATCCTCTCCACTCCCAAATTCTGGAGGTAGTCTCTGATAAACCCCGCTCTGTGGGGGTGAGGATAGAGTTCAGTCCCAGACTGTGGGGATATGGGATTGCCACTGGATATGGAATTTCATCTCGATATCTCTCTGCATTGAGCTTGCCTCCAATGATGACAAGCCTCGTTTTTCCAGTGAGGGAGATGCCACCCCACCCCATCACACTGCCTCCACCAAAGATGTTACTCTATCGATGCAGCAATTAGCAAAGCGTTCTCCATGTTTTCTCCACACTGACCCTACAATCCAACTGCCATAGGCAAAATCTGGACTCATAGCTGAATATAACGTTTCTCCACATGTTCAGGTTCCAGTGCTCGTGTTGCCGACACCAGCCCAAACGGGTCTGACAGTCAGTATGTTTACATGCAGCTTGAGAAAATCGAATTATTGGCTTAGTCCAACTGAAACCGGACTTTTAAATGCACGTGAACAGCTTAGTCCGACTGAAATTGGACTATTCGTAGCTCAACTAACGCACCTAGATAATTCGATTGAAAATTTAGCTATTGCTGCATGTATCCACTTAGTCCGACTGGAGTTTGCACATGCACCACTTTTTCTTTCGCAGACTTTCACTCAGAAGAAGAAGGAGATGACGTAGCAGCAGTTCAGTAACTCCCGGAAAAATAAACAAACACCATGGCAACCGAAAAGCAGAAGACGCACTTCTGGACGGACGAGGAAACTACATTCATGCTCCAACAACTACAGGAGCCAATATTTTGAAGTTTATGGATGGTAGTAAAACGCGAAACGCAGATTTATTTAATTTAATTTATTATTCCTCATTGGGTCAACCGGAACTAGTTCAATACGTGCTATATTAAAAAGGACACAGCGCCGCCTATCAAGGCCGAGTCAGATGTACTTGGTCAGAAATTTGATTTTCTCTTCTGCATGTATATTCAGCCAAGACAGGAGGTAAGACTTGACTGATTAGCTGAGGTATGAGCTTAGCTCGACTACTGCATGCATGTAAACGTACTGAGTGAAGGTCAGTCACGGCAGGCCTCCTGGCGGCCCTATGAGACCGGAGATTGGCTGCATGCAGTCTGCTCCGGATTGTCTGGGCAAAGAGCCGTCAGCCATATCATCCTGCAAACCTTGACTGCAAATCTGTAGAAGACTGCCTTGGGTTCCTAAGTGCTGACAGGATGAGGAAATAGTCTTCTTGTGGTTTGCTGTCTTCTTGGGATGCCCACTTCACGGCCTATCTCTGACATCCCCTGTTATGTGGAACTTGGCCTTCAGTTTGCAGATGGTACTCGGGCTCACTCCAAATAATGCCGCAACTTGGCTTTGCGGAACACCAGCTTGAAGTTGCCCTATTGCACGGGCCCTATCCAGATCAGTCAAACGTGGCATGCCGATTCTTGGAGCAGATACCAACTGACCACTGTAGCAGGCCCCATGCTCACAGGTGCTGACAATCAGGTGCCAATCAGGCACATGATTGTCAGCACCTGGGGCTACCAGAAGCTCAAAACAAGAGTCAATAGCAATAGCACAAAAAAGCTGTTTGGCACTGGCATAGAAGATTTGGCAAATTTTTCATGGGCGCAACCCACATACTCAGCTCTGCTGCTCATCCCACATGTTACTTACAAATGTGGCACCATTTAAAAGGAAAATAAACAGGCTTTCCAACGCTATAAAATGTATTGCCAAGAAGCATTGTTACAACAGAAATTATCTACCAAACACAAATTTCCTTACTTTTTCTGCTTAGTTTAGTAATTTCCTGCTGTAATTATATCTAATATAATAAAGAGCTTCTTAACAGTCAGATTTACTGCAGACACAGGGAAGGTTCAATCTTCTCATCTAAGTCAATAAGCATTATTCCCAAAATGTCATGCATTTAGGAGAGAAGACATTCGTCAGACATGTCTGTACTTTGTATCTCATACTGAACTTCATGGTGTCTGTGTCGTGTTAGCAGGCAGATTCTACGCACTGACACACACACAGCAGCCAGCTAAATGTGTCTGTGTGATAAGTCCAATCTGAGCCTTTCATCCTCTGGATGTTTGGACAGAGACACAGACAGGTCAGGGTTAATGACAGGCTGTCATTGCACCTTTAATGTACTACGTGTTGAGTAAAGGGTGTTTATGGGTAATAGTTTTGAAAAGAAATAAAAGTTAAATCTTACACATAAAAGGATTTTAATAATCAAATATTGATTTTAAAAAAACTACAAGCTGTAGATTTGTTCTGACTGGATGAGTGTAAGATTGATTTTTGATTTATAATGAATTTATCTTCCATCACACACAACAAAGGTGAGTTTATATTCCATATCAGTAACACCTCTCCTCTCCCCCTACAAAGAAACTATCAACATTTCCTTCCGATTAGTGCGACTGTAATGTAATACTTGTTAAAAAGCGAAGAATGTGCTTTAATTTGTCAAGGGGATCTGAGCTGACAACTTTAGTAAAGTCCACTATAACAACCTTCCAGGGCCCCTGACCTAGGGAGGGAGTGACCCCTGACCTTATTTGGGCCTCTTTTATGAGGACTTTTTTTTTGGGCTCCGGCCAGATGGCTAAACTATCAAAGGGTTTTTTTTTTTTTTATGAGAAAAATCTGCAGGCAAGAGCGGAGTAGTATATTTATCTCATTGTGTGGAGGGCGAAGCCTCTGTTACTTCTGTCTAGGTGGGTCGAGAAAGAATCGGACACACAGAGGGGTGTGTGTTAGTGTGTGTGTGAGTGCCAGCCTGCTCACCAACATCTTAAGTGTTGTCAGTTGGCCCCTTTTTCATAAATAATATCTGCTTGGTCCTAAATTCTCAAGTGAGGGAGTGTTGGTGTTTAACCTGTTAGCCTCAGTACTCTGTTCTCTGCTTTTTCATACTCAAACAGCCATATGCTCACAACATGGAATGTTACATTATGATATAATGAAAAAAGATAACTGGATTAGTGTTCCTCAAAACAGGTTTCCATTATTAATGCAGCAGCACACAAGAAAAAAATCAATTTTAAGTCTTTGCAACTCAAAAGCAGCTTCTTCTCTAAGTAGCATTATACAAACAGTTTGTTGAATAATATTGCTGCTCTTCTATTTTCAAACAAACCCCATCCATTTTTTTTACAGGTAATGTAAATGAAAAGATTTTATAAATGCTACCCTGAAACTGATGTGACAGTTGCCTGAGATCACAGATTAGCGCAAATCAGTGGAATTTGTGTGTTTGAGAAAAAGGGAAGAGTTGTGTGTCCCAGGGTCACTATAACTCGCTCTGCTCACATCACTCATGTGGCGTCTTTATGAGCGATGGGCTGTTTTGTTGGATTAGGTTTCTGGGGAAGCATTTAGGGCCGGGGCCTGTTTGCGGAGCAACATAGGAACGGATTTGAGATCCCAGTAAATGTTTAAAATGGTATTTAATCCAGTGCACATGTTTGTGTGTGTATCTGCATGAATCTGACTTTGTAAATGATAGAAATACTACTATATTTGTGTAGTGGTGAAAGCCCTGCTCAGCAGGAAGTGGTTGCCTTCTTATGCACACATGAATAGTCACACAGCTGTTGTAAGCATTACCTGTTTGTTGTTCTCTGCAGACACCAAATCAGCTGCTCCCTCTGAGCCTACTCATCATATGTCTTTTGACCTCTATGAACAGGAGGGAGATAATTTCCAGACATGAATTCCACATGAGCGCAAAGTGGATACACAGGAGTTTTAACATGCAGTAATGTTTGTAAAAACTCAAAGGAACTTTTTGGCGTAAAGTACTACAAAATATGCCAATTTAATGTCAAAATTTAGTATGTTTTCGTATTTATGACCTTTCAAAATGATTCCCAGAGACACAGATCTGTCATTTATGAACATATGTAGCTTTTAAAATACTATCCGACCCTTCATAACTGGGGTAACCCAAGCTGTCGCCAGCTCCGGTTGTTTTAATGTGGCCATTCCTTCTCCTGATTGCACTCAGAGGTCGAGCAAGATCTGAAGTCACTGGAAGCAGTTAAAATAATAGGAGCTGACCATGTGTTTGAGGTTATAAGAAGGGGAGGGACGTCCACCCCCACCCTTTACACAGAACCAAAACAGCCGCAGTAGAGACGGCTGCAGTTTAACTTTGATGTTATTAGAACCTGGAGAATATGTGATGATAAAACATCAGTTATGAGGATTGTCATCAGTTGTAGCTTCAGATCTAGGAGTGATTTTGTGAACTGTTTTGATTTTATTCTCTTCTTTGGTGTTAATTTTTATCATTAACAACACAAAAAGCTTCAGTTTTTAACAGCTAACTTTAATATTGATGTATATTTTTATCAGTAGCCCACAAAAGGTTTTTATTCATTTTAAATTCTGATGCAGGATTTAAAATAACTGTTGCTGAATATATGAGCTAAATAAGATTCGACAAATTAAAGCAATCTGGGCAAGGTTTGTAAAAACATGGAAATTATACAATTTCAAAGTCTTGAAAATCAATAACAACTGAATTGGTGATTCATGTTGTGGTGTGTACACTTCCTAAAGTCTGTGATGTACACACAGCCTGTTTACTTTCCCCTGCAGAGCAAGGGCTCAGCACATGTACATTCACACGCACACACTTGCCTGCTTTCAGAAATACTCACTCATGCACATGTACTTCCATTCCACATAACTGTCCCCGCCCATTTTCATTCACAAAGAGAAGTGTGGTGACGGGGGTGGAGTTTTAAAGCTCACCCAAAATTTGTGTGAGTCATTGAGAGAGCACATGCAGACATCTGCTGTGTGCTGCAGAGAGTGAAAATTCAGTAACCTCTAAATAAATGTTCATCATAAAGTTGTGTATCAGTGTGGCTCCTATCTGTGTGTTTTAGTGTTTTTGCTTTTGACTTCAAAGTTTGATTTGTGTGTCTTACAAATGATCTAGAACCAGAATTATGAGGGAGTTCCTTCAGCTTAAGCTTTTTTTTTCTTTCTCTCTGTTCCACTGTTAAATCCTCCTAAAGTGTACAACACAAAGACCCCTCAGCGCTGGCCAGCCCACCCTGCAGATGGCCGGAGGATCAGAGGCTGTCAGCACGCTTAAACGAGCCAAGAGTCGAGGCTTCAGCCCTGCGGGGGAGGACAGAGCATGAATGGGGTGTTTCCACCAACCTCTATAGCCCCCCACTGGGCATTTGTAAAATGATTTGTGGCAAATTTGTTTAATCAATATGGATGTGGGGGTTTGGATACCCTCCTCGGACAGAAGTCTTTCTTTGACCTCTTTTTCCCCCTTGCCTGTAAGTGCATTATGATGTATTTAGTAAGCTCAGGGTTAAGTCAGGTTTTTGTTTGTATGTGTGTGAGTACAAATGGAGTGGATGCACACCCGGGAAGTTAGTGATCAGGAGAGGGCTCACCAAACAGCACAGAGATTCAAACAAGTAATACAAGTTTGGACACTTCATAACAAAGACCTTTTTACAACATGTATTGCATGTGTGTGTGTCCTTGAAAAGGGATCCCTCCTGTTGATCCTCCTGATGTGTTTTTCCCTTTTTTGTCTCTATTTAAAGTTTTTTGGGGAGTTTTCTTATATGAATTGAGAGTCTTGAGATAATGTGCTCCCACTTGTTTTGAAGCCCTTTAATTAGTCATTTTGGGCTATCCAATAAAAGTTGACTTGACATCCGTGAAATTCTCTTTTTGGCTGCTTGATGGCATGTTTTTTTGTGTATAATATCACCATCTTTTTCATGATATAAAGGCCCAGACACACAAAACTGATATCCAAGAACTAGTGGTGACGTAGGCCTAAAATCTAAACTGTATATATAGCACCAAACCGACATCCAAGAACTAGTGGTGACATCGGCCTAAGATCTAAACTGCTCAAGGGGCTGAAATTGAAATGGTCACAACATACACCTACCTAGGTATTATTACTGATCAGAACCTGTCATTTAAACCACATGTAGAACAATTTCTTCCCAAGCTAAAACTTATGTTTGTTTTTCAGGAATAACTTCTGTTTCTCCCTCCAGACAAGGAAGCACTTGATTATGGCAACTTTTTTTACCTTTATTGTACTACTGTGAATGCACCTGACCAGTGCCTACAGAAACTGGATACTGTTTACCATTGTGCTTTACATATCATTATTGCTTGTGGAAACCGTGCACACCACTGCACACTGTATGCTGCTGCTATATATTCCTCTATGTACATTGTTTTTATAAATAAAACTCTGCTTGGGATGGTTTCTTCTTATCTGTGTATGTACATGTGTGAAAGCCAAAACTAATATGGTCTGTGCTCTCCCAATTATATCTTAAAATAAATATATCTTATATATATAGTTCTTTTATGGAGCACTTATGATAGAACAATTATAAAAAGGTGTTGAAAATGCCTTTCTAAAGCTAATGCTAATGCTAGGCTGATGCTAATGCTAATGCTAAAGCTAGGCTAATGCTAATGCTAATGCTAAGCTACATTAGCATGAGTGAGGCTAGTTAGGTTCAACTTCTGGAGCTTAAGTTGAGGGTCCATGAAAAACAGGAGACAGTAGTGTAGTTACCGGTATTATATTGATTTGAACAAAAAATACTTGAAATGGTTCAAGAAAAAAATATTCCCAAAATAAACAAATACAAAAACACAGGCTTTCAACTAACAGTCAGTTTTACACACAATTCAATCATGTGCAGTGCACCTTTAACTTTTCTAAATGCGGGCAATTGTCCATTCAAATCAGTTCCACAATTATTCAAAGATCTTCACACAGTTCAATTAACATTTCACACTCAATTGCACTTAAAGTGTAGGTGCATAATCATGTATGTGGGTTTATGAATAGGCTAGTTGCAGGTGTTTGAAAAAAGTCCTACCACACCAGAGAATTGTTTGTAGGGCAGGCTTGAGGCCAACTCATGTGTGAATCTTGTTGTGGGGATCCAGTTTCCAGTTCTTTTCTTTAGCTCGCCATCCAAGACGTCCGTCAGTACCAAAGCACCACAAAGATTACTCTTCATACCAGCAGGTAGTGCTAGTCTGTGATTGTCATTCAAAAAGGGGCTAATAAAGACTGAAAAGATGGTTTCAAGACACTAGTTGGCCAGTTGGCACATTAACAACACAACCTCATGTTGAAAGAAGAAATGATATTTGCTGTGCACCAGTGAACAACAACACGAACAATTACAATACGTTTCTGCGAAAGAGCTCAATGGCTAAAGAAAAATAATCTTACCTTATATAACTAATTTGTTTCTATGCCATGCCCTCTTGACTTAAATCATTCATTGTCCTTACTTCCAGTTCAGAGCTGAACTTCCGATCAGAGTGATTTCATTCGCAGACAGGCTAAACCATCTCTGATGCCAATTTAACATGCTGAATAAGGCGAAAAAAAGCAGAGAAGTGCCGACAAGCTCAAGGGCATGGGACAAGCTGCAAAAACCAGGGAGACAGACACTTACCGATGGGCCAACATTGACCAACAGCCAACCGTTAGCTTGGTGTGTCAGGGCACTAATAGACAGGGGGGACATGTTTATTTTTAAAATCCCCTTTATGCCTCACCCTAAAAAATGTAAAAAAAAAAAAAAAAAAAAAAGTTTAGACCACAAAAATCATGTTTAATAAGCTGCTTTTTGGCCAGCAGTCAGATTCAGGCTGAGAACATGAATAGAGCTGCAGATTTTGCTCTGATACTCCAAAAACACCACAGAGGAGTTTATATTTGCATATTTAATACAATTTTGGCAGGATTTAACATGATGAATATTTTAATTATTTCCTGGATTTTGTTTTGGTTAGCGTAGTTGCTAAATCTTTGTAGAAATGCAGGACATGGGATTTAAATTGCTCCTTTTTTTCTTGGGGAGGACCCCCACAACCCCTGTTTTATTGTGTCCCCCTCACTTCTCAACCAAAGTTACACTGGATATTGTCAACAAATTTCAAGATTTTCTCCGACAATGTTTGTGATGTCAAGTTGGGGGTAAATACTGTAAAAAATGACACACTTGTGTGAGTGTAGTCGGTACACTTGTTTTCACTAAGAAGCCTAAATCCTTCCTCTGTCATGTAGGGAAGCAACAGTGGCCTCTCTTTTCTTCAGTGTGCACGGTGGCTTTATAGACAGGCAGGTGGCTTCAATCCAGTTCTACCATGGCTGCTGTCCATGAGGAATCAAAGGACAAAAGGCACTATAGGGGTTTCTCCTTTTTGTCCAGCTTGTGATTTACAGTTGTGCCTCCCATAAAGTAAACCACTCTCTCTGTCTCACACAAATTTGCTCATTTTTGTCTCGTCGGAGAGGAGAGTCAGGTTGCTGTGGTCCTAGCAACCACTGAATTAATTATTTCAGTGACTTTTTGTAAAGAAAATGAGAAAAGTCAGCATCAACTTTAAGGATAAAGGTTTTGTTTCAACACTGGGGGTGACACAAATAAAACAAGGAGGTTGAGGGTCCTCTGCTAGAAAGTTTTGAGCATCAAACACTAAATTTCCTGCATTTGAATGATTTTTAATGCACCCAATTTAGGCAGAAAATGAGAAAAGTCAACATCAGCTTTCAAGGGTAACGTTTTGTTTCCTGTCTTGTTTTTATTGATGGAAACAAAAGTACATGATCTAAATATTGGGGGAGACGTGTCCCCTGAGTCGCCCCTTGAAAGCTACCCCAATGTCAACTTTAACAACACACCATTTATCATAGCTCAGACACAAGCTCTTCTCTTTTTTGTCATTTACCCTTTGAAATATCCTAATAATGTCTTAATTGTCTTGATGTTTGTGTGTCCTGTTGTATCTGTCTGTGTTTATTCACTTGTTGTGCTTATGTCCCATTATGGGCCACTATTAAAACCAAAAAAAACCCACAAGAAAGTCCTGCAGGCATACATATTCTACCTCTGCATACCTTTCTGGTTGCTATGCACTGTTATTATTTACAGCCTATCCAGCTGGATGTTTCTGGCCCTTCCTCTGGAATTGTTTTCCATTATAAACCTCACACAGCACATAAGAACTTTCGTCACACGGTCTTTTTTTTTTTAACCCCACTGAGTTTTTTAAGTTCAACAGGCCTTCATATGTCTCTTTCCTTTTTCTTTACGTCCTATCAGAGCGGTACTACCGGAGCTTATACTGCATCAGTTCCTGCACAGATGTTGGCAGAATTCCTAATTTCATTCTCATTCTCTCAGCCTGTCGGTTCTGAAAGGGGGAAGCAGGACAGAAAATAATCGGCAGAACATCCCATAAGTCTGAATGTGGGGGCAGCAGATGTGAGTGTGGAGGAGGGGGTGGGGGTTGCCACTGGGCCTCCCCAAGGCCCATCTGACTATTGTTCAGCACAGAAGCCATTTCTCTGGTTGCTATAACAACCATAATACACTCTTATCAATGTCCCTGCGCCCACCGTAGCATGAGCTCTGATTCTTTTAACTTTATTAGCAAGAAGAAGCAGCAGCAAACTCAAACTTGTCTTTTTTAATTCACAAAATATCTAAATGTTTACCGTATTCAGTACCAGACGTTGTGGGACCAAGCAGCAGATACAACTATGTTTCAACGCCATGATATTTTACTCATGTTAAAGGGAATGTGAGCAGATTTTAAGTGCCTGGGAGTGCATATTGTTGAATACAGTAGGCAGAGGCTGTGGGGATTAAGAGTTTCCTTTCATTGGTCACAGAATGCAGTCATTACCTCTGAGGTCTGCGGCTGCCTTTCTCAATGGCTGCTGTAAACCTACATTGAAGAGCCTGAAAACCCACCAGGTGTCTTATAGTCTTTGAGCCCCACAAGAATGACCACATTCACTGTCAAGTGCTTTATGATGCGTGTTTCCTTTAGTACTCAAGGACATTTTTACCCCTTTACACACAAGGGCACTTTGGAGAGCCTTTTTTACTTGTGCTAAATTAACCCTTTTTAAAAATTTGCATTATTTGAATCATTAAATCATCATTCTGTAACATCTATTACCACTTCTGCCAGAAACAAGGGTTAAATTAAAAGTTCAATCGCAAAAACTAAACTTTAAAGCATCCTACAATAAGGAACATGCATGTACATTATTATTAATTTTCTGCACATTTTTTGTGTGCATGTAAATAAATGTGATCTCACTATGATCAGTCAATATTCCGGTGGCACTGTCTGCTTCATTGCAAGTTCAGAAGTGTGTGTGTGTGTGTGTGTGTGTGTGTGTGTGTGTGTGTGTGTGTGTGTGTGTGTGTGTGTGTGTGCATATAATGTTGGGTGTGTCAGCATGGGATCACGTTAACATGGGCGTGTTACAATCATCAATGTTTCATCAGCACCATACTTTACTCTGGTCACTTTGCCATCTGGCTGCACTTTCCACAAAACTTCATCCATCAATGTGAACGAGCATAACATGTGTCCCTCTGCAGCATAAAAAAACGTGGTTACATTTGATTTAAAATGCAACCAAACCAATTTATTCATCTACAAATTGACTTATTTGACTCTGAAGATAAGATAAGATAAGATAAGATAAGATAAGATAAGATAAGATAAGATATCCTTTATTAGTCCCACAGTGGGGAAATTTCCAGTGCTACAGCAGCAAAGTGGACAGCAAAGATAGGGAACACCAGTACAGAGACAATAAATAGTAGCAATATAAACAGTATATAAAAAGTATGAAAAATTAAAAGAGGCACACGTGAAGTATAAAATATAGAAATAATACACAATATATACACAATATATACAGTCTAATGTTCCTGAGGTTGTTTGGTAGGTTTAATTTACAAGAAAGTGCATAAATTTGTAGTTTAAAATGCCTATGAATCAACTCTGCTGTAACTCTGGGAACGGTAAAAGTTCCCAAATGTAAATGTTTAAGAGGAACATACAGATTCTTGGTTTCATGTTGATGCAGTGTTGTGGCATTTAGGAGGACATACTGGCAAAAATTGAATATAATATATTAAGTGTGTTTTTTTTAGTATGATCACTTGAAAATAAGAATTGTTGTGTTTCTGTTACTGTAGAATGAGCCATTTATATCTACATTGAGAGTTTTTCCTCGTCTGAGGAGACTGCCATGTTGCACCACCATGTTTCTACATTATCCCAAATCGGACAAACTAAACACTGGCTCTAGATAGGCACATTTGTGTTCTGACTTTTTCATGTCATCCACCATAGTTGGAAGCCCCTTTGCGATGATCAGCATGAGAAAACACCAATTTTTTTTTAACATGAAACAGCCTTATTCAGTGTTTTTACTGGTTTAAATCATTGGGCTCGTTCCTTTTGGAGAGGAATAGACCTCTGTGGAGCTGTAAAAACCTCCAGAAGTTCTGGATCAGAAATAAGGTGTGCACACATAGCACACCTTATTAGTTACCTTTGTTAAATATTGCTGTTGTCCCTGGTTTCATATGAGAAGAGGAAATCTCTGCTAGCCGCTAGGCTAATTAATACAATGTAAGGTGCCATTGGCTTGTGCTAAAAATATTAGCATGTTGTATTTGTGGGGAAAATGTGTCCATTGTCCAGTGCTTTATCTGTGAATGCTGAGAGTTGTAGTGAAGCTGATTGTGTACTTGAGTTTGAAGCTGTCAGTATTGCCATGTTTAATGTGTGTTTTGGGTGATTTTTTATTCAACTAAACTTTACAGCACTTCAGAGAAACCCCGAAGCCCATTAGTGTTTTGGAGGTGTAGCTGCAGAGTGACAGAGACACACCAGTGCACAAGTATAAATGCTCACAACAGCATAGGCTCTGCATAGAGCTGATGCACAAGTATAAATCCTGCTTAATCAGGAGAAGTTTCAGCTAGTTACAGTCTGCAATCCTCACCGCTAGACGCGACCAACTCTCCTTAAATCTTTCACACTGCTCCTTTCAACTGAAATTAGCACTTGGAAATCACCAAACAGGAGCTGGCAGCATGCTATTGTATAACTGGTGCATTCTCATAAGCTAATTAGAAGTGAGAGAGCACTGATATCCTGCAGGCCCTCAGCTCAGCACTTCCCACCCTGTAAATGTTTATGACCCTGGCCCAGATTGCATCGGAGATTTAAAGGATTGGCCCCCTGTTGACTCACAGCTTGATGGTGACTGCCGAGCTCTCTCTATGTCTTTGTTTATTGTGTCTCAAATTCTTCAAGTTTGACCTCTTCATCCCCAAAACTGCAATTCATCTTCATAAACTGATCAAAATGTGTAAATTAATAGCAGAGAAGTGGGGTTTTCTGATCTTAAAACATCCCATAAAGTGCTACTATATCTGTGTTTGCGCTGTACTTTCTCTCCGATGTGTGACTTTAGCTCCGTGGTTTCGTTACTGAACAGACTCATCATACGCTTCCTCATTGTGTGGCTGATTAGAGGAGAGGGTGAACACAGTGGGGTTCTCATCATACAGTGAGTCCTTGTTGCCTCCCCCCCCCCCAACACTCTATTGTTTATTGATGGAGGTGCTTGTCATAGTCATGCAATAACAAAAGCCGGACTATTGGTGTGTTTACCTCTGCACAGGAACCATTGGGCAATTCTCCATTAAATCACAGCCATGTGTGGGCCACTAGTCTCTCCCCTCACCCGCCCTCCCCTGCACCAGAGACTCATACACACACGCACACACACACACACACACACACACACACACACACACACACACACACACACACACACACACGCACGCACACAAATCGCACACTCATGGTTGACCAGGATATTAGGCTATTATCATCTCTATAAACCAAGACCTTAAAGATACACATTGGCTTTCTTTTATCATGTTACCACCTGTGAGGAAATGTAAAGACAGACATGGCAGGTAAACAGCAGTTACAAAAAATTTGACAAGGACCATTATCCAAATTTTTTAAGATTTATGACCGGAGCAGAAGTTGTTTGTGGAATGCTGTGACACATAATTTCCTCCAGCCCCGACGCCCAACCTCCCAGTCAACAGTGTGAGACAAATCCTTTTGTTATCTCTAAAGACACAGATTTGGTTTAAAGACAAAGTCATTTCTACTTCCTGTTTCACCTAGGTGCCACAACCATTTGAACTCTTAACTTGCAAATGGATCAGTTAAATTTGACTTTGTATTTTCTCATATTTTGTTGAGGTCACATTTTACATTCAAAGATCCCCTCTTGAGTTGTTTTAAGACCGGAGGTGGGACCAAGTCATTGTTTTTCAAGACACAAGTAAAGGTGCGTTCCATTTCCACTGGGAAGCGGGAATTTTCCAAGTTTGCTGTCGCAAATTTCAACTGGAACGCCCTATGAGGCCCTGACTCAGAAAATCGGAGGAATCTCACCATCTTTCACCTCCAAATCCAATATGACCGCTCTGAGCTTCAACAGTGGTGAAAGCTGCAGAAATACACAGTTTATTAGCACTATTTTATCTCATGAAAACAGTAATACACACAGAACACCCCAGAATTGTTTGGTCCGAAAATGCCTCTAGTCTGTGTACACTGGAGTTCAAGTTTCCACACCATACTTGTGAAAGTTGCATCTTGGCTTTAAACTAGTGATGTCAAACTAAACTCATGTGAAATGTCACAGAATCATGCCTGTACAAACAAGTCTCAAATTCAGATTCAAGGTGAGTACAGAGAAACTTTTCCCCTTAAATTGATGAATGAAAACAACCTTTTAGTATCAAATTGCATGGACCAACCCAGTCTCACTCCAGAGTTGTTGAAATCCAGTGCTTGGGCAGTGAGTTGGAGCGTCATACACCAACGGAAAAAGCCATCCTTTAATGTTGTTGTAATACAAGGCTGGTAGCCTTTATAGTTTAACAGCGCGGGGCAGAATCAGGGGAAATGCAACAGGACAAGAACAAAAGTTAAGGCGGCAAAAGTCCTTCTGGGGCGCACAGACGGGTGAGCGGTGGTTGCGTCCTGCAAGTTTCTAAAGCCAAACCCTGTTCTTTTTTTCCTAAACCTAACCATGTGCATTTGTTGTTGAAGGAAAAAAATGGCAACTTGCAGTGTTGTACAGATGCAGAGCATTTATTTTGAAAGGGACTTTATGTAAATGTTACATTTCCTGTAAAAACGGAAGTGTAT
The DNA here is from genome assembly GCA_019142605.1 of Cephalopholis sonnerati. NCBI lineage: Eukaryota > Metazoa > Chordata > Actinopteri > Perciformes > Serranidae > Cephalopholis > Cephalopholis sonnerati. The sequence goes on along the minus strand of JAGQAX010000011.1, from coordinate 5,055,687 downwards.
TTTGAAAGAAGACAATACATGTAACAGGCAGAGCTTGACATGGTGTCCCAGAGGGAGAATGTGTTGCACAGACATAAATTCTATGTAGGAAAGTAGAGTACATCTATCCACTAAAGGTTTATCTTATCTTATCTTATCTTATCTTATCTTATCTTATCTTATCTTATCTATTTTTGTGAGGATGTATCCAGTAGATTGTCTTGTTGTTCTCTGTACATTATTTTGTATCTACATAATTTAATGTTAACTACAATCATATATTGTTTACATAACATATTTTTCTATTGACATAAAATTTGGAACAATTTCGTTGGAGTAATATATATATAAGATGTGAGATGCCACTATTGTTGTCGATGTTCAGTTGTCCTACGTTCTTTTTTGGACATTAAAGTGGATCACGTTGCACCGAGCTGTCCCTGTGCTCTTATTTCACCCACAGCCCTTTGATAGTTAATTCAGTAACTAGTAAGTTTATAGGTAGGACAGGAGAGAGAAACCTGCCTCATCTCATCCCATCTCATCTCATCTCATCATCTTACCTATACAGTGTGTCTACATATCTACATCACTGCCGCCAGTTGACCAGTGGGTATATGTCGCATGCTGTATGACTCATCTGGGTAATGTTTTTCTAAAGAGCGACGTTCAATGGGGGGAAAAAAAACAATATTGGTAGAGCAGACAAACATCCAATACCTTTCACCTCAATACCCTCAGTCTCTCTTCTAGGCTGATGTTACCCAACAAAAGAACTAAATACATGTGTTCATGAAAAGGAGGACATTTGAAAGGGTGTTTGCTGATCAATAATGAAAACAGTCTGACACTATAGTGATTGCCGTGAGCCTCTATACTTGTATTTGCTAGATAATGCCATGTTTAGTTGATTGTACGCTAAAAGCAAACAGTTGCAGGGAAAATTACTGTATGGTGCTCTCATAGAAAAAGGTGCATTGATTGCCTACAAGCAAAGAGTATGTTGTGATATGACTAATATGAATGAGAAAAAAAACACACCACACCTGGGTAGTCTAAGTCACAACAAAAGGTCACCGAGACTGTTTTCATTTGTGCTCGCCTGTCCTCGGCATTACTTAACCTTTCCATGGGAATCAAGTCTTGCATGAAAAAACAAACTTTTCCCTTTGTCCTTTGTGTGAGTTTAATGACGTTATTTATGACTACAAGAGAGGAAATGTTTTAAGGGGGCACCTGAAGAAAACCAACAGAGGATAAAATAATAAAACAGGATGTAGGAAATACACTCAGAAGAAATCCTGGTGTCAGCAAGCAAGAAACTGGTCAACCATTAAAAGACTGTTTGTGGTGTCCCACTGTTGAAGGGAACACATTTGAAACGGTGAGAAATGAACCGCCTGGCTGCGATTTTTTGGTCTTTTCATAGGAAAATGCTGTTTATCATTGTGTTTCTCCAGCAGGCAGTTAATCATTTGCAATATAGCACTTGGTAACAATGATTCAGTGCAAGGCATTTAGGATTATAGTGAAATGTCATCACAAATATTGAACAGTTATGACAAGTTACAGTGTTTCCCGGTATATTTTACGTCCACTGTTGATCATAAAATCTGAATACTTGTGTTTTCCCTTCCATTAATGTTTGGAGACAAATAAAGATACTTAGCTTTTAAAAATACATTGTGTCTTGTATAGTTTTTACACACACAAAAAAAGTCTAGATTATGCCAATGTCAAAAGTTAGATTTCAAAAGTTGAACTGCTGGGCGTGAGATGTGTCCTTCCTCCAATGTGCTGTGAGGTTTCAGGTTTCCATACTATACTTGCATTAAAGGAACATTTCACTCCCGAAATTGCCATTTCCATTTCAATTACTCATCCCATGATAACTTTATGAAGACAATTAGTTTTTCTTGCATGCCTCCACAATTAATGAAAAATTCAAAAACTGAGAAAGAATTCTTGAAAAATTGAGTTCATTGGGGTCCACCTTTAACAACAGCAAAAATATAATCCAAGTTTCATTTATCCAGTCGTATGCTCAGTATTTACCAAACACATTGATTCCCATTAAAACCGTAGTATTTTACACTTTATGAAAGTGAAACTTGCCCATGTTCTCTTCAAAGCGAGACTCCATTGACAAAAACAGTAACTGTTGGTCTACCACTGCCCCGAGCTGTAGTTTGTTTGTGTCATTGTGTGACTTTGCTGAATCTGAACTAACTTTAAAACACCAAAGTAACACAATAACACAAACAAACTAACTGCTCAAAGCAGTGGTAGACCAGCAGCTCCCATATTCTGCAAGGTAGAATTACTGTTTTTGTCAATGGAGTCTAGCTTTAAGGAAAGCATAGATAAGTTTCACTTTTAGTTCAGGGATCTCATTTATAAAACAATGCATAGGATCCATACTAAAAATGTAAGTACAGACAAAATCCTAAAATGTCGTCCACCAAAAAATATTCAATAATTTGTACAATCAGGCTTCCACCTCACCATCTGCACTGCCAATTTCCCATCTCTAAAATGTTTGTAACCATGGGTCAAAGTTTCTCCCACCAAGTCTGTTTTTATGTGTACGCAATGTTTAGAAATGAGACCTCAGCTCTCCATCTAAAAGGACACACTGTTTGTAAAGTATCGAGCATATGACAGGATAAATGAGACTTGAATTATTCTGCAAAAGCTGCGTGAATATTTGTAAACAGATGTTTTGATATAGTTTTGCTGTTGTTAAATGTGCCCCCCCCCCCCATGACTTTATTCATCAAGAATTTTGTCTTTTGGATTGTTTGATCACCATAGAGGCATGCGAGAAAAACAAAGTTTTCTTTGTGGATTCAGTGTAACATGGGGTGACTAACTGATATACACATGGTCATTTGGAGGGTGAAATATTTCTTTAAGATGCACATTGGACCATGATTGGCTTTCAAGATAGCTGTGATGTCACAAAAATCAAACATGTACATGTTTCAAGCTCATGTGAAAATGGCCTCTTTGTCAACTTGCAAAACAAAATTTTGCACAGCAAGGGTCAAAAATCTAAATGAAGTAACAATAACAAAGCACATAACTGAGTGGAGGGGAGCTTTAAGTTACTGTAGCTTATCTCACGATCTATATTATTTGACTGTTTTCTCATATGAAGAATTAGATGAAGGTCTTTTGATTAAACATGGCCTTGTTTTGACAACAATACTGATCGTCACACTGATGTGAAATCCTTCCCAAGTTGACCTGTGCCTTTCATCTTTTACTGAGTCCTAAAAAACACATGTTCAATTCACAATTCCTCAGCAAGTGTTGCGGCTGTTATTGTTTGTCCACTGCAAGGTCATCGTAAAGCTCGGCAAATGACACATGTGAGAAACTTAACATCTCTCTGTTTTGCTGGGCTGTCTTGTGTAAACTGTCTTGTGAGCCTCGGAGAAAGGTCAAGGTATAGAAAATACTGAATTGTGACTGTCCTGAGTGACAATGTATATATTTACTATTGTCAGATACATGACCTGGTCAAGGATGCAGTATATGTTATGGTTCCTGTGCACACCACAACACACTGCATCAACACTTGTTATTTCTCTTCTCTCCAAAATGACATGGCTGACACTGACGAGCGCTAAATGATCACAATGGACCTCAGCAACTGACAAACAACTAGTCAAGGATCCATCTGTCTATACAGTTTATTGCTCTTTACAGAACAAGTACAAAGCAGAAAGATGGATTTATATTTTTTAATGTAATCATTGCCTCCACTGATTGTTTGTCAAGGTAAAATTGGATTTCTCTTTTTTATAAACTCATATATATGTTTTATTGTTATCTTAGATGTACTGACTAAGTATTGTATAATTAGATTTTTTTTTTTTTAAGTGGGTCGGCCATGTAACTCGTATATCCTTCTGGTTCCCACAACTGCAGTTTTACAACTGTGCACAGTTTGGGTTGTTTAGATTGAATGCAGAAGAAACAGTGTATTCAAGCATAGTTTCTTATTGGGGCAATAAACCGTCTAGACAGCACTCCCCTCTTTTTCACCTTCAGCCAGGCCCTTAAAGGGCATTTGTTTATCTGAATATATTGACTTGTCTTTGTCTCACACTTATCAGCTTTGGCACTATATAACACATATGGAGGCGTATTTAGACTGAAATAGAAAGGTAAAAAGACCAATATCATGTATATTAGCTCATTTAAATCATAGATGTTAAAAAAATCCATTATCAGCTAATGAATGACTTACTTTTACATGTATTTGGTCATTATTGTCTGTGAAATAGTGTGTTAAATGTCAAAATAATAGCAAATGATCACCACAAGTTGAGAGTCAATACAGATGACTTAATTATTCATCTATGGTCCACTGACAATAGTTTTCAAATGTTTCTTTTATTTTGTTTTTATGTCTTTATTCTAATTTTTTTATTTTCAGAATTACCTCCAAAAGTGTAAAAATAGTCCCACTTTTTAAACTCAATCTTCTAAATTTTGTTTTCAATTGCTTTTAAAGTTTAAATGTTTGCACAGCTCTTTAAAACTGCCTTGTATATAAAATGTGCTTCGACTGTGCTTTTGTTTTGTCAACTCTGCATTTGTTGACAGTTTTTTTTTACCATTCATACCAGGGTTCAGCAACCTTTACTGTCAAAAGAGTCATTTTTGGCAAAAAAAAAAAAAAAAAGAAATCTGTCTGGAGCCGCAATACATATTTGTGCCTTATAGTGACAGCAACACAGCCTATTTAATCTTAATTAGCCTATAAGCATTCCTAATGAGTCTAAATATGCATTCATTCATTTTACAACAAAGAAGCTACTCCGCAGGAGGCTCTTCATAATTATTTGCAACTTTGCAGTGTTATTGGTAAAAACAAACAGGTCTGTTTACTCACTATGAAAGTGTGTATTTTCCTGTGATACCTTTTTATTTTTTGGATGTATTCTCAATAGCCAACCTCACTAAGGAGACTCAAGACTCAAGGAAAAGATGCCAGGCAGTAGACTTATGATGCACATTCGACAAGATAACAAGATGTTAAACTTTTTTAATTTAGTGTACAGGCTACACATTTATACAGTTGGAAAATTAAGATTTACTTCAGGGATACAACAATGTTAAATGAACATTAATATGTTAAAAAAAATAACAGTTATTCATTTCCATGTAATTTTTTTGTCAAAGCCACAGGGAGCCACTGGAGATGGGCTAGGGCGGAATTTAAACATCTGCGTTGAATCAACGCCATACCCTGTGCTGTAGCCTGACTTGCACCTCCCCAGAAATGTAACTACACGTTGTGGCGACGCAGACTTCCCATTGAATTTTGTAAGCTGAAACCATTTCCCTCAGTGGAAATGCGGGTTTTATTTAGTTTTATTTCAATATATAACAAAACAATAAATTGTGTAGAAAATAAAGCCTCCTCAAAATAACATTTTAAGTTTTGTGTTTAATTTATCCCTCAGAGATTTATATTTAGGGATTTATCCTGGCTTCATATGAGTAGAGGAATTCTGAGCTCGTTGCGAGGCTAATATATAGCCTACAATGTAAAGTGCCATAGGCTTGTGCTAATAACTTTAGCATGTTGTATTTGTTTGGAAAATGTGTTCAGTGTAAGACAACTGTTTTGTTGGTGAACCTTGTGAATTGTAATGGAGCCAAATTTTGTAACATCACCTTTGTTAAATGTTGCTGTTGTCCTTGGTTTCATATGAGTAGAGGAAACGTCTGCTAGTCTCTAGGCTAATTTATACAATGTAAAATACCATAGGCTTGTGCTAATAACATTAGCATGTTGTATTTGTGGGGAAAATGTGTCCAGCAAAAGACAAGTGTTTGTCTGTGAATGCTGCGAGTTATAGTGAAGATGATTTGTGTACTTGTGTTTGAAATTGTCTATCTAAAGCCATATTTAAGTGTGTTTTGGGTGTGCTTTGAATCAACTTAACTTTACAGCACTTCAGAGATACCCTGCTGCCAACCAATGTTTTGGAGGTGTAACTGTAGAATGACACAGACACGCCACCGGTAGTATAAATGCTCACAACAGCGTAGGCCATGTGCATAGGCTACTGCCTAGGGCCACCCGCACAAGTATAAATCCCACTTAAAGAGCTGCATGTGGCCCCTGAGCTAGAGGTTGCCTACCCCTGCCCCCTCAACAGGTCCCCCTCAACATTTAGAACATGTGCATTTATCCTCCAACCCTTAAAATAAAAACATAAAAGTGGCAGAGGACTTCTACTTTGACAAAATTGATACAGAAAAAGTACAAATTGGTGCATAAACAATCACTACAATGCAAGCAATTAAATGTTTAATGTTCAAAATGTTCTGGTGGAGGCTCCCCAAACCCACCATTTTATATGTGCATCCCTTACTTTTGAAATGAAACCTACACCCTTGCTTTGCCCCCTTTTGACTCTACTTTGTGTACAAGGTTTACTTTCTAAAAGCCAAGAGGATATTTATAAATAAATATAATTCTTGTTTTTTCTCACTGTCTCACAAGGATTCTCCTCCTTCCTTTTGCCCTCACCTCATTTATAATGAAATATGTATCCAAAATAGATTTTCCCACGCTCAAATGATCTCAGCTGACCCCATGGTCAACAGCATTTTGCACACAGCTTGGTATGTTGTCGGTGTGTCACATTCCAAAAATAATATCCTGCCGGCATATGGTAATATGAGCATGAGAAATGTACAAGTAAGGCAGGTTATATGTCCTGTACATGCATGCTTCGTGTATATGTTCATGCTCTGAGTGTGCTGGAAAAATGTTTGAAAGAGAGATTTCCATCATGAGAATGACAGTGAATTTTTATAGAAACACCATACATCCTGTGTTATCAGGAAAATCATTGTAACATTTTGGTGTTATCAGGAGATGTAATGTCAAGTTATTGATTAGCTGATCAACCCTGGAAAAATTTGATGATTGGAGTCACATTTGTCTCACATAAGAGTATTTTTGGAGCACACTGATGTACAGGAAACACAGGACAAACTATGACAGATTCAGCCTCATTAATAAATAAATAAGCCCGTGTAATGGCTTGTTATCAATTGTATTAACCTGAATATTCACAGCAGTCATGTGATCTCTGTCTGTAACACTAAAACACCGATTTTTGGAGCTCAGTTGTAAATTTAAAAGTGGGGAAACAATTTCCATTCACAATAACTACCATGTACAGTATGTTACCTTATTTCATATTCACTTCATGTTCGGTACTATTTCAGTCAGGAACACTTTTGTCAAAGAAAACTTTATTTCCATTTGCAGTATTATATTTGGCAGTATGGCTCTGTTCTGGGGCCCCTCTGCCTTTCCTCAGGCCTATGCAGAAAGACTCTTCCACGCGCCTACGTGGAAGGCATAAGGCTGAGAGAGCACACCTCTCTGCCCTTCCATGTGCAAATGAGGAAAGCCTGAGGCAGAGAGGCAAACCTCCCTGCCCTTCCATGCGCCTACATGGAAAGCCTAAGGCAGGGAGAGCAGCAGCAAAGACCCCCCGGGAACAGAACAGAGCCAGTATCAATGACAAATAGAAATGACATCGATAAGTCAGACACAGCATGAAAAGGAGGAGCTGGGGTGGTGGCAGGTTGCAAAGCGGCTTGCAGAGGAAGCAGCAACAGTAGGCAGGTCAGAGCAGTTTAAATAGGGCGCCCTGAATGAGATTTGCCAATTGATTGCATAGAAAGGAATCATGTGATCTATCAGCTGACTCCCTCCTGCTGATCCATCAGTTGATTGAGCTGTTTGAGATCAGCTGATGTAGCTGGGATGTGAGCTGAGCTTGACACCATGTCCTGCCTGAACTAACGCTATGCTCAATTTTTGTGAACCATACATCATAAATATTCATGTCAGCCTAAAATAAGACATACAAACAGAGTTCATGTTTGTGTATCCTCTGTTAACATACATTCCTGCTCTAACTTTTGACTGTATTTGGAAAAGCTTAGATTAACATTTCCCTTACTATAATAAACAGTAATTCCATGATATTTGTTAGAAGAATATCCAAACAAATCTATAAATGCCCCGAGGAATATTATGAGTACATATAGTGATACCATATGTGTGTGTTTGTATACAGAGGGATGATTAGACCTGCTTTTTGTTTTAGAAAATATCAACTTTCAGCAATTTCTAATGTGAACCTATACCACTTGTGACTTGTGTATTCATGTATAAATATGTACATCTCATTCATGACATGCCTAATGTTTTTCCACAACTTTTTGAAGTCTTTCTTAGACAATTACTATAAGAACCTTTATCGTCCATATTGTTGGATTTCTCTTAATCAATATTCATTGAAATATAGATGACCACCTCTGTGGAACAACCTTCTTCTGTCTCTACAATCATCATCTACATTATCGTGATTCAAAAAACATCTGAAAAGGACTCTAATTTGCAAAGACTCTAAACACTTCATTGATTCATTTGTAATTTCTTTGTGTTTTTGTTGCTGTAAATGGTACATCTTTAACAAGTTTGTATTACTTCTTCGGCTGGAACTCCTATTCAATTTTGCAATCTTTGTTTTTATCTTTTTCTTTTTATATATGATTGTTGTTTATCTTCATAAGCCATTTTTTGCTTCTAACCTCTCCTGCACAATGTTTTAACTTTTAATTTCTTTTTACTGCATATTCTATACATGTATGTGCAAATAAACTATACCATAGGCTGACTTTTCCTTACCACAGATACGCCACATTTACCTTGAGGAACATCATAAATACATTACAGTGATAACATATCATGTGATTTATGGGAGCATGTATATGAGTCCTTGTAGAAAAAAAGACTATGCATAAGCTGTACAAGATCAAAAACACCCGTATGTGAGTATGATAGGGATCAAACAGGAAATAAATACGTCATATAATTGTTATATTCCGGTTTATGTAGCCTAAAGTGTCACAGGTTGAAAGAAGACTACCAGTTTTAGACATTGTTGCATGCTTTGAAACAACCTTCTTCCATCTCTATAATCATCACCTACATTTTTGTTATTTAAAAAAACATCTGAAAAGGACTCTAATTTGCAAAGACCCTTAACACTTCACTGATTCATTTGTAATTAGTTTGTGTTTTTTTTATTGTCGTAAATTGTTCATCTTGAACAATGTTGTATGACTTCTAAATCTGGAACTCTTATGCAGTTATGCAATCTTTGTTTTTATCTTTTCATGTATGATTGTTGTCATTTAACAGGGGAGGTATCTTCATGAGCCATGTTTGGTTTATAACCACTTCTGCACAATGATTTAACTTTTAATTTGTTTTTCCAGCATTTCATACATGTATGTGCAAATAAACTTTACTAAACTAAACTAAGCCATAGACTGACATTTCCTTCCCCCAGATGCACGACATTTACCTGGAGGAACATCATAAATACATTACAGTGATGATATATCATGTGATTTAAGTCTTTGGGACCATGTATATGAGCATATTCATGTATAAATATATACATCTCACTCATGACTTGCCTTTTTTCCCGAACTTTTTAAAGTCTTCCTCAGACATTCACTCTAAGGACCTTTATCTTTCATATTGTCTGACTTCTCTTAATCAATATTCAGTGAAAAACAGAGGACCTGGATCTCTTTTTATGTGTGTGTGGGGGGGCGGGTATCTTCATGAGCCATTTTTGGCTTCTAACCTCTCCTGCAAAATGTTTTAACTTTTTTTTTCCTGCATTTTTTCTACATGTATGTGCAACTAAACTAAACTAAACTAAACTAAACAAAAACCTGAACCACAGACAGACTTTTCCGTACCACAGATGCACTACATTTAGCTGCAGGAATATCATAAATACAGTACAGTGATAACAAATAATCTTTGGGAACATTATATGAGTCCTTGCAGGAAAAAAAAGGCTATGCATATATGATCGAAACAGGAAACAAATACGATAAAAAGGTCATGTAAGTGCCAAAAGTCAAAGCCAAAAGTGCCACAGCTTGAACTAAGACTACCAGTTTTGGACATTGGCGGCATGTGATCGGTCTTTTGCTCGCTTGTGCCTGTCGGTGACAACATTTATTTTTTCCAGGGAACAAGGGAAAGAGCGATGAGATGGGTGTTATTAACCCTGCCTCCATCCTGCAGCCCATCCACTCGCATGGCTCCTCCCGCCCCCTCCTGGCACTGCGCTCCGCTCATCAATAGGGAGCACATTTGAATAACGTGTGAGCACTTGGACTGGAGCCAATCAGCTGTCAGAGGACCGTGATAAATCGCAATGCATTATTGATAATAATAATTACGTTGACATGCGCATTTCTACTTGAGGGGCTAATTTTTTCTCCGAGCCGAAGAATTTGTTGAAGAAGGAGAGGAAAAATTGTTGGCAACTCTTTGCTCCTGATGGTTGCACCATGTCGAGGCGCAAGCAAGCCAAACCGCAGCACATCAACTCCGACGAGCCCGGGTCATTAGAGAATGGTAAGTTTAACACACAACGATATTTAGAGTAAGTTATCCAAAAAAACTTGTTCCGCAGTTCCGCCATGCCATGTTGCGAACTATCGACATTTTATCTCAAAGTTGGGGGCTGACTTTTACACGGTTCCCCTCGCACTTTGACCTGTTGCTGTCCGTATGAATTGACCAGGAGTAAAACTTAGCTTCAGCCATGGGAAGCGACACATTCAGAAATGATTTTTAACACAATACAGGTGTTGCGCGAAGAGCCTTTCTAAAAATGCGACTGTAATGTTTTACTCTGTTCACATTAAAGACAGGTCAAACAATAAAGTTAGATATTAATTTACAACTTTTAATACGGTTTTATTGTTGAACTAATTCACCAATTTTATCCTGAATCGAATATTCTGGAATGGGGTGGTTGTTTCGTCGGGTAAAATTGAAGTCAGTGAATGCGTCTGGATGTTTTTTTTTTTTTTTTTGGCAACATTGAAGCATGTGTTGCTACCTGTTGATTTTTTTGGTACATTTTTGACTCGCATACTTTGTTGTGTGGCAAAGACTGCCTGCTTAAGCTGTCTTTATGTGTATTTTTAATCTTTTTACATCATTCTAATATCACTTACTGCTCTCATTTATCATGAAATATCACTTTAATTTGTGGCAGATATTAGTGCGTCATTTCTAAGTTGTTTAACTTAATTTAAAGAAGTACCGTTGTTGCCTTTGTTTCTTGAGTCGTAAATTTATTGATTTACATTCCTACTTTGCTTAGAGTTGAAGTGTAATGTAATGTCGATGTTTTAGTTGTTATTTTTGGTAGATTTTGTTTGTGGGTGTACGTCAACATTGAGGTTTTAAACGAAGGTACGTAAAAACTATGAAATGTGACTCAGGAGTAAGCTGACCTAAAGGCAATAAATCCCCCAGTTTAATGCATGACTGTTTCCTTTCGTACATATGTGGAGAGGTGGGGGATGGAGCAGTGGCCTTTTTTTGTGGAGACTGGGTGGGGGTGCGTTTTGGTGTTACCATATGCAAGCTCCCATAGCTGCTGGTGCAGCCCTCACCTTATAATTAGGAAACTTTAGATAACACGATGTTTGGAGAGCCACAATACAGACCTGTTTTCATTTAGCATGTATAACATCATTGCTTGATGAAATAGCATTTAGTGAACCACACAGGACCATGTATTGAATGTTTAGTCTGACCTCGTGTCATATACCCACCAAAGGTGATCAGATACAGGTCATGCGCCGTCAAGTGGTAAACCAGAGCGTTGCCTCCGTGTTATTTCATAATCGAAAACTTGTCATTTTATTGGTAAGAGTAGTGGTTGAATATTCCTTTTAAACCTTGTGTTTACCGTTCCTATCGCAGTTAATTATATTAAGATAAGAGATGCCATACTACAGTGCGTAAAATTGTGTGTGTGGCCTGTGTGCTATGTCCCTAAAAGATCAGATTGTAACACAACCTTTCTTGTGACACTGCTTCAATGCCTCCTGGTGAGCAATTAACAAGTCCAGCAGTTTCCTTGAGCAAATGCAAACAGGTGGTCTACCCCTTTTCTCTGAGGCATTAGCATTTAACAATGCACCCAGTTGTGAAATGGCCTCTTGGTTAGCAGACAAATTAAAATGCTCACTTGGAGCACTTATCAGCCTTTCACAGGTTGTGAAAATACTTGGAGGTAATCAACATTAAACATTAAACTACTACTACTCTTTTCTTTTATCTTTTTTTAGCCTATGTTTGCATGGTAAACTTTATCTTGTTTTGTCCTGTCTGTTCTATTTTATATCAGCTGGGACCTCAAATTTAAAATTTAAGTGCATTGATTCATTGCATATTGTGGAAGACTAGACTCTCATTAGATTGAAATTTAGTTTGGTATTAGTCACAAGTTTTACCCCACATGTGCTCTGGAAACAGATCTTATTTTTTACAAGTGGTGGAATATTTCAGCAAGTCAGTAATTTAATGCCAATGGCTCTTTGTCTTTCTAGACATAGTTCTGGGTTATGTCAAAGGCAGATGATTGCCCTCTGCTGGCCCTGTAGGCAAATTTAAAGTCCTTAATAGCTCAGTGCAGTGACCTCCAGAGAGTGGACAAAAGAAAGTAACATGTAGGATTAGTTGATGAATACAACACTGAAGCTTGAAACATTTCATGATTAATAGGTCCAACTAATGTGATAATCGAGTAACCCTTTTTAAGCAAAGTTTTAGAGACAAAATTCTCTGATTCCTGCTTCTTAAATGTGAATATTGTCTTTACTCCTCTATGATAGTAAACTGAATATCTGGGTATGTTTCAGGATGAGATTTCTATCACAAGAATCTCAGTTGATTTTGTAAAATCAGCATACATCCTGTGTTATCAGGAGCTCATAGATTTTAAGAAAAATCATTGTGACATTTTAATGGTATCAGAAGATGTAATGTCAGGTTATTGATCAGCTGATCAATCTCAAGACATTTGAAGATTTGTGTCACATTTGTCTGACTTGCAAGTATATTTTGGGGCGTACTGGAAATATGGGACAAACTGTGACAAATTCAGCCTTATTATTAAATAATCTGTGTAATGGCTTATTAATTGTATTAACAACTGGGTTGTGGACAGAAAGACACTGAGGATGTCCTCTTGGGCTTTGGGAAACACTGATCCACCTATTAACCATTTCTGATATTTTATAGACCAAATGTTGTATTTGTTGCATTTTAAATGTGTTTTGAATGGCTGCTACTTTGGCCAGGTCTCTTTTGTAAAAGAGATTTTCAGTCAAAGTGGGACTTACTGGTTAAATAACGGTCAGATAAAAAGATATTAAAAAAACAACTAATCAAAAAACAGATGTCAAGCAATGAAAATAAGCATTTTTTGCAGCCTTAGTCACAATAATAACAAAAATTTAAAAATTATAAAAAATTCCTGGTAAGGGGTGTGCTCTTCACTACAGCGTAATATATCTTGACAGATTACCAATATACTGTTTTTCTTAAGTCTGTTAATTATTATACTGTATTTTTATTTATTGATTTTATTGGTCTGTTGTTGTTATAACTGTATGAAGAGCAGTCATTAAAACCCTGTATCCTCTCCTTTTAGGCATTCTTCCAGATGATCAAGCTAAGGAGACTGAAAATGAAGTGAAGAGACTCAGAATGGACGGGACCAGGGTCTGCACCAAGTGCTGTGCTGAATTCTTTGACGAAACAGAATTTCTTGAGCATGAGAAAAATTGCACTAAAAGCCAGCAAGTGGTCATCGTGAAAGACGGAGATGGCAATGAAGTGCCTGAGGAATATTCACAAGGCTCTCCCGAAGGCCTCACGAGCGACCACGACGACAGCCAGTCCAGCAGTCACTCCCTATCGAATGTCAATACAGACCATCTGGAGAGAATGGAGGAAGAGTCCAGCATGAATGCAGAGGATTCGTCACAACAGGATCAGATAGAGCTGCCTGCAAGTCCTGAGATGAATTTCCAGCCATCACACAAAATGCAAGATTCAAATGTCACTCTAGAAACCATGGCAGACACCAAAGTGGCCGTCGCCCAACATTATTCAAACAATACATCTCTGACCTCATCACAAGAAGCCCTGCAGGCCCTCCCAATGATCTTGGAACAATTGGTGTGCCTCCAGCAACAACAGCTGCAGCAAATCCAGCTCACAGAACAGATCCGAATCCAGGTAGCCATGATGACTCCACAGGGTCTCCAGTCATCAGTAGGGGCAGCAATGGACCCTCTGAAAGCCCTCGGTGCACATCTCTCTCAGCAACTGTCTGCTGCAGCAGCTTTAATAGGAAAGAGGACCGGCAGTCAGAACCTTTCTCTGGAGACGATGAAGCAAGGTAAACTACCTCTGCCCACCGGCATCCCTACCTCTATACCTGGAGGACTGGGCTCTCTGACTTCTAAAACAGACATTTTTAAGGGCATTCAAGACTTGCCGAACTGTTTACCAGCACAACTGCAGCAGTCACCGAGTGTCATGGCTTTCTCCAGCACCTTCAATGGTATCCAAGCAGGGATTGAGGCCACCAAAAAAGTGAAAACGAAGACGCTGATCGCCCCACTGGAATCAAAGAGTGGTGACTCGATATACAAGCACAAGTGTAAGTACTGCGGAAAGACCTTTGGCAATGACAGCGCTCTCCAGATTCACTTGCGTTCTCACACCGGAGAGAGGCCCTTCAAGTGTAACATTTGCGGGAACCGCTTCACGACCAAAGGAAACCTCAAAGTGCATTTCCAGAGACATAAAGACAAGTATCCTAACATCAGCATGAACCCCCATCCTGTGCCAGAGCACCTTGACAACATTCCTACCAGCAGTGGCATTCCCTTCGGTATGTCTGTGCCCATAGACGAGTCAAATCTGAGTGACATCAAGCCTATGCTCGGCCATCCTGCTGCTGGCTTCCATCCGACACCCGTACCAGGATTCAAGACAACATTTGACAGCTTTGCAGGGGATCCATTTTCCCAGAGACCATCCCCATCAACAAGTGACAGCTCCCCATCGGTTTCCTCTAATGTATTTGGCCAAGAGCCAGGAGTGGCTCCGAATCAGAAGGATGCTAAAGAACTGCTCGGAGCGTTGCATCATATGAATGGTAACACCCTCATAGCAGAACAAAGCTCTGGAACTGCAAAACTTCAGCAGATGGTGGATGGCCTGGACAAGAGAACCAGTGACCCCAACGAGTGTTTAATCTGCCATAGGGTGCTCAGTTGCCAGAGCTCACTCAAAATGCATTACCGCACACACACCGGTGAGAGGCCCTACAAGTGCAAAATCTGCGGCCGTGCATTCTCCACCAAGGGTAACCTTAAGGCCCATTACGGAGTGCACAGGGCTAACACTCCTCTTAAAATGCAGCACTCGTGTCCCATCTGCCAGAAGAAGTTCACTAATGCTGTGGTTCTGCAGCAGCACATTCGCATGCACATGGGTGGGCAGATCCCCAACACCCCGATGCCAGACAACCAATATGAAGCAGCAGAAGCAATGGAGTCATCTCTGTCAGAGGAGAAATCTATGGATATCAATGGTTTTGAAGCAAGCATGGAGGATCAGGAGCCAGAGCTGAACTCTCAGAAGCCAAACAATGCTTCCGATTCCCTCCCACCTGCCTCTGAGGATCAACAAAAGCACGCTGCCCCCGCCGTGTTTTCCAGTCTCGATGTTTTGAAGAATCTCACCTCTGCTCTTGCACTGAAACGACAGAGTAGCACCGCATCGGAAAGTGAGGGAACATCGAAAGAATCCCCGTCAGCTCCCAGGGAGCAGGAATATCAGAACGGCCGCAGTCCTGCCATTTCTGACTCTGCTGTGTCATTTCACTCCTCTTCCCCACTGAACAACATGAGTAGTAGCAAGTCACCTGAGTCTGCTGGTGATGACTTTGCCCTCAGTGTGTCAAAACCAGAGTCTGATGGTGGTGCTCAAGGTGGCTCTGAGTCAGGTGGTGCCCTCGACCTCACAGCTTCAAGCAGCTTCACCCCCAAAGTGATCAAAGAGGAGCCAGGCCCGCCATTCACAAATGGAGATTACGGTGAGTTCATTCGAAAAGTATTTATTTGTATTGTAGAAGCTGTCATATTGGATGTTTTAGATCTAATTTTCCACCTCTTATTCTAACAGTTCCCAGTAACATGTCCTTCATGAGGATGCCATCAAGTCTGGCCAGCCTGGAGATGAAGATTCCTCCAGAGAATCCCATGGGCCCTCATGGGTTGTTCAGCTCCCATATGCCTCAGGGAACAGCCATGCCTTCGTCCATCTCTGCCGCACCACGACGATCAGCCAAACAGCACGTGTGTAACGTCTGTGGCAAGAATTTCTCATCTGCTAGCGCCTTGCAGATCCATGAGCGCACTCATACAGGGGAGAAGCCGTTTGCCTGCAACATCTGTGGCAGAGCTTTCACCACTAAGGGAAATCTAAAGGTAAGTCATTGTCAGACAAAGGCCTACATAGGCTATTTTTAAATTAGGAATAATGTAATATCAAGTGTTGTGATGTGATTGTTATTAACTGCGTCTTGTCTGTAGGTGCATATCGGCACTCACATGTGGAACAACACGTCACGGCGGGGCCAGCGTCTGTCTCTGGATAACCCCATGGCACTGATGGCGATGAGCTCCGAGGCTAAGATGTTGCCAGAAATTATACAGGCCCCCAAAGAACTGGGTGCTCCGCCAATGAACTTTGACCAGTCTCTGTGGAACCAGTATGCTGCTGCCTTCAGTGGGGGCCTGACCATGAAGACCAATGAGATTTCAGTCATTCAGGGTGGTGGTATACCACTTCCTGGAAGCCCTGCTGGTGGGCCTCTGATTGGATCTACCGGAGGCCTCATGAAGATGGATGGATCCCACTCCGGCCTGCCTGCCACCATGGCTGAAATTGAGAAGAACAGCTCAGAGAGCGTGCCAAAATCACAGTTCCCGCATTTCATGGAGGAGGGTAAAATTGCAGTTAATTAGACTTCTTTTCAAATCAATTCACCACCTGAACTCAATGTTTGAATGTTTCCTTTCTGAGGTACAATCAGTTTTCAAAGAACCTTGTAGAATCTGCTTAGATTGCTTGAATTTTTCCAGTGACATCATCGCAGCTCTCTCCCCTCCTGTTCTGAACAATTCTCAAGTGTTATTTTTAGTTGAACTTGATATAACTACTGTAGTTGTATTTTTATTTTATATAAATATATATGCGGGTATTTTTTTTTTCCTGTGATTTTTGTTTTGCTGTCTATTCAGAAGTTTGAATGTATAACTTGAAACACTTGAAACTGCTTTAATTCAGACTGTCTCCTCGATGCTTTTTGAAGGATTTCGACTTTAATAGGACGTTTCAGGGCATAACTCTTTAAGGACACCGTGTCTCAGTGTTCAGAAATAATGGTTTAGTTAACCGTATGTATCTAGAATGACTACTTTCCCTCCTATTGTGTGCCATAGGTTTTATGACGTACATTTTTTGTAGTGGTAAATGTCATTAGCGTGTCTCATTTTGAAGGGGCTTTTGATCAGACTGACAGATTATTATTCCAGTGTCTTGTTCATTAAATAAAGGTGAAACAACTCAGTCGTCAGTTTCAGAT
Source organism: Cephalopholis sonnerati (assembly GCA_019142605.1). NCBI lineage: Eukaryota > Metazoa > Chordata > Actinopteri > Perciformes > Serranidae > Cephalopholis > Cephalopholis sonnerati. The sequence continues at coordinate 5,038,096 of JAGQAX010000011.1, read as the reverse complement.
TACCAAATAGACTTTCATCATTGATGCATCGGTGCTAAGATACAGTAGGTAATGACTCAAAGCTTTTGCCAAGTGCCTAATTTGAATTGTACAATGTTGCTGTTGTCTTTCACTGCATCATGAGGTTGTTATGAAGGCTCTGTTAGACTGAAAAATTAGTGTGTTGTACTGTGTAACATTGTATTTTAATGGGTTTACAAAAGTCAATTTCCATCTGGACATATTCCACTTCTTTAGAGTCAAATTTAGTTGGCTGAGCTCCGAAGGCTATTATATGCTTTATGTTCTCATGCCTGCACTTTATTTCAAGTTTTAGTTCCATTTCCATTTATAGTTACATTTCACTGCTTTTACTGTGATGGCTGAACAGGAAAAGGGCAAATCAACAATTTTGTTAACTTTTCCTTCTTGTCATATTTTGTGTGAAACAACCATTTAGACTAATTGTCAGGCTTTTTTTCCAGGTTATGTCAGTTTTGTAGCGTCATTAACTTATTTATAATTCACAAAATGCTTGAGGTTAGGGGGGTAAGTTCTACCTCGTTTAGATTTTAGTTTTCTCCGCGCCCCCTATTCTCAACGCAGTGTTCTGTACATTTTCCGATACATTCTTGGGTATATGACAAGATTTTTCATTCTCAACCTGCTGAGTTGAACAGTAATGAATGTATCACTGGACACTTTACACAACTCAGAATAGTCAGATTACTTGTGGGCCCCTGCTGTACATTCCTTATCGATATGCATTTGCCAAGTTGTGCCTTTCTTATGCAAACCATGTCAAAACTGCTTTCAAGTTGGTCTCTACAATTCAAGTGATGTTGAGCCAATTTTGCCTGTTTACAATGTAAATGTTTTTTTTTTTGTTTTGTTTTGTTTTTCAAATGTTTCCTACACCTAAATATTTTCTGATTTTGAGAAATAAAATCAGGGTGACTTTTTCAATATTTTTCCTGTCATTATTTCATCATTGAAGACTTATTTGAGCTGATACCCAAGGACAAACTCTCTAACACACTCTGACAGTGTAACACAAGTCACTGAAATGTACCTTACCCGTATGCTAATTTCTGTGCTAGCACAGGCAAGTTTGAAGGTACATAAAATCCCTAATTTACATCAATTCACCTTCAGATGACTCAAGTGGAGTATTTCTCTATTGTCATGGCCCCCCAGGAGCCATTAATCCCTTGCCATTTTGCATCCTCCACAACCAACTATTTGCATCCACAACTGAAGCGCGCACGCGCTCTAATCATGTGTCCACAATCTATTTTAGGTCAACTATACAGTTGCCATTTATATTACTGTTTTGACTTGATACAATACTCTGCACAAAAGCTAGTAGTGAGTCTGCAATGAGTGACAGAATCACCTGTACTACAATACAACAGCTATACAATAAACACAACCATATGCATTTCATTAAATTTGATTCTGCCACAGGAAACACTACACACTTCTCCAGACATTCAAAATAAAATGCAAACCACCTGGGTGTCCAGAGACAAAAGAGAAAGAAATCAACTACACTACAAGGTTCAATGCATAAAATTGAAGCATGGCACAGTATATAAACACTGAAAGCTGTGGCTGCCCCAAATCATGATAACAAAAACTGCTTTGCCTCCTCTTCATTACAGACCAAAGTCAGAGTTGTAGCATACATTACAAATAGTACATTTTTATTACAGGAGCATACATCCACCATCTCTCCTCTTATCATTTCCTTTATTAAAAAGTTTACACATTTGTTGTAGAAGCTGATGAAATACGTTAGCTGTTTCAAAATCAGCTTCCATAAGGATTTAGATTCGAAAGAGTCATACCTGTGAATCACGATTACATTCTTGACTAGCACTCCCAGTACAATATTATATTTATGTTGATTCTAACGCCTGTGAATTGCAGTCCTGGTCCATTGGACTGCAATATTCCCCTGAGACCCTGCATCCTCACATAAGGAAAACACATTTTGTGTTTCCTTCACCTTATACTTCATTCTGCTTAACTAAGACCTGTTGTCCTTGTTTGTGGACGCTTTCATGCTTAGTCTACAGCTAACCCCAACACAGGAGTGGACAGAGTACAGAATCTGATCCGATTTTGTGGTTGAAATGTAATTATTTGCGCTAAATAACCCCTGTAGTTTGATGTATCTTGTTTTGTTTTTGCACAACAGCATTCCGGTATTGAAACAATTGAAACAGTTTTACAATTTATTACACACTAGCTACTATTAAAAGTAAACCCATTGTCCCCATATGAGAACATCTTTTTTCCCCCCAAAACTACTTACTGTTCAAAGACAATGCTTAGTTTTTAATACTTATCAGGTCCTACATTCCCAAATAGCTCAGATAATTGCATACCAAACAAAAGCTGGGGTCTCCGGAGGATATATAGAAAGTTGTTTCTGATAATAAGTCCAACTCACTTAGCATATACTGAGAAGTAAAGCTTTCAATATACTACAAGTGAACACAACACCATAAACTAAGTGTTAAAAATTACCAACACAAATCTCATCTGCTTTATTGGATTGCCATGTAAATGTCTCCTTTTCTCTGGCAGTGGTGGAAGAAGTGTTCAGATTCTTGATTTATGTAAAAGCAGAAATAGCTTGGCATAATGTTAAAAAAGTACTAGCATAAAAGTACTTTAAGGCACAGTTCGTCCCAAAATAAATAAACAGTTTTTTTTCTTTTACCTGTAGTGCTTATTATCAGTCTAGATTGTTTTGCTGCGAGTTGCTGAGTGTTCTTCTCTTTAATGAATATACACTCAGCAGTCACTTTAGTAGGTACACCATGCTAGTACTGGGTTGGACCCCTTTTGCCTTCAGAATTGCCTTAATTCTTTGTGGCATAGATTTAACAAGGTGCTGGAAACATTCCTCAGAGATTTTGGTCCATATTGACATGATAGCATCACACAGTTGCTGCAGATTTGTCGACTGCACATCCATGATATGAATCTCCTGTTCCACCACATCCCAAAGGTGCTCTATTGGATTGAGATCTGGTGACTGTGGAGGCCACTGGAGTATAGAGAACTCATTGTCATATTCAAGAAACCAGTTTGAGATGATTTGAGCTTTGTGACATGGTACATTATCCTACTGGAAGTAGCCATCAGAAGATGGGTACATTGTGGTCATAAAGGGATGGACACGGTCAGCAACAACACTCAGGTAGGCTGTGGTGTTTAAACAATGCTCAGTTGGTACTAAGGGGCCCAAAGTGTGCCAAGAAAATATCCCCCACACCATTACACCACCACCACCAGCCTGAACCGTTGATACAAAGCAGGATGGAGCCATGCTCTCATGTTGTTTACACCACATTCTAACCCTACCATCTGAATGTTGCAGCAGAAATCAAGACTCGGACCAGGCAACGTTTTTTCCAATCTTCTAATGTCCAGTTTTGGTGAGCCAGTGTGAATCGTAGCCTAAGTTTCCTGTTGTTACCTGACAGGAGTGGCACCTGGTGTGGTCTTCTGCTGCTGTGGCTAACTATTGCCTTTCTATCATCTTGAACCAGTCTGAACCAACTGCTGTTCACTGGATATTTTCTCTTTTTCGGACCATCCTCCCTAAACCCTAGGATGGTTGTGTGTGAAAATCCCAGGGGATCGGGAACTTCTATACTCAGACCAGCCTGTCTGGCACCAACAACCATGCCAAGTTCAAGGTCACTTAAATCACCTTTCTTCCCATTCTGATGCTCAGTTTAAACTTCAGCAGGTCGTTTTGACCACGTCTACATGCCTAAATGCATTAAGTTGCTGTCACGTGATTGGCTGATTAGCTATTTGCGTTAATGAGCAGTTAAACAGATGGACCTAATAAAGTGGCAGGTGAGTGAACGTATATATTTTTTTACCTGTTACACAGCTTTTTGCGGGTTACCTGACCCGATGCAGGACTCTGCTCCAGACTTTATACCCTATGACTCTCTTTTCTGGATTCTGGCTTTGAGAGAGAGAGTAGCTCATGTTCACAAATATTGATTTAACTTTCTTTTGCCATGGAAATAACATACGGGAATTCTTAATTTAGGTGGTGTGTTACCCTTTAATGTTGCATATATGCTAGTAATGCAGACAGTACGTAAGAAATACAGCTCAACACAGATACCGGTTACATAAAAAACGGTATCCAGACAGCTCAAGAGGTTTTTTAGTAATGACATAAAAATCACAAAATATTGTAATTACTTCTGCTGTAACCTCCAAGAAAGAAAGAAACAATTCAGTCCTGTATCAAATATTAACAACAGATAGCTATCTTAAAAATATTTCCAAATAGGTCAGCAGCCTGTGTGCTTGCCGTAGTGCTGTAGGCTATCAGTCCCAGCAGCAGAGCTAACCTGCCGACGGTCCTGAGTGAGTGACAGCTGGAAAGCCTCCGCCCAGTCAGAACCGCTACAGCCGGGCTGCCTGCCTGCTACAGCCCTCACCCGCGACCAGGAGCCGCAGGAATGACCGACAATATACCCCTACAACCCGTGAGACGGCCGAAAAGACACGACAGTAAACACAGAAATGGGTAAGGGCGTTACACACTACAGAAATATTAACACGGAGCCATCTGTTTGACGCTCGTCGGCTCCTGCTGGTGTCAGTTTAGCCATTAAATTGTTTACAGCAGCGCGTCGACATTGTCTCTGAAACTAGCTTAGCGGTGGGTTTTAGGGGAAAAACAGCAGTTACGGGACAAAACAACGGCTAACAGATACATGTGTGCTAGCGAATATTACATGGCCATTCATAATAGCTTTTAAAAAGCTAGCTATAGCTCCAGGAGACATCAGTCTTGTTCCGGGGTGCAGTTGGAACAAGTGCAATTGACGCCCATGTCAATATTTGCTCGGTAACGTTACACTGGAGCTGTCAAAGAGCAAAAAACTACGAAGAAATATAGGCCCTGACTTAAAAGACACCGTGTGCTTAATTCACACGCGGGTTAAGGGATGCTTGTGTAGTGTAATTTTGACCAGCACATTAAGGGGCAGGCCTCCATAGATGATGATGGAGAAACGCGTACAGGGCAGGCACAGTGCTGACATGCAGCCAAAAGATCAGGCTGTCATGGTGATGTCACCTCCTGTTATTATCACAGTATACTTAGACAAAAGATTTAAGTATTAGCTGTCATAATGCAAGGATATTGGCCTTTATTATGTTCTGCAGTTTGCAGTATAATTAATATTTAGGCGGATGCCTTCCAGTTCACCTATTCACTCTCTGTCATGGTCTTTTTACACTTAGTTGCCAGTTTATTAGGTACATCTAGCGAAAACTCAGGCAATCTAATACAAAAGTCCTTCTATAAATCCTACCTTTACCTCCTGAGCACTGAACATTCGTTTGGTATGCATCTTTAATTTCTCCTAACTCTGGCATCGACAAGGCATTTTCTCCCAGAGAACTGCTGTTCACTGGGTATTTTCTCTTTTTCGGACCATTCTCAGTAAACCCTAGGGATGGTTGTGTGTGAAAATCCCAGTAGATCAGCAGCTTCTGAAATACTCAGATCAGCCCATCTGGCACCAACAACCATGCCACGGTCAAAGTCACTTAAATCGCCTTTCTTCCCCAGTCTGGTCCTAAGTTTGAACTTCAGCAGGTCATTTTGGCCATGTCTACATGCCTAAATGCATTGCTTTGCTTCCACGTGTTTGGCTGATTAGCTATTTGCATTAATGAGCAGTTAAACAGGTGTACCTAATAAAGTGGCAGGTGAGTGTATATACATATTTTTACCTGTTACAGAGCTTTTTGCAGGTTGTCTGTTGGGTACCCGGAGGTACCCAGCCCAGCGCAGGACTCTGCTCCAGACTTTATACCCTATGACATCACAAGTTTGAGACTCAAGTCTCTGGTTTCTGGCTTTGAGAGAGAGTAGCTCATGTTCTCAAATATTGATTTTTTAACTTTTCTTGGCCATTGAAATAACATACTGGAGTTCTGACCTTATTTGGGATCAGTAGGACCCAAAACTCGACATTGTCAATGATAATAAAGTCCCAGTGTCCTCAAACGAGACATCAATAAAGTGCCAGTGTCTTCAGATGTGTACCTCCTAATTAAAAGTGTCTTATCTTGTTACTGTCAAATGTTAATGCCATATAAAACTGTCAACAATATTAATCATAAACATGTATTATTTAAACCATAAAATGAGATCAGGTTTTGTACCTTGTTCACTTTTGTGTTGGGATCAGCTACAGACTGACTTGGCAGAGATGGCTGCCATCTTGTTTTTACATGGATTAGTGTATTGTGCTCTTACTGCCACTAGAAGACACGAAAAGTGTCCAAGAACAAGGACAACGAGTCTGAGTTAAGTAGAATGAAGTATAGGGTCACGTAAATCCAAAATGTGATGTCCTTATACGAGGACGCAGGGTCCCAGGAAGTTAATGAAATACATAATTGTTCAGTTTTCAGTTCAGTTTATATGTCAAGTTGGAATTGAAAGAGTGTCGGAGGTTAAATTTCTAGATTCCAATTAAATTTCTTGTAATAGATAACAAACTACATTGGATGCTGCACAGACATTGTATCAAAGTTTCTAAGTCAACTGCAATATTATATAAAGTTAAAGATCTTCTAAATGAAGCCTCATTATACACCTTATACTGTTTGTTTATTCTGCCACACATTACTCATTGTGTGGAAGTGTAGGGAAATACATATAAAACAAATACAGATCCTGTTTTCATATTTCAAATGAGAGCCATAAGAATTGTGAACAAAACCTCATACAGAGAACAAACAAACTCATTATTTATTAAAATAAAAACTCTTAAATTAGAAGATTTGGTCAACTTTACAACAGCTCAAATTATTTACAGAGCTAAAAAGTTAATACCTGAAAGTATCCAAAAGATGTTTCAAAAGCGAGAAAGTCAACATGCTGTGAGAGGTGTTTTTATGTTCAATAAACCACTGGAGAGGACCAAGGGCAAACAACATCATATTTCAGTTAAAGGAGTGAGTTGTGGCGAGGAACTGAAAATATAAAGAGCATTAAGTGGCTTTAAAGAAAAGTTTGAAAATAACGTATTGATCAAATTTGAAAATGGAAGATCAGACTGTAATACTAATGTAGAAGAACAGGGTTGAGGAACATAAAGTGTGTTAAATTACTTTATGGTAATGTTTTGCACTGAACTATTTAAGTATCTGCCATTTTCTGTGAGAGGCTGTGACTGTATTTACATGAACTTGTAGATTAATACATGATGTTCTTAATTCTATTCAGAGACTGAAATAAATTCTAAATTCTAAAATTCTAATTCACCATAAACCTCATCCTCCAAAATGATCATGAAGTTTAATCAACACCTCTCTTAAACAATTCACATTTTAACCTTCATGAACAGGGGATTTATTGTAGGACTGTTGTATTAGACTGTATTAGTTTTATGCCTTGCATCTAAACTAGCATCTGTACCATAAAACCAACTTTAGATCCAAAGAAGTGTCCCTCATATCAATACATAAACATACTTTGATCTATTTTAGCTCTAAAAAACATTAAGAGCTACATAGAGCTTTAATGATTAATCAGTTTTCAACTATTAAATGAATCGCAGACAAATTTGATAATTGATTAACTGGCTTGAGTTTTTTTTTTTTTTTTTTAAGAAAGAAAAGTGATAAATTCTCTAATTCCAGCGTCTTAAGTGTGAATATTTGGTTTTTCTATTCCTCCGTGACATAAACTGAATATCTTTGGGTTGTGGAGTAAACAAGATATTTAAGGATGTCATCTTGGGCTTCAGGAAACACTGTAAGATCTTTCACAATTTACTGACATTTCATAGACCAAACAACTAATCGATTATTAAGAAAGTCAATGTCAAGTTATTTGTCGATGAAAATAATTGTAAGTTGCAGCCCTAATCTACACTAAAGCTGAATAAGCTTAATCCATTTGTTGGTTGACAGAAAATTTATTGCCAACAATAATGAATGAATCGTTTAAGTCATTTTTCAGGATGAGACTCAGGTTCGCATTGTCTGTTTGCTCCCCAGCAGGATCCGCTTGTGTGTCCTTACCCTCCATAGTGCCGCTAGCATAGCTACTAATGCCCGTGGAGGAAGCCTGGCTACTGCCTCCATCTTTTTCGACTAACTTGTTCTGCATTTGGTTTGTAATCTTCTTTCCTTTTGGCATACTCTACACCCACAAACTTGTATCAGACTGTAACAAAAGTTTTGCAAAATCGAGTCAAAGTGGGGTATTTTTACTCACATTGTTGGGAGCCCATTGTCTTATGCAGCCATCTCCTAGCTTGCTCACCTGGACGTCCATATGAGTCCATATGAGTCCATGTGAGAACAAATCAAGAAATTTGAATATGTCAACATTGGTTCTGGGAAATTTTAATGGGCATTTTTCACAATTTGTTGGTATTATATAGAAGTAAAACAAGGGCTAGCACAATGATCCCTCTCTCTGTTGGGCCTATTTTTATACTCTAAACATTAAATTGAGAAACTATTTGGCAGAATAATCAATAATAAAGATAAAGTGCCATTTTCACAGCGGACATTTTGACTTGTCAGAGTAGCAAGAGCACAGGTGTTGATAATAACATGATCGATGTTACAGTCTATTCACCTGTCCCAGTAGGCCCTGATATGGTGATCCATGCATAATACTATGACCCTGAAACTGAAGTAGCTAAATACAATTCATCCATAATTGTATTATTTACACCTGTGCTGCTTTTACTACTGTGACATGTTAAAATATCCTCTGTATGAAAGGCCTGTCATTAGTTGCTACCTTAGGATGTAGGTTAACTGTTTGTAAGTGCATTTACATGGCCACAAATCACCACTTTATGAGGCTTATTTTGGTTATGATCATATTTGAGATAGGGTGTTTACATGAGCACATAGACACCGGGTTATTCATATTCCTCGTATACATTCCAGTTTCTTTCAGAGTCCTCCAGCAAGCATATTTAGGTTTCTCATAAACAGAATATGGTTTTTACATGCTCTAACACATAATCAAGATAGTCCAAAAACCCGATCATGAACAGGTTACTCATGTCCATGTAACCGCACTCAATGTGAGAGACTTCTAGAGTATAAAAAGAGCAACAGGAGGATTATTTTACTCAAGGTTACAGAAACCAGGAGTTGCTTCACAATTACTGAGCCCATTGTTGTCTTTGTTATTTTATCTTTAAATACAGTGTATGTCATATAACAAAAATATCTTCACATATGTGGCCCTGATATCACAATATGTCTGATTGTTCCCTGAGTATAAGCTGTATGAGACCCCAGCTGTAGCGTATTAAAAGGATAATTTGGGTTTTATATGAGGTACATTTTTGGGGGGGGGGGTCTTTGTGCCTTCATGTATTAGAACAACTGTTTATAGACAGAAAAGAGGGAGGGATAGAGGACGATGTGCAGCTAAGGGCCACAGGTCTGAATGAAACTCAGCCTGTAGTACATGGTGTGTATGGTCTGCCCCATATGAGGGACTGTCAGTTTAAGTGTATGCTATCTTTTGAATATTTTCGCCGTTCTACCTTGCTGTTAGATGCCCTTTTCGAATGGGATCTGAAGATTTTATTTATGATCTTATCATAGCCAGCAGACTCCTTGGTTTACTGCTGTCTCTACAGCCTTTTTTTACACAGAGATTGTGCTATTTGGCTGCTATGAAGTCCCTTCTTTGTGTCACCTTTGCATTTTTACACAAGACCAAATGTCTGCATCATGCTGCTATAGTGTGTGATTTAAGACTGCATGCCAACATGGTGGTAGCAAAAGAGCCATGGCAGGTGTGACATGTAACACAACCACAGTTTACTACGATTTTTATGTTGGAACATCAACGAACACCACTGACCACTCTGTGAGTTTCATGACTTTGAAAACAAACGTTTAAGGTGGTTTTAGGACAGATTTACACATGGCCATAGACAGCATTGTTAAGCCAGGTAGGGGAAAGCCAAATTCTCTCAAATTCTCAGAGAAGGAGCAATCGTCAAGATTTTGGTCTTAACCACTCTATTTCATCGAACAACCCAGGAATGGGGCTCAAAGTGCAAAATACTGGAGAGAGCATAGATATAATGGCTTCAGTTCCCTGTTGTAAAAGGCTGTCTGACAGCAAGGAAAAGCAGTGAGGAATCTGAACATAACTTACACTTAAAGTGATAACATTTTTCTTAGGTGATTTAAATACATTTTGCTGCTGACTCTGTCTACAGCAGTACATTGCTTAACTTCAGAGGCAGTACTCCTGTCTGCTTCTCCAAACTGGGTGCGTGCCAACTACTATCTACTGTCTATGGATAAGAGCCTCACTTCATAAGATCCAAACTGTCTCTGTAAGTGGAAGAGGAACCTTGTGTTTAGAGTCCCATCCACTGCAGGGTTATCACACAGTAAACTGATTAAAGATTAACTGCAGCAGAAAAGTTGTCAGGCCTGGCAGACAACTTTTGAACAGTGAAACTTATTATGCTGTTTGAAATACTGAGTCATCTGTCACAAAATGAATGGTTCCTAAATTTCCTCATTTTGTCTTCATCAGATAGTGGCTATATATTTGTTACGCCTAGATTTTGTTTATAGGAAGTGTTTTATAACTTGGTAAGTGGTTCAATTATTAATCACGAGGTCACTGGGCTCTTAGTGTATTGATATGGAATGCTTTGTTTGGGTAGAGCGAAGGGAGTGGCAAACCTTTTCCAGATATAGTTAATATTTATTTTGTAAGGCATAATCCCTCTAGACTCAATGATCATTCACCTTGAGCACAGCCTTGTCTGTTCTGTGGGTTTGTAGCTGCATTGGGCAACACATTAACTCAGAGATGTGACAGGAAATTCATTAAAAACTGAGCTCAACAGCTTTACACAATACCACAAACAACAGAATCGACTATTTAAAGTGAATAAATTAATCTTAAATATTGTGTTCTTTTTTTTGTAACTGTCTCTTTCTCAGCATTTCTGTTATTGAACAAAATGGTGTGACTATATTGTAACTAAGTCACCTTCCCCCACCTGTTCCTCTCAGGTGCTGTCCGTGGTCAAGATGCTGTGGCATGGGTGACTTCCGTCCCCGCACCGTGTGGCTCGGCCACCCAGAAAAGAGGGAGCAGAGGTACCCGAGGAATGTCATTAACAACCAGAAGTACAACTTCTTCACCTTCCTGCCTATGGTTAGTGTCAGTCAAAGGTCATCCCTCCACCCTTCCTCCCTTTAACCCCCCAAAACCACCACCCACCTCTCTCAGCCTTGCTCTGAGTCACTGTCACTTGTCGGACACATTTTCCCATTAAGACAATCTTAATGTTAGAAACCATCATCTTGGCTGTCATCTTGTACTGCCACCCACTGGTGTTAGCAAAGTGGGTGGTCATTGTCCTGTCTGAAAATAATAAAAGCTGTCTGTTAGAACTTAAAAACCAGAAGATATTCTTGTAAAATGATATAGAATAAAGCAGGATATACGCAGATTTATGAAGTTGGGACAGGCAAATATCAGTTTGGCTTAAAAAGTGACTCAAACAATGAATCAAGTATTATATAGTTGTCTGTTAACTTTTTGTTGATCAACTAATTTTCTTAGCTCTAGATCAGATACAAGCCTCAAATTTGAATATTATTTGTTTTTTAGGTTCACTTTTCTTTAGTGTCATCTAAGAATACTTTAGTCTTGTTTGCCTATTAGTCAGTCTAATCCCAAATGAATACATATTAGCAAGCCTAGGTATGCTTAGATACTGATTACCTTCTTACTTATATGACTAATGCCAGAGGACATTTTCCTCCAGGTGCATAGTTAACACTGTACCAGCCTGATATGTTGATGAGGCTTCAGTTCACATGCTGACAATATAAGCAGATCTACTCTTTTTACCTCGTTGAGAAAATCTGTATTTGGCTTTGTGCTCTGCCAACCACTGCTGCTTGTGCTAGCAAGGCTGACCGGTAGAGCAGTGCACATCGAGATGGCTAGTGTTAGACCATACATATTTGAGCCTCAGATGAAGAGTTTGTTGTGCACCAAAATAAGCAACTAGCAGACATATCAAAAGTGTAGTTAGCATATTTTATTTGTTTACGTCGTGTGTTAGCGTGTAGCTGGCAGTGGCTGACACAGCATTAGTAGTTGTGAACCATACAAAAATATCTGCTTTGATGTTACAGTGTGTTCACATTGTCATGTTGTCTTTATTATAAACCAGTGGTCCAATCAGTGTTCACAGAAAAATTTATTCCATCTGGGTGGGATTTTTATGTTGCATGTAAAGCCCAGTTCAGACCAAAGATTTGCGATGAGAGAAGCTGAAACGGGCAACTACTTGCGATGCACGGTTGTGCAACATTCTTAAAACCTGCCTTTTCACATCAATGCAACTAGATGAGATGGTGTATCATCTCTATGGAACAACTCTCTGTACTTCCGTTCTGATTTGCAGCTTTTCAGGTTTATTTTGTGGCTGAATATAATATGTAGCTTCTTAAAATATGAGTGAGGATAGCGATGGTGAGATACTGGCTACAGTTGCATTTGTAGTAGTGATGAAACGGTAAAAAACGGAACACTAGATGGTGTTCCGTTCCACTAGATACACTAGATGGACTGTATTCATAATAACTGCGCCACAATAATATAAATAACCAGCACCAATTAATCAGTCAGTGTGAATGTGAGTTTTTTGAGGGGGGCATAATCACATACAGCTAGCAGCAGCAGTCCACTGTCTGACACCGGCACATCGTGAGGACAGAAACAGAGGGCTTGGCAGGGACAGAGCACGTGCTGCAGCAAGCGAACATGCTGTCTGTGGTCATTTTGACTTGACCTGCAGACTTCACTAGAAGCTGATTGGCTGTAGAAACAGGTGATGTACTTTACGTTCTAAAACCAGCCACACGCAATTTGACCAGCTGAGTTGCAGGTGACACCATCAGCCGGCTTGAATCGAGCTCAGACCGGCCAGTTCACACTGCTGCAACTTTTCTCTGCTACGTTCTAAAACAGTTTCGCCTTGTCGCGAATCTTTGGTCTGAACTAGGCTTAAAGGCTCTGACATACTTTTGCATTGAATGTCAGTGGACGGCTGCCAGCATGCGGTTCAATTCATAGTTTAACTGAGGGTCTGTGTTAGCAGCCAGCAGTAAATGAGAGGGCTGTGAAGTGAGCCTACCATCCTCTCACTACCAACATCAGGTGAAACCGAAACTAAGACGACAGAGTAATTGTCTGTCTAACATCCAACTTAAAAGTAACTTTACTGTGGAACAGTGACTGTGGCTGGCTTGACTGCAGTGTTTTGGACTGGACTGGAGTGTGGAATAAGAGATTATGGTTCATAGTCGAATCATGCTCAGTTGTCGCACTTCCTATGCGTGCAGTATGCTTCGTCACAAAAAATGGGCTGCACGCGGACGTCTGCACAGGGTCCACCTTGACTCTCAGTGACAAGGCCAGATCACGACATTTACCTCCGTATCAAATTGGACTCTCTGAGACATGTGGACGTGGAAACTATGAACTGGCCTTAATAAGTTGGCTCCCCCATTGATATCTGTGTCTCGTATTAGACAGCATTTGGCTTTCGAATTTGCGACATACCTTATTTATCTTGCCTGTTCACTTTTCAATCCTAGATTTTCAAAATGCATCGACATTGTTCCCTTCATTAGAGGAATACGAAAACACTTACTACTCTATTGACAAACTTTGCAAAGATAAAAGTTAGTAGAGTCAAGGTCAGACATTTTAGGGGACATAGACATAAGTGGAGGCTGACTTTAAGATTTTAATATGGTAACAAGAGAAGCATGATAGATAGCTTCAGTCACATTTGGACAAACAGCAACATGGTGTCATAGCACCAGATCACATTCACATTCTTTGAAGAATATGGAAAAGACAGATGTGACATTTGTTGGAGATTTCTAACGTTGGTGGCAGTTACTAAGCTGTGTGTTTTTTCTCCAGCCTGATTTGCATATGCATTTGTTTTTCAGACATTCAGTTGTCTTAAGATCTTATGACTTTTTTTGTATATGAAGTCAGACATTGAAAGTAGCTCAAATTTGTTTGGAAAGCCAAAGACAAGAGCAGAGCCCTTTTTGCATTGCAAATCATGATGGTTTTTATTTACCTTAGTTCATGTCAAGAAGTTCTTCTTATTACAACATATTGTAGTCTTTGTGTTTCTGTGCGTGGTTTCATGTTCTCTTCCCTCCGCTTAGCAACAGATTTGGAATCGATGTACAGTAGCACTGCAAGACACAAGTTTTCCCCTGGTAGTAATCTTGCACATTGGTGATAATGAAATTGGGCAAAGCTGAAGCACAAGTGTTAATTTTAAGAATGACACTACTGGAGAAGAAGCCACTGCATCTTTAAGGGTGTTTAAAAGGCCAACAAGGACAATCGTTTTATCATTGTAGACAAAATTGGATTTCATTATGATTTTTGCATCAATTTAAGGAAGTTTTTCCAATTTTTCAGGTGTTCATTTCAGTTTTATCTAGAAACAGTTTTTCATTTAAATTTACAGAAAATGCCTTATTAGGCCTGCAACTAAAAATTATTCTCAGTAAGTCAATGAATTATTTGGTGTATTAACTGTCAGAAAACAACAAAAGGCAATTTCCTAAAGCCCTCTCCAAATTGCTTGTTTTGCGCAGCAAACAGGAAAAATCTGCAATTATTTGCATTAGAGAAACAAGAACAACTTGTGAATTTGTTGTATTTTTACTTAAAAAATGATTAATGGATTATCAAAATATTTAGATATGCTTGCTGAGTAGGGCTGCAACAGTTTGAGATTTTCGTTGTACGAAAATATCGTGGTTTCACAGCATCATGGTGTTACAAAATTTATATTAGTGCTAATCAGAATGACCCCTGAAGGAATGAAAACAGAAGGGTTATTTTTGGGTAAACAAACATTTTATTGCTATAATTCAAACTTGAAACCATTTTGTTAATGGAACTCTGTGATAAAAGTCTCCTCTTTTAAAATAACTAAAATAAAGGGGAGATTCTCCGTCCAGTTGCATTTTTTTTTAAATATTGTAGATAAGCAAATGTACATGATATGATAACTGAAGAATTACATATCACAGTGTAAATTGAAACTGGTATAATACTGTTACCCTATTGCTGAGATGCTCATTCTGTCAACAGAATTGGAGTCCCTGTAAAGAAATAATAAAATTGTGTTAAATAGGGCTGTGATGGTATGGACTTTTTCCGTAGGCTAGTAACCACTGCCAGTCTTTGCCATCTGTGGCACGGCAGCCCTCAGTGTTGATAGGACGTTACTTGTAACGTAACCAATCAGATAGTGCTGTGGTGGATGGGATTTAGCAAGACAACTGAGTGGTGACTACAGATGGAGGGGCTTCATCTGAGCCAAAGCAGCAAAGTAGTATTATAACAGCTCACAAAAAAAGGGGTGATGATGGTGATGACCTCATCATTGCGGTAGCCGTGACCGGTATTGCAGTAAAGTGGATATCATCACAGCCCTAGTGTTGAAATAACTGTTTTATGTTCATGGGAAGTCATTTTTCTTTTTCTCAATTTATGTACGTAGATGTTTGGATGACTTTTCATCTACAGGTCATTAAAAAGGTGTTGAAACAAGGCAGATGGAGACCAATAGTGTTGAATCAAAACCAGTCATGGCCTGGCAGTAAATGTCAGATACAGTCCTATGCATAATAACTTGTCACACAGCAAATATTTCACACTGTGCTTCTTGTTTCATGTTCACAGGTGCTGTTCAATCAGTTCAAGTACTTCTTCAACTTGTACTTTTTGCTCTTGGCCTGCTCGCAGTTTATCAAGGAGCTGCGCTTAGGTGCACTCTACACCTACTGGGTCCCTCTGGTATGTGTCATTTCTCTAACTGTTAGTGATAATGGTAAACCAACATCATTTTCCACACTTTTGTGTGAAGTGCATCTTGTTTTTTTTTTTTTTTTTTTTGAATGGATATTTACTCACATATATAAAGTTGTTTGTTGTCCTCTACTCTACTTTGGCAAACTTTTTAACTTTGACGTTTCACCCTCCAGGGTCTTGTTTTGGCCATTACCATCATGAGAGAGGCAGTTGAAGAAATAAGATGCTACATCCGAGACAAAGAAATGAACTCTCAGATTTACAGCAAGCTCTCAACAAGAGGTAAGAATCAGGGGCTCAGAGGACAACACTGGTTATGTTTTGGTCGTGTTGATATCTGAACCATGTTGCTTATTTCTCAGCATCAGCGTCTATTAACTGTAGGAGGTTTGTCCTATTAAAACTTATTGGGGCTAGGGGAAATGGTGGGTAATTCAAAGCAGAGATGTAAAAGTGTACATAAGAGGCCTTGGTATAAAGTGCTACCAGCAATAAAAAGCAGGAGACCTCTTGTGGTTTCCATCACTTTGCCCCTTTGATGTGGCAGCTTGTTTTAGCCATAAACACAACGACTGGTTGCCTCCATGATAGTGGCCCCCGTGCATATCTTGCGGTTTATAGGAACTTTATGGTGTCAGAACTTGGTGTGTTGTTTTCTAACTTAGGCAGAAACTAGTTGAAGTTGTTTTGTCTGATTTTTGTTGATAAATTAATTAATCGTTTTGTCTGTAAAATGAAAAAAGTAAGAAGTAATTTTCTATTTCTCAAGGAGATTTATTAAAAATGTTTTTTTATTCAACCAACCATCCAAGAAGTAAAGATATTCAGTTTACTGAGTGAAGAAAAGCAGCAACTTTTGCTTGGAAAATTAAGCCCCTTTTACACTGCCAGATTTTCCGCGAATGTTCGGCCGATTTGCCGGCAAGCTGCGAGCGTTTAGACATACAGAGCCGGATTGGCGAGTTGATCCGAGGTGCCCAATTTTCCGCCTCGTAGGGTAGTCATATTGGCGGAACGGTTTTGATCTAAACAGAGCAAGGCGGCTTTCCGCCTCGGGAGGGTCTGTTGATGACTTGTGGGAGGGGCTTTTGAAGACGCCGCACGTTCGACCCACTAGTGTGGATTTCAAAACAGGAAACAGCTGATAGCAGGAATGAGTATCTAGCAGCACTAAGGAGAGGCAAAGCAGAAGATGAGCAACTGGGGAGATAAAGAATTGCGCGCCCTCCTTGCCCTCGCTAACGAGAAGGCCATTAACCGTCAGATGGCTTTCCTCGATACTTCACCGTTTACATCACACACTGAGCTGCACGTTCTGTTACTAGCTCACGCCCCCCATTGCCTCGAAAAAGGCGCATTCTGTATAAACAAAAGTAGGCAGGTGGCAATTTGCCGCACTCCCCGATTTTGTTTTTATACTGCCAATGTGGAAAGAAGACGGATTGGGATTTCCTGCAAATTTGCACAATTCCTGTGTAAAAGAGACTTTAAAAGTCGTTAATTGATTGTTACATTTTTTTTACAGTTGCTAACAAGTTGTTTAGCACGACACACTATCAATACAAATAAGGGGGTAAAATTCTGTCAAGTAACAAACACAAAGTGGAAGAAAACAAAGACATTTTTTGTCATACAAAACAAACAATAAAATTCGGCTAAATCTTAATCTCTCTTTGTGGGTTCGGCCAGAGGATTTCATCCATATCACATGCAGTGTTGTCTCGAGCTAGGCAGCTCATGTCAAAGGCAATTGGAAAAAATTTGTAGCAGTATAGGGACCAGTGTTTACAGTTTTGCTGGAAGTGTGGTATTACATTGCAAACTGAGTGTAAAGCAGTGAGATGTGTTTAGAGCTTTGCAAATAGTGTGTTACAAAATTACAAACTGAGTGTAAAGCAGAGAGCGTGGATTCAGTTTGGCACTAAGTACATTGCCTATAAGTGCTAATGGTTTTTGAGATAGTGCTTCAAGAATCACTAGTATTGGAGTAAATTTGTGGAATGGGTTAGAAACAGAAATTAAAGTGTTAAATACACATCATAGAGGGTAGGTGTAATATGCCATGCTTCAGCCAACACCTTTTCGGTCCTGTTTTTTTTTTTTTTGTTTATCTTTTGTTTTGTTTGTTTACGCTGAAATACATTAACTTCATGTTTGTGTACTATCTTTCTACCAGTTTATTTGAGTTTTATAGTTGGAAAATGACCAAAATGAACTTAAGTAAACTAAAAAAATAATTTAGTATTTCAGCATTCAGAAAAACTGTGAGATACTTTTTCTAAACTTTTAACACAGCAACACACCTACATCACACAATTAGTCAAATAGTTGATTTTCTTTTCAAAGCCACATTTTGTTCATTAAATACCAACTCTACATTTCAAAATGCAAAACACTTTCTCTAAATAAGCTAATTTTACGTAAACACTGCCAGCCCGACTCAATATCAGCTCATTCTTTCGAAACACTAGTTTTCTATCCAAGAGGAACAATCATAGCACAACAACGAAAATATTAACAGCTGATGCTTACACACCTCATTATTGCTCTAGCTTCTAAGTCAGTTAAATGTGTCATTATGATGAATTGGAAATCACACAAATCAAATTGTTGGTTAAAAAACTTTAAAAATATATTATCAATAGAACGGGCAGCTTCAGCTCTTTGTGAATATGACAGTGGAGATGATGGACCTTGGATTTTTATAAGATCTTATCTAGGGAAATGGTTCATGAATGAACTTTATTGTATTTATTCTGCATTCTTTTATGTGTGAAAACAACATGAATTGTGTGAATGTTGTGGTCCACAAAAGTGGGATGATAATTGTGTTAAGAGTTTTGAAAATGTAACTACAGATTGGACAAAAGAAAGTGAGTGATTGTTAAAAAAATGTAAAAATCGTTGCAAATTTTCTGTTTCTGTTCAACTAATCATCGCAGCTCTGATCACAGGTTTCAACAGATGTTCATGGGATATTGACTCTAAAGCACATCAATCAAAGCTTCGTATTTTATTTAAGATTTTATTTTAGATAGACTATCTTGGCACATTTTTGTTTCTGAGCAGTCTTACATAAAGCTGCTGTGTAATCTGTAAAATGTTTTTGTTATAGAGCAGAGCACTATTATGAAATCCCTTGAAGCCTAATGCACAGCAATATTAATGTGCTTTAATGTCTTACATATGGAAAGCCCAGAGGTCACCTCAGAGGTCAAAGGTCAGTGATCTCCTCCAAACAATTTTGCCTGTTCATTCCAAATGGAATGAGAGAAAAGGCTCAACCAACTCCCCCAGCATTCCTTTAAATCTGCAAGGAAAATTACTTTCCCAAATTCACTGCCCTGGTGACTGATAAGGCATGCAGAAGTCACATTTCATTTAAAAATCACTGGAGAACTTTGTGTGTGTTTTAGATATGATCTTTGAAGGACCAATTCCATAAATGGTCAAAAATCTATCAGAATGGATGGAACTGCGTGATTTTTACCATGTGCAACCCATTAAATAATATAAAAAGTTAGTAAACACTTCATTAACTTCAAACTCTGTTCTGTGTTTTTCAGGCACAGTGAAGGTTAAAAGCAGCGGTATTCAGGTCGGAGATCTTATAATCGTGGAAAAGGTTTGTTAAAGATTGTTTCATCCCACATCTGTGAATAGTTTTGCCTCTTAGGACTGTCAAGTTACCATTTATATGACAGCGAATAATGAGGGGGTTGTTAATCTTCTGGTGACTGAGGTGAAAGGAGTTAGTAAAGATTTTGTAATCTTGTGATCAATGCTGAGCCTTAGCCTGTCAAACTCAATGCAAACACAACAGACGTGAACCTAAAATGCCTTCAATTAGATCTCAAACACAAATTCAATTGAGTACTATTAACTGATATAGTTTTTTATCTTGAAATCCCATTTATAGTTTGTAGTTGTTTAAAACACCTAATCTGAGGAGAATCGGTTGTGTTGCTCTTCTTGTGGACAGATTCTCTGATGTCTTTGTACATGAAATGTGAGAAGTAAGAGCTGTCTTCTATTTCCAGCTGAGGGCTTCTTTCTGAATTACTCATTTCAACGCAGCTGAAGGAAAGGTCACACATGTTGTCCTACATCACACACACATCCTTCATTAATATGACTGAGCGATTCAGAGTTATGTGGGTTACACATTCAGAAATGAGCTGAAACCAGTAGCTGACAAAGGAAAGCTTCTAAATTAAGCTGCATTTAAAAAGTCATAATACATCTTTATTATTAGACTATCGACCACTTAGCAATAATCCATGCACGATTCAGTTTTTAGGAAGCTATCCAGTTGAATTGAATGGAGAATTTGTCTAGTGTGGTGGAGGGAGCAGGTCAGCCAGAGTGTAAAACCTGGTCAGGGTCCCGTTCAGGCTACGACAGGATGATTTGCTGGAGGGCTTATTATTTTTGACTGACTAGCTGCTGGTAATGTGGCACACGAAAAGCTAAAAGTCTTACTTTTCTACAGTTTAAAGAGCAGAGGAGGAACGTGGAAAAGTGCAGGATTAGGAAGTGATGTTGAAGTGATGTTTGTCTTTCTGCCTTTCTTTGTAGAACCAGCGTGTTCCTGCTGACATGATCTTTTTAAGGACCTCTGAAAGAAACGGTAAACATCTGCTGGTCATTCATCCAGATCTCCACAACAGACCGGCTGCCTGGCTGGCTGGCTGGGGAAATGACTTGTTTAAAAGGCGCTGAGGTGCAGGGATTAGCCCTGAGCCAGGACAGGAAGTCCTATGATGTCTAAATTGTAATTGAGTCCAGTACTAAACTATCATTCAAAGTGCGGGGTGGTGGAGGGTTCCTACTCCATGTAATGCTTAGATGGGCACTGGAGACAAAACATTGCTCTCTCTTCTTCTTCAAGGACTTATTTTGTTTTTCAAATGAGAAGATAATGAAAAGGAAAATCGAGGACACAGAAATCAAATGCAAAGAGAAAACAGGAGACATGAGAGAAGGATGCCTCATCTAAATAATCAAATACGGATTAGGACAAGATTTGTCAGTGATAACACAAACTTGGCGAATTGCATTGCACTGTTTATTTGCACATATACAAAATAAGTCCATTCAAAATAACAACCTCTAAGGCACAGCATATTAAAAATATTTTTTACTTCTAGAAAACCCAAATGTGACTCTGCAGGAGGAGCTAGATGCATGTTGTTGTTGTTGAGTCTTCCTGTTGGGGGGAAGAAAAACAACAGCTTTGTTTTACTGGAAGTAGTGCTTGGTTATCTCTCTTCCATGTGGAGGCCATTAGGTCAATTATAAAGAGCCTAGGCCAGGGTTGGGAGTTTTGGGCAGGATGACGCATGCAAGCCAGTGGGGGGATGGGCTTTAGTGAATGCCTCCACCTCTGTGCCAACAGTAATGTGTAGCTTAGTCCCATTCACAGAAGTTGCTGCTGTTCATTTGTGGCTACATCTTAAATAGTTTTACTGCAGTTTTTCATGTATGTACTTAAACTTGGAACTTTAAAAACTTAATTGTTGTAGAGCAAATAAAACCAGCAACAGTTGATAGTAGCCTTCACTTTGTAATAGAATAAAGATGTAGTCATTTGTACACTCAATGCCACTTCTGAGAATAGCTTGTGATGTCCCCTCTTCACCTAAAAGCCTATGTATTGTTGCCCCCTAGGGGTGAATGTTTATCCATCTGGCATCAGCGGCAGCTCTTGTCCTCTCCCTCCTAGGCTCCTGTTTCCTGCGGACTGACCAGCTGGATGGAGAGACGGACTGGAAACTACGCCTCCCAGTGGCATGCACGCAGAGACTACCAACTGCTGCCGTGAGTCGTAAAATCAAGATGGAAGATGAAGTATTGAGGATGCACGAGAAAATGTTGAACGCTGTGTTTACACCATTCCTGTGCCTTGTGTTATGTGAAATAAGAACTGATGAGTAGTTGCACATGCTGACTGTGGTCTCAGAGAAGTCTGTCATTAGGACAGAGTAGTCATTTGACTAAGGTGCAGGGTGGCCTGGTCATCAGAGGATGTCTTGACCAAAAGGTCAAAGGTTGACATCAGGCCTGTGTTTTTGTGCCTCTAGTTCTTCAGTGTTTGATAAGGCTGAAACCAATAATTACCTTCATTGTCAGTTTATCTGACAGTTATTTTCTCAATTAATCAATTAGCTGTTTGGTCTGAAAAATGTCAAAAATTGACGATGGTGTCCTCAGTTGTCCACAACCCAAAGATAGTCAGTTTACTGTCATATAGGACAAAAGAAAAAAAAGAAAACATACACATTTAAAAAGCTGGAATCGGATAAATGTGACTTTTTTTTTTATTGTAAAATTAGGAAATTACGATTAATTTGATAGGTGACAACTGATCACTTAATCGTTGCAGCTCTAGTGTTTGATCAGTTTGGGTTTTTAAAAACTAGTTTTTAGATATTCATGCTGATATTATTAGATTTTAAATAGTAAGTCAATAAATTGTCACAATAGTCACATTTTATTAATATTTTTTCACAATTTTCAGTATGATAGAGTTAAATTTATTGTTGTGCAAATAAAAACTGTTATTTTATTTACTTAGTAAATTATTTTCAACCTGCATTTTACATTTGGCTTTAGTCTTCATTTCGTTTACCCCCCTGTAAGCAGTGGCAGCCTCAATTTGAAATAATCCTAATCAGTCAATTTATGAATGAAATCTGATATAGCTTGTGGCATTTAATTATAGATTTTACAAACTATGGCTAAAAAACTGGTGTCAGGAAGAAACTTTTTTATGAACAGCATTGCTGTTATTAAGATGGTAATAATCGCTGCTATTTGCAAGCTGATCTGTTGTTCTAGAGCTGAAACAGTTAGTCATTATATCAGTTAGTCTATCAACAGGAAATTAATAGAAAGCTGATTTCATAATCAATTTGTCTGAGTGCATTTTTAAGTCAAAGCACCAAAAAAAGCACTGATCAGACATAAATATTTGCTGGTTTTCTTAATTCTGAATCCTGAACATCTTTGGGTTTTGACTATTGGTCAGATGAAACAAGACACACTGAAGATGTTACTTTGTGATAGACATCTTTCACTGTTTTCTGTCAGCTGTCAGCCTGAAGACCAAATTATTGATCATTTACTCAATAAAATAATCAGCAAATTAATCGATAATGATGGTTGGTTGCAGCTGTGGGTCTAACTTGACTCTGAAGTGCTGCTTTTCCAGCCTGAGCTTCTCCCGTCATCTTGTGCTCTCTGAGCCTCTGGTGATGGGACTTTTTTTTTAAGAGAAAACAATATATGCCTCAGGTACAGTTGATAGTCAAAATAAAATAACTGCCATATTTGTCAAACAAGTGGGAATATTTATTTTCTGAACGTGTCAAAGCAGATTGTCTACTGATTACAGCCTCGAGCAAATGTTCTTCATGCAAAATGCAAAAACAACAGAGCAAACACTGCTGCCGCATAAACTGTAACTGACAATGTTGATGAATCTGGTGTCTGTGTAAATGATACGTCATTGGAGATGGGTACATGATGGATGATGTTTGATGAGCAAGTAAGACAAAGCTTTTTATGTTCTTGTCTTCCTCTCAGTCGGTTTTCATTATTCAATCACTTTCTCCTGTCAGTGATCCTAAACTTGGACTGTATCTAATACTTCAAAGCTTTATTCATAATGTCAAGTCCAATTATATATCAAAATTTGAATGCTGTACATCCAATTTTTTTATATGTCATTCATTCTGTTTAAACCAGGTATTTTTGCACAGTTTCAGATATAGATTAGGCAACACCAATATTATTAGTATTATACTGTGTGTAGAATTCCATTCCATTATGGATTGTTTCCAACTTGGGTGATTCAAATGTTCCTAATAACTCCAGACAAGTCCAAAAGTCAAGATTTATTTAAAAAAAAAAAAAAAGATAGAATTATTTCCAAAATTCACATCATGTTTTTATTGAACAAATTCTGCTGTTTACCATCTTCATTGGCGAACAACATACAACATTTCCACTGTGCCTAAAAACCTGTTTGCTCTTACGCTTGCCGCCCACAAAGGGAGGTATGCACCTGTATCAACAGAGCGATCTAGCAGCAATCTAACAGCACCATATGTGACATTTATGTCAGTAATGAGTGTTACTTTAATTAAAAAAAAAAAAACTAATTTATGTAATCTGATAAATTACTTCATTCAAATTGAGGATTTTGCTCGAGAATTTAGAGTGATGACGCCATACAATATGACATCAGATATTTTGAAGTTTAAGAAAAAAGCTCTATAGAAGCTGCAAATGTAAAAAAGAACAACCCTATCATTAACCCTGTTTCTGATGTCTTACAGGACCTTCTACAAATCAGATCATATGTGTACGCAGAGGAACCAAACATTGATATCCATAACTTTGTTGGAACTTTCACCAGGGTGAGTGCTTACATCACTGTTCTGTTGAACCCTAAGCCCTTTTATGTTAATATGAAGGCAATTTAATATGTTGATCTCATTTCCAAATAATGACTTCTAAGTAAAAGTCCCGATAACTGTTTTGCAATAGCATAGTAACATTTCCGTATCACTTTCAGCATGGCAAAAGTCTAAACTGATAAACATTCATTCATTTATTCATTTTCCGTAACCTCTTATCCTGTTAGGTGTCACAGGGCTAACATATAGTGACAGACAACCATTCACTCTCACATTCACACTTATGGGCAATTTAGGGTAACCAGTTAACCTGTATGTCTTTGGACTGTGGGAGGAAGCTGGAGTACCCGGAGAAAATCCATGCTGAGACGGGGAGAATATGCAAACTCCACACAGAAGGGCTTAAGGGGGTTAGATAAACAGCACAAGGTAAACCAAGCAGACAGAAGGAGAATGATAACAGTCACAAAGAAAATAAAGGTTATCCATTTTACAAACTGTAAAATTACTCTCGTCAGATCAGGGTATAAAAATATTTTTTCTCTCTTAAGGCCTTTGCACACTGAGTCCATTTTTGTCTGATGCGTTCTTTAAATCCGTCATCCAAAAAAAAATCATCATGCACAGAAACCTTGAAAACTGATTCTGATGTATTTTATTCTATTCATTGTAAAAATTTGCAGTATATGACAAAATTAAAAGACACATTTGGGTAGTGACCGAAAGATTGAGATCGTGGATACAAGTGGCTGTTTACGTGGGGTGTCTGGGCTCAGCCTTAGAGATAGGGTAAGGAGCTTGAACATCCGGAGGGAGCTCGGAGTAGAGCCGCTGCTCCTTTGCGTCGAAGGGGGTCAGTTGAGGTGGTTCGGGCATCTGATCAGGATCCTCCTGGGCACCTCCTGTTAAAGGTGTTCTGGGCACGTCCCACTGGTAGGAGGCCCCAGGGCAAACCCAGAACACGCTGGAGGGATTGCATATCTCAACTGGCCCGGGAACACCTTGGGGTCCCTCAGGAGGAGCTGGAAAGTGTTGCTGGAGAGAGGGATGTCTGGGGTGCCTGGTGTGGCCTGCTGCCCCTACGACCCGGCTCCGGATGGATGGATGGATGGATGGATGGATGGATTGATGGACGGATGGATGGATGGATGGATGGATGGACGGATGGACGGATGGATGGATGGATGGATGGACGGATGGATGGACGGATGGACAGACGGACATTTCCTCCTTTGCCTTTCTCCCCTGGAGTTACCTATCTGGCTGTCACCACTCCCTCCCTGTCTTTCATTTGGCACCGCAGCTACATGAAGGGGCAGAGCTGTCCTCCATGTTCTGTGTGTGATCCACATCCTCCTTCTCTTCGTCATCCACCTGAATATTACTATCTGACCTGTTGAAAATGAGCTATCTGAGTTATGAAATGATTCTGTGCACCCCGTTCCTCTGTCTTGTCATGGCTGTGTCCCGCTGCCACATTTTTCTCACTGATTCTTGGTCAAACATCTCTAAAGGCTCTGATGGATGCCAAGAACGCAGAAGATCGAACCTGCTCTGAAAATTTTAATGATGGATGAAAGTTTCAGACTCAGTGTGCAAACATAACATAAGATAAGATAATCCTTTATTTGTCCCATAGTAGGGAAATTTGCAACATTACAGCAGCAAAGGGATAGTGTAAATAAGAAGAATCAGCAGAAAAAAATGTTGAGTAAAGCAATATATACAGAAGTACGTAAAATAAGTAAACTACAATAATTAAGAGCATGATAATAAGCAAACAGTATAAAACACAAAGCAATATAATAAAGAAGCATCAAAAAGAAGCAGAATATTATAAAGAGACAGACTGAATGGCTGATTTTACATTATTGACTGATGGAGGTATAGATATTGCACAGTTTAACAATACTGATATTGTACCTGAGTCATTGATCATAATCAGTAAAAAATAAATGCAAGATATGATAATAAATAGACAGGCTGAGTGGCAGAATTTACATTATTGCACATATGAGGTCGTATTTAGTTTTAGACATGTACAATTTTTGACAAAAAAAAAACAGACTGTGTGCAAAGGCCTTTGGGGTGTGACCAAGATAAAGGAGATCAACAAAACCTTTGCACTTACACAGAAATGTATTTATTCATCCTTTAGTTAGCCAGGAACGTCCCATCGAGAAACAAGATCTCCTCTTTTAGGGAGTCCTGGTCAAGACTGCGGCACAATCAACAAAATCTGTTTCATTTCAAAAACAACCATGATACACAGGAAAACACATACAACACATAAAATCAACACAAGGGAAATAATAAAAGAAGAGGGATATACAAGCGGTACCAGTGACATCCATACACATTCTGTCTAGGTCAAGGACATTATAAAGCACCTTTGTCTTTTCTTCAGGGCAGTTTTTAAAATAATTTTAAAAATCACAAGCAAGGGAGTGCTTTTAAGGTAACAATATTTTGAAGCTCTTCCATGCCCAGGGTGCATAAGAAGAGAAAGCAGTTTTACCAACGTGTTCACAGCAGTCTCTCCCTGTATTATCAGTTTCCAGATGCTTAACATACAGCATGTGAGCTTATAGCCATAAAACAAAAGTCTCAACCCAACGTATTTTATACTTTTATATTTTATACTTATGTATTGTCAAATTTAATTGAAGAGACAGCTGAATTCTCTCTCCACTACTGTGAAATGATATAACTGACTGGAAAAGTACCACTAGATTGCTTGTGAGAGGTGGGAGTCATTAACTGAGGCTTCAACGGCAATATACGTTTTAACATCCATCAGTGATGCACCTGCTTAAGAACAAAAGACTTCGTCCTGCAAATCCTTACATGTTTTGCATACTGTAATGTTATGCGGATAGGTAGGAGCTAGATTAAGCCAGCAGTATTTACAAAACGTCTTTAACAAAGATAATTATATGACCGGTTTCTGTCTTCTCTCATCATTTTGAATATTTGTTGTCTCAACTTCTATAGGAAGATGGAGACCCCCCAGTAAATGAAAGTCTCAGCATTGAGAACACCCTGTGGGCCAGCACCGTTGTTGCCTCCGGTAAATGTCTGACTGTTGGTGCAGCTTTGCTGATGATAAGGCAGCTATTTCCCAGGATATAACACGGACCATCCTTTGCCGTTAGCGCACAGAGTTGCACTGACGCATTGCTTTGTTCACAACTGTTGGTATGATGACTTGTCTAACGCATCCAGAAAAATAATGAGGCAGTATACATTTTGCTCATTTATAAAATAGCTCCGGGGCAGGTACCCATAACGGTAAAGAAGGTGTGCACCTTCCATAGGAGATGTAATCCACTTTAAACCGTAATAACATGTGTTATCCATTAAGCAATTGGAAATCTGCATCCTATATTCCAGATGACATTCATCATTTGAAAAAGTCTATTCTTGTCTAGAGTATCAGTCTGGAAAACATCATCTTGACATACTTTGTTTTATGTTGTTCCTTTATATTGACCTGAGGCAGTTTTTTAGGGGCTTTTTCTCTCCCTCACTCCAGGCACAGTGGTGGGGGTTGTGATTTACACAGGCAAGGAGCTGCGCAGTGTCATGAACACCTCCAACCCAAGGCACAAGGTACACTACTGTGAAATGGGGCTTGAAACAAACATTGGATCTATTAGTTTTCATGAAGATGTATTTACTTGTAGGATTTTTATAGAAGGTATCCATAATAGATTAATTGTGCAAGTTATTTGACTTTTAATTTATTTACTTAGACCTATATATGGTCTGCACATACACAAACCATTTGTTTTTACGTTCATCTGACTCATAATGTTTGCCTCTGTTGCTCATGCTAGGTGGGTTTGTTTGACTTGGAGGTGAACTGTTTGACTAAGATCCTGTTTGTGGCCCTCGTGGTGGTGTCTCTGGTCATGGTGGCCCTCCAGCACTTTGCTGGCCGTTGGTACCTCCAGATCTTTCGCTTCCTGCTGCTCTTCTCTAACATTGTGCCCATTAGGTGTGACTTAAGATTCTCTACTTCAAAGTCATCTGCAATGTTGCATTGTATTTACACATGAGGAATTTCTCATTTATTGTTTATATTTGATGCAGTTTGCGTGTCAATCTGGATATGGGAAAGATGGTTTTCAGTTGGATGATCAAGAAAGACTCCAAGATCCCTGGGACGATGGTGAGGGCAAGCACCATACCTGAACAGCTTGGACGCATCTCCTACCTGCTGACTGACAAAACAGGTTAGACAGCAGGAAATGGCAGTGAAAAGCAACATAGTTCATTTTTAAATATTAGAGATGCACCAATATTTACCAAAATTCTGGGTTAGGGGTAAGATTTAGGTAGGGGAAAGCACATATCGATGGAGAAATAGTCCCAACACCAGTCACCGTCTGCATACAGCTAACAGCTTATGGTAACCGGCTGTCCTGCTGATTTCAACACGAATTTGATGGCCACAATGTAGCATTATAAGGAAAAAAATAGGTTGTGTGCAAAAGGTTGTTGATATTGAGTGCACTGATGAGTCCTGTCATCCCGATGGCATCACGGTGAAGATCTGTTCGTCCCAAACACATTTTCTAAAATCCCCAGAGAGACAGGACAACGTTAGTCCCCAGCCCTGGTTTTTAGCCTGCGCAAAATTGATATGACACAACAGAAAAACATCTGCCTCTGCCATCAGTGAATGTTTGTCTATTTGCCGATAGGCCAACAAGGTGAGTACAGATGTTCGGTTAATAAATTGGTGCATTCCTCTAAAATAAAATGGTTTTGTAGCCAATAAGAATCACTAAAGCCAGGTAGTGGAGTACTAAAATGAGGAGTTATAGTGCTGAGGATTTGCCAAGGAAGTATCCAGTAGGACAGAGTTAAGCCGTTTCCTTCCCCGGGGGCGGGGGTTCGCTCTTTGACGGGGTTCTAGCTCCCTGAGACTTGCTACTTATTGGACCCTTAAATCATAAAAAAAAAAAAAAAAAAAATCCCAAAGTCTCTCATCCATACACACTTTAAAGCTTCCTCAGGCGCAAGGTGTTACATGTCAGATTTATAACCCTCATGCCCAATAAACTGATCAGCCATTTCCCCATCCAGAGCATGATAAGGCTTGTGGGGTCCTCGGGTCAGGCTAATGTACGTGCAAGGCCCCTGAGGTCTTTTTGATATACTGGAGGATAATGCTTTTAAAGTGAGTGTGAGGATACAGAGGATGTGTGTAGTGTTGAAGGAAAGGCCCCTAGCTTCCTTTTTCCCCAATCACTATATGTGACATGCTGTTTTTGGCAACTGATTATTGTTTGTAAATCCAAACTGTGAATCAGAATCAGAAATATTTAATTGATTTCCAGGGGGAAACTGGGGTATGTTGCAGGTGCTCTGATATATATATATATAAATAAATAAATGATGGTGTTATGGCTACTGATTGGGGGTCAGAAATGTGTGGAAATAATTTTACAGACATTGATGCTGTTTCCTGATATAGAGTGAGTGAATAACAGAGCTCCTTGGCAGTGACAGCAAAGTAGCTCGACAATATGTTCAAATGCATGTATGACACTGAATCTTAAAACTTAATGGACCTTAAACTAATGACTGAGGAGAAATCGGGACCTCATGGCTGAACCAGTTGGAGGCCACTGATCTAAAGCATGATTTTATATTTTGTGCATCAATCATAATGCAAACGTGACACATGTAGCACTGGATGCTAAAATTAATCTTAAAATAAAATTTGATACATGTAATTATTTTGGAGGAATTTCACTAAATGCCTGTATTAAATTCTTCACCAGGGACTCTTACTCAGAATGAAATGGTGTTCAGGCGCCTCCATCTTGGAACTGTGGCATATGGGATGGACTCAATGGATGAAGTACAGAGCCATGTGTTCAGCGCCTACACACAGGTAAAAAAAACAAACAAAAAAACACACATGCGTTAGTCTATGCAGTGCTCTGGGTTTGTCAAAGAGAAGAATTTTCTGAAATTTATTCACAACATTTATAAAATAAAGAAAAAAGAAAAGAGAAGGGTAAAACAAACAGATGTGCGCATTGTTTTAAGAACCATGTTAGTTTGTGATTATTGTTTGGTTGAATGCTTCCTGACCTCAGATGACACTCTTTGTCCCTCTTGACACCAGAGGTTAGTCAAGCAGGAAACAGGATTAGCCCACAAGCAAAGCACTGACCGGACTTCTTAAATGACGCCACTATTAACCCCTGGAACACACAGCCTTCTAAAAATAGCACAGCCACAATGCAAATGCAAAGTGTTCATTTTTACTTTACACATCTGGTTATAATTACGGGCCACTAACACAGCAATCATTGAAAACGCAGTTAGTAAAGCAGCTAGTTTATCAGACTAATATCTCCAGTTTGTAATCTCTTTTAAAATTAGGTTATTGAATGTGTGTCTTTGTGTGTTGTATTTGGGAGTTCACACGCCCCTACACATTATTAGTTCTACTGCCTACATTAGCGGCCCTCTCTTAAAACAGCCTTGACCACAGTGAAGTACTCTTATAAGAAAAGGTTAGAACTCTTTTGAGCTTCCTGTATGCCCTTCTCTTGATCACAGTACCCTCTGTAATTGTCTTCAGCCCACCCATGACCTTCCAGCCTCCAGGGCCCCGGCAGCCACTAAGGTCCGCAAGACCATCAGCAGCAGAGTTCATGAGGCTGTGAAGGCCATCGCCCTGGTGCACAACGTGACACCTGTTTACGAGGCCAACGGTGTGACTGACCAGGCCGAGGCTGAGCAGCATTATGAAGACACGTGCAGAGTCTATCAGGCATCCAGCCCCGATGAGGTACGATGACCAGACATACAGAACCATATACAGGTTCCACCTCTGGGAATTTTTTTTCCCCTAAACCCTCAGGGCGTTTGCTGATATGAAAATTAGGTAGTACTGGGATTTCCCACACATACGTTCATTTGTGGCAGCCCACTACGATAGCAGCCGTTGCTGACAAATGTTGATTTTCTATTTTTGGAGATGATCCGTTCATTAGGAGCTCTGATGAAATATATGTACCGTTTGGTAATTGAGAACTCCTCACTCCCAGAGTGCAGAGCGTACCTGGGGCACAGAAGGAGCAGAAGAACGCTAGGCATAATGAAAGTAAAACTTAACCGTTCATTAATTCATGTAGAAATAGAGAGCTTTATTTCATAGACCAACATCACTGTCATTTTAGCGTTGTCCATCTTTTTTCCAACCTATTTTAGATTAAAGAGGCTGCGTTTCCATGGAAACTGCGCACCCTGTGGTTCATGACTGGTTCTAAAAGTTTGCTTTTTCTAGCCCCTGCAGCAGCCGCTTCTCTAATCCATCGATCTGATGTAAACTGATAATCAATCCAACCACAAACTGATTGACTGATCAGTTCTCTATGACACTCAGACTAAACCAACTGCTGCTGAGGAAAAAAAATTATGAAGAGTTCTGCTTGTGCTGCGCTCACGATATGGTATTATATAGATTTTTTAGACAATGATATGATATAAGCTGATGTCACAAAGTCTGCCACAATATGATTTTGATTTGATTCAATTCAGAGGCCTGCGACTGATATGAGATTATATTATACGGCCATTGAACACAGTCAGTTACAGAAGAACCTGCCCATCATTTCTTTTCCTTGCTTTTGGCCATAAAAGATAAAACAACAATTAAATAATGTTAATAATTTGAACTGGTTAAATGCAGAAAAGTTTAAATTGACTCAGCGAACACACACAAAACAGCACATGGGATGAGTCAGCCTTCAGGGCTTTCTGTTCAGAAAGGCCTTTCTTGGGGCTGCAGCAGCTCAGTCCGTGGGCATGGGAGCCCGAGGGTTGCCCGTTCAAGTCCCTGTACAGACCAAACAGAGTGTGGACTGGTGGCTGGAGAGGTACCAAAGTGCCCATGAGGTCCTGCATGTCTGTGCTTTGGGTGTGTGTGTGTGTGTGAGTGTGTGTGTGAGTGTGTGTAATGTGTAAAAAATAACAGAGTGAAAAATTGAATGTCCCCTTCAGGGACTAATAAAGGAATTCTCTCTTTCTTTCTTTCTTTCTTTCTTTCTTTCTGTCAAACCTTTTCAGAAAACTTCAAGGTTAATGTTATCTGCCCTGAAGGCAAACTTCTCCCAACAGCCATGAAACATGGATAAACAACATCTTTTAACAAAAGTATAAATTCCACTCAGTCATAACTGTCAAGTTTTAACGACAGAACTGTTGTTTTTGCTTGTATTTGTCACCCAATATTAGCTTAGCACTTTTAGATTACATAAATTAGCCTAGTAGCTAGTGGAATATTCCTCTACTCATAGGTAAACAATTTATATCTTGCTCACCATTGGTTGAAGTCACTGGGTCTCTCAACAGAACAACATATTTGAATGTCAGCCAGCATGCACGTTTTTTTTTCAGCCATGATCTTGGCTTGAATTTGCACAAAATACTATTAATTTCTAATTCTTCAAATGTGCTATGAAGAACTTAACTGACTTAAGTTAAAGTCCACCTCCAGTCCAAATTCTGGTAAGCTTCTTGTTACTTCACTTGGATGTTTGAACTTCACTGTGCAGAATAATGTATGTGCATATGAGTTTTACACTATAAGGTTGTTTTCACATTCATCTGCTGAAGGGACAAAGTTCCTCTGTGCTCATTTTAAATCTGAGTTTAACACATATACATAAGAACATGATTTGTGACATCACAACTAAGCCAGTTGTGGTCCAATATGTAACTTACACGAATGTGATGTAGAAACCTGAAGCCTTCAGTGCAGATCCACTGAGGATAAATTTCTCGGTGAGGGAGGAGACATCTCGTGTTGAGCTGTTAAATCTTTGAAATGAAAAATATGTGCATATTCAAATTTTTTTTTATTTTCAAGGAGGGAGAACAAGCAGGTGTCATTTAAACAGTTTTTAACAAGGTCTTTATTTTGTGTGGAAAAATACACTGACAAGACACAAATTATTATTTAGAGCAGTGCATATTTAGGGGAGCTCTAACATTTTTTATCCAACATCTAATCTAAAAATCTAATCTAATCTAAAAATAATTATTTGGCCGAGAAAATATTCTCAGCGCTCTCTGTTTTTACTAAATGTGATAACAAAAAGTATGTGACTTTGTGAAAAACTCTTTAGTGAATTGTTGGAGTGCACCTCATTTGCCATATATTAATTAGTGTTAATAATTACTACAAGCACTTTGGCCCCCTTTACACCTTGCATTAGCATGTGTTTTTTGCGATCGGATTGCAATCGGATAACGCTTGACCACATACATTTATACCTGGTATTAATATGCGTCTCTGGTGTCCCATCCAGATCTGTTTGCTATCAGATAACGCTCCGTCCCACTGACGTCAAATCCTAGTGGCACACTACAACATCATATCATGTGCACCACAATAACAATAACAACAACAACAACAAGATGTTAGCCACCCATGGAGTTGCGTTATTGTATGGACATTTTTGTCAGACCAAATGGAGAGCAGACACTTCGTCTCACCGTGGCTCCGTCCTCGGCTAGCATCCGTGTTTTCTTTACCGTGGTGAAGATAATTTGAATTTGGATATTTGACAGATATTCACATTTTCATTTTGGGTTCAACACTGATTTCCACCTCCATGTGATAGGCAGAAAAGAATGAGCAACACAGGGTAGGGCTATTAACCCCCCCGCCCACACACATACATAAACACTCACAAAAACACACTTTTTATTTTCTAAGATTTTTTTAAACAAACTCCAACAAACCATTCTACATTGATGTGGGGTGTTTGGGTCCAGTAATGTGAAAGGTATTGAAGAAAATAGACTTTTCTCAAGGGAAACCAATGGAGTTTGTTTAAAAAATTCTTAGAAAATAAAAAGTGTGTATTTGTTAGTGTTTGTGTGTGGGGGGGGCAAGGGGCTAATAGCCCTACCCTGTGTTGCGCATTGTTTTCTGCCTATGACATGGAGGTGGAAATTAGTGTTGAACCCAAAAAGAATATGTGAATATCTGTCGAATATCCAACGTCAAACTATCTTCACCACAGTGTTTTCTTTTTCTCTGCAGTTGCTACCCGGTGAGTGTTGTTGTTGTTGTTGTTGTTATCTTCTTCCTCCTTCTTCCTGTGTCCAGCTGGTGCACCTCGCTTACTTGTTTTCGTCAACGGAGTTGTTGCAAGTGGATTAGAGACTTGTGATGGATGGGGTCACAATGCGTCCCTGGCCACCTTCAGAAGTGGTTTGGCTGATCGGATAACAATACGTCCTCAGTACGTTTCGAGTGTATTTACACCTGTACTTTCATGTGGTCATGATCAATTGGATTGCTATCCGATCGCAAAAAACGCATGCTAATTCAAGGTGTAAAGGGGGCCTTTGATTCGGATCCACTCCAAAATTTAATTGTTACTTCCTTGGCCCACACTACACTCTTCCACTGGGGTTGCAACAGTATGAGATTTTCACGATACAGTAACCATCTTGGAAAATATTACTGTTTTTGTGGTACCATGATATTAGAGATTTTATATTATTATCAGTTAGAATGACCCTTAAAGGAATGAAAATTGAAGGGTCATTTTAGGTTGCATAAACGTCTTATTACTTTAATTGAAACTTGAAACCATTTTGTTAATGGAAGTACCACAAAACTTCAATTAATATCCCGGGCTATTATTTGTTTAAATTACTGAAATCATCGGGCCTATATTTGGGACAGGCCTTGAATTCCTTTCACCCTAAAGTGTTGCTCAGCAAAGATGGGAAATACAATTAAATTGTTTATTTAAACTAGTATGAATATTACTTGTTTAAAAATTGCCCTCAGATAATATATCAATTATGAATCATTCATTTGATCTAGCTCCAACGGACAGAGCATCAAAGACAGAGAGAGTTATGGCACTTGTTTTATGGCATTTGAGGAATATGGCACCCAGCATATCGACACAACACCACTTTATCCTGTTAAAACAAAACTCACAACAAATTAATTTCAATGAAAAAGTCTTTTGATCGGAGGTCCCTTATGGACTAAATAATGTGAATAACTTACAGGATAGTTGAGGAACGGACACATAATTTGAGATAGACAACAACCCGCTTTTATAAATCCGAAGAACTTCTAGAAAAAAGAACCAGTCTGATTGAGAAAGGCCTGTATTTGTAAAATGTGTAGCCACACAGGGCTAGTAAAAGGGACTGGGTGTTTAATTAGGACTAGGCTTTTAATTGAAGTTTATGGTATGTGTAAAAAGTCTAAAATAAAGGGGAGATTCTCCATCCAGTTGCATTTTTTCTTTTCAATATTGTAGATAAGCAAATGTACACGGTATGATAATTGTCAACTTTTCTATCATGGTACCTTAAAACCGTTATGTTGCTGCAATCCTGCTTTCCACCAAGTTTCATGAAAATCAGGCCGGTAGTTATTTCATAATAAAAAAATGTAGTAACATAAAACAAAAAAACTTTATTTATATACTGTGTACTGTGTGGTAGAACCTTTCACACATGAAGTGCAGCTCAAAGTGCTTTACAAAACAAAAAAGAAAATAATTCAAACAATTTAGAATATTATATACATTTAAAAAATGAGGGTAACTAAAATTTAAAAAATTCTTACAAATGAAGGAAAAAAAAATTAAATAACGAAAACAAGGTGGGGTGGACGCACGGGATTTATTTATTTGAAACATTTCCAACCGAACAATTTATTGCTGTGCTTTTTTTGCCTCTGTGTGGAAACCATAGAAATAAATACCGTTCTATTACTGTGATGGAAACATACATGCAGACAAGTTTCCCACATTAATTATACAGACAGCTGCAGTATATCCATCAGATCATATATGTAAACACACACAAAAATACACACAGGCAAAAGCCTACTTGTTGGTATAACTCAACCTGACATGTTGGGAAATGTACACTTGATCTACTTAAACATCATTTTCTCAAGGACAAACACAGAGGCCTGACAGGAGAACAGACTTCCGATCTCAAGATGGAGGGTTCTTCGTTTTTGTCAGGAAAGGCCATTATTTCGAGTGTCTTCTCTGCTTTCTTCCTTGAAGAGGAACATCCCACATTTATGTCCTTGATCAGTATGAATTCTTTGAACATCAGGAAGAGGGCTACAGAATCTGACTTTGAGCCATTTCCTGCAGTGTAAATACGGATTTCCTTAATGTGCTCCCCAGCCCATTGCACTTATCCCCTTTTGAATTTCCTCTTTGATAGCATATTTTAATAGAGCCCAGTACATCTGTTGCAATTAAAGTACTGTGGTTTACACTGTGGCGAGGACATTGAGCCGTTTTTTTGTTTTGGGCCACACTGGATGAAAATTTTAAACCATTTTCTTTTGAGTTGCTGTGCCCTGAAAGGTGCATTTTAACAGTTTGATACAATCTGGAGTAAGATTCAGTTTGCCTTTCTACAGCTTTCAGGAAGTCTTAATATAGATCTGGTTTTGGCTGTGAGCACTATAGACACAATGTCAGTGACTGTTGAATGCATGGTTTTTACCAAAGCGGTCAAGCAGTGACATTTTACTGCACTCTTTTTGAAGATACCATGCCAGCGAATTTTTTATTTTGCTTTATTTTATTTTGCTTGTTTATTAATATCAGAATTAACTCATACATAAGTAATAATCATCAAAAAGGTGACTTATATTACGTGTAATTCACCAAGGAGACTTAATAGCTGAATCACTTTTCTTTTCAGCTCATGAAAAACTTGCTGGCCGTGTGGGGGTTCTGAGTCAAGCCAACATCATTATTCAGTCCAGTTAGAGATCTGCAGCCAAGCCAGATGTTGCTATTATAAGGTGGTGCTGTTGTGGCGGACACCAGATCCAAGAATGCCTCCACACTGAATATTTCTAGACTGTGACTAAGCACAATCTTCATACTTCCCAACCTGGATGACAAACATTACGGTAGTCAGAGCTTTTCTGACGTTAAACAGCCCCTGGCTGGGCATTGCCAGACTGCGTGGTCATGTTTTTCCAAAATAAGTGATTTAGCAACCACAAAATCTGTGGTTTTAAATTTAGAGTTGGAGCGTGGCAATTTTATGGTGTTTTTCCCTCTCATCTGTGTCCATTTGGCCGCTCTGCTGTTAGACCTGTCAGAAGATGAATGATGAATTAGGTATGTGATCTGATGCCTGGTCTGGAAGTTATTGGGTAATGTCATCTGCCCACTTTTTGTCCGACCCACGCAGACTCACTCACATTAAATGGTATTAATGGATGTCGTCTGTTGTGTCCTTCAGAGAGGATCGAGCAAAAACTATATTTTCAGTTCAGAAAGGGACATTTCCCCAGTTTATCAATAGTCTTGAGTGCTGAAAATGTTTGAGCTATTGATTAAGACTAAATGGTTACTGTGCTCTGTGACATCCTGCTCACTCCAAAGTGCCCTTCTCTGTTTTTATTTGTTATTCAAGTAATGGAACATCATACTGACATAATGGTGTTATCATGAGAACAATGAAAAGCCCAAGCATTGGTCATTTTGTGATGATAACAATTATTATGTTTTATTATTTGGTAAAAACATAACATTTTAAGATCAATATTGCAGCCTGATCATCTTTTCCTCCCCTGTTTTCACAATTTTCTTGCAGTGATTTATCAGCTGAACATCAATTCATCTTGTTGACTGCCATCGGCCTATTGGCAAATAAGATGTCCCTCACTGATGGGCAGTGGCCAATTTTTTTTCTGATGTGTCACATAAATTTTGTGCAGGTTATAAAACACGGCTCGAAACTTGCGGTACCCTGTCATCCCAGGACAATAGAAAACATGTCCAGGACAAACAGAGATCTTTCCCGGGACGCCCTAGGGATGAAAGGATGCAGTGAACTCACTAGTGATGTGTCACAGGACACACCATATTGTTTTTCTAATAACACTACATTGTGACCAACAAATCCGTGTTGAAATAAGCAGGAGGAGAGTGAGTTAGCTGTTAGCAGCCAGTGGCCAGAATTAACAGCTAACAGGGGTCACATTGAGTTACAATATGATGCATTCAATGTCTGTTCAGTAAAAATTTGTATTGGGTGAAGGTACATTTTAATGTTATCTTGATGTGTTGGAATTTAATCTTGGAAAAAAAGTTTTTGGGTGAGATCCTGGAATAGATAGCAATATAAAATAGATATTAAGAGAGGGAACTGAAATATATATACATATATATGTGTTATTAAGGAACGCACGCACACACACACACATACACATTCATACACACATATACACACATGCACACACACTCACACACATACACACACACTATTTATCTTATCTGTTTTTGCACTGTGAAATTATTTATTTAATGCAAATAACTGCCTGTGTGTCTGTTTTTTAATTGCCCCTAGGGGACAAATAAAGTTTTATTGAATTGAATTGAATTGAATTGAATATATGTATGTGTATATATATATATACATACATACATACATACATACATACATACATACATATAAGGCATGTAAGCAGTTTTTTTTTTTAAAAATCATGTTTTTCATGTGAAAGTAGGAAATGTTAAAGGTTAATCTATAAATTTGTATGATTTAAATTGTGCTCATGAATTTAAAACAGCTTAGATATTTTTAGAATGAAGATATTTTGTTTCTCTGGCACAAAAGAGGGAAAAATAACAACAAAAACAAAATTAAGATTGTGTTTTTTAATTTATTGTTACCGTTTCTTAACTGTTGTCTTTTACACGGCAGAGGATACACTTTCCAATTTCGTTGTTATGAAAATGACAATGACAATAAAATATCTATCTATCAACAGCATTGCTATAGGCCCAGAATTTTACAGTCGGTGCATCCCTACAACATTCACAATACATGTATTTATATACTTTAATGACCACCTTCTAGGGCAAGGAAGTTTTATCTATAAACCACATTTGATACACAGAGGGAGGTTCAAGGTGCTGTACAGAGAAGTTAAAACAACACAGTACAAAAGAGCAAGTCAGTTCAAAGTTAAAACAACAAAATTTGGAAGAAAAAAAACAATCAAAAAATGCAAACTAATTGGTTGTTGTCAGTTGGTTTAGTTCTTGTTGGTTTTGTTTGTTTGTTTATGTGTGTATATGTTTGTGTATATGTGGGTGTTGTTGATTTCTTCTTTTTTCTTTGCCTCTTTTTTAAAAATTGTATGTGTGTGTGTGTGTGTATGTATGTATGTGTGTGTATATATATATATATATATAGATATATAGATATACATATAGATAGATATAGATATATAGATAGATATAGATAGATGTATGTATGTATATATATATGTGTGTGTGTGTGTGTGTATTTTTTTTACCTTTTTTATTTTCTGCTGTACTATGTATATTGCTGATGGAATGGTGCAAAATACTTAAAACTTGATCACAAAAAAACCCCAAATAAATAATAAATAAATAAAAAGATTTCACCTTTTAATATTAACACAAAGATAATAAGGCCTTGGGTTGTTAAAACGTTTATTTTAATGTGCTCCAGACTAAAAGTTGTTTTCCTTGTTTAGATTTTGCTTTGGGCATCAATGCAATCCACTCATCAGTGATCTCAGAGGTCTCTCAGGGTTATAGCGCTCAAGTATGTCAGTTATATATTGAGGGTCGGCTACATGTAAAGATTCCTAAATAATTAATGCGACTTTAAAATCAGTTCTGTAGAGGTTTAGTATGTAGGGGTTCAAGAGCTGCCTTTAAGAAAAGCCTTTACAATGTGATGTTGATAGGTGTCGCTCGTGCAGTGGACTGAGAGTGTCGGTCTGACACTGGTGGGAAGAGACCAGTCCTCCATTCAGCTGCGGACCCCTACTGGCCAAATCCTGAACTTCACCATCCTGCAGATATTCCCTTTCACCTATGAGAGCAAGAGGATGGGCATCATAGTGCGAGTGAGTGCCAAGATAAGTTTGTAACTACTGATTAATGTTCTCTTCTGTCTGTTAAATTACATTAGCTGTGGTGCATTTTGATTTCTTATGCAAAGAAATTAAACTGATTTTGTAGTTAATACTTTAATATTTCTTTCGCTTACAGTGTAGTTCACTGCTTGTTGCTAGGAGGGCAATTTGGACTTGACACTGACTTCAACAAGAAAATCTAAAGAGAAACAGATTCATATTAAAGCATATTATCTGTGAAAAAGCTCACCTTCTAACCTCTGACTCAGTCTGATGACTAACTTTATTTTTCTTGGCCAGGCTAGAGCTCAGGAAGCCTGGGATTTTTAAACTTCCTCATGATAATATTTTCAAACGCTTTTTGAAACCCCCCAGTGAATACCAAAATAAGTTTTGCATTTCTAGGCAACACAAAATCATGAAATAGTGCATGTGCACCTTGGCTCATGTGGGTATGGACTGGAAATCCCTTAAGAATGAAAAATACTCTGCTATTTAATGTAAGATGTATCAGATTTTCTGTCCTATTTATTTCTCACGCTGAGTGAACTGGGGTTAATGGTTTTTAGGATGAGTCTACAGGAGAGATCACGTTCTACATGAAGGGTGCTGACGTGGTGATGGCAGGCATCGTCCAGTATAACGACTGGCTGGAAGAGGAGGTAGATCTTCTTTCTTCTTTACAAGACATGATGAAGATTATAACAACAGCGGTTTTATTCCTGTTGTAAATAACTCACAGACTTTGTAACCTGCTGAATCCAGATGTTGCTGCTGACTCTGTTTTCTAGTGCGGGAACATGGCGAGGGAAGGCCTGAGGGTCCTTGTGGTCTCAAAGAAGTCCCTGACAGAGGAACAGTATCAAGATTTTGAGGTAAGAGCTGTCTCTTGCAGTTGACACTTGGGGTGTAAATCACTAGTTTCATCATGTTACAGTATTATATCCATTGTTTTTGGGGACACTGATACAGTAATTGCAAGTAGCACAAAGTTGTCACAAAGTGACAATATGAGTTTGATTCAGGGGACTGCGATCAGTATGAGACAATATCATACGCGTTTTTAAAACAATCTGTTGTGAAGAAGCTGCAGCCTCTGTCTGTTTTGCTTTTGGCCATAGGAGAAAAAAAACCCACATAAATAACTGTAAATAATTTTAACCTGATAAGTGTAGTGAAATTTACCCTTAATTGACTCCACTAACACACATGAAACATGTTTTACCCATAGGGTTGGGTAGTAAGGGATTATATGTAATCAGGATTATGTAATAAACTTTTGCAGTCAAAATTGTAACTAGATTATAGGTACTTTATCAGCAATTACATGACTACATTTTTGGTTATGTCTTATACTGTGGCAGTTTTAAAATTATGAAACCTATCAACTTTTCATTATAAACCAGGGTAGGTAACTTGCGGCTCCAGAGCCACATGCGGCTCTTTAGACCCTCTCCAGTGGCTCCCTGTGGTTTTGACATAAAATTATATGGAATGAATGGTTGAACGATTATTTTTTTTAACAGTCAGATTTTCATTTGTCATTGTTGTAGCCCTAAAGTGATGACTGCTTTCCAGAACTGTAAAAATGTGTAGCCTATACATTCAATTAAAAAATGTTTTAACATCTCTTCAACTAAACTGTGCGTCATACATCTACGACTTGCTGCCTTTTCCTCTAATTTTTGCCGAACATCAGTAGAGGTGGCTAACCTGGAGTCTCTCTAGCAAGGCTAGCTGTTGATTCCAAATCCAAAAAAGGAAGCGTTGGAGGAAAACAGAGGATTTAATAATGTGTGGACAGATTCATTTGCTTTCACCACCAACACTGCAAGGTTAAAGTACTAAATAATTATAAATAGCCCACTGCAGAGTAGCCACTTTATAGTAAATCATATTAATGTATGCTCATTTAGACCTATTCCTAATGTTGACGGGCTAATTTAGACTTAATATGTTGTTACCTTTATTGCGGTTCCAAAAAATTTTTTTTTTGTTTTTAGCCAACGATGGCTCTTTAAATAGTAAAATTAACTCATAATTAACTCATGAAAAGTGCATCTGACATACAAGGTTTCTTAGACAAGTGTTCTGTTTTGTGCTGTTAAATAAGGGCAACTTGATTTGATCAACTGTAAATGCTGAATATGCAAAATGCATTTTATTTGCACTGAAAATGTTTGGAGATGTTAAAAGAGATAAAAACACTAGTTGTAAAACTCAGACTTTTGTGGCTGCGTCCATTTTTAGTATAAGGTGCAATATTTTCAATGTTCAACCCTCAACCCTACATAACAACAAGAACATTTAACAAAAGTATAAAATAAGGCTCAATAATAACTTGACAAAACAAATGTTTTTTTGCTAGTCACCATTATTAGCTTGAGCACTTTAAACTACATAAATTAGCCAAGCAGCTAGAGGACTTTTCTTCTACTCATAGCTAACAAATTATATGTGGGTTTTTTTTAATACTTTTTCTTACTCAGTGTTGGTTTAAGTCACTGAAGCGGTTGAATTTTAGCCTGAATGCACGTTTTTTTTCAGCCTAACATTGTTGAAACAGAGCAGGTAACGTTACCTGAGTATTTTGTCTCTTAATGGCAGTGTTTGCAAATAGCATGAGCTGTGTCTAAAATATTTCCACACTGCTGATTTATTTCTGAGAGGGGACTAAATGTCCTCATCATCTTTGTCTTGGCCGCTTGCCATCATCTCCCTGGTACTGTTTGATGGTGATATAGATGTGCCATGGGAATTCTAAAATAGTGTATAAATAAAGTATAAATAAAGTTGATGATGTGGCTTGATGTTTTCACTGTGCATCAATTATATCAAATCACTGAATTGATACATTAAATCCAGGTCGACGAGGGCCTGTATGTCAGATTCATCTTGTAACAACAGTTTGTTACAATTTGTTTGGCTTATGTTTAATGAAGCCTTTATATCTGATAAACCACAGAAACATCAACAGTTTGTTGGACATTTGTTATGCTCAAATTACATTAAAAATAAAATGATATTTTATGCAGCCATGTTCAGTATTTCTAAATGTCAAAGTGTGTTGCTGAGTAATTAGACTACCCTCTGACCTCGTGGCCCTTCAGTCCATACACCCCACCCTCCCACGCAGACACCCCACTCATTGTTTGAGCAGGGCAGGGCTGTCTCCCCTGCACTCTCCAGCCCCAGGCCCATTACTGAAGTGTATAATTGTGTGAGCAGAGCTGGTGGGCAGCAGTGAGTCACCAACTGAGTCACACACAGAGTTTGTGTTCCTGTATGAGTCACACTCAGATTGTTTTTGCTTTATCTCACTTGCAAATTGCCCTGGAGCTGGAACGCTGAAGATGGGCGTTAACCAGTTGATCATGTCTGCTGTTCTGTGTTTCCAGCTTTGTAAAACATACAAGCTGCTTGCAGGCAAATACCTGAAAGTTATATTGACATGAAACTTTGATATTTTATATGAAAATTTCTGTCCGTGTTGAATGGTGTGTATTCATGCTGTGCACAGTTTAATTTCTCTATGGGTTGCAAAAACTCTGCTCATGTATGCACACTGTGTGAAGCATCCCTGTTGCAGTGTTTTATACTTTTCTTTCTGTCATGACTTCCACAGCTGGTGGTCATATTGATATTTTCTCCTTCCACCCTTGGCTGATTTCCTGCTTTGGTCTTTTAGTGATTCTACTTTATTTATTCTAATTTCATCTCCTCCCACTCAAAATATTCCCAT
The DNA here is from genome assembly GCA_019142605.1 of Cephalopholis sonnerati. Classification (NCBI taxonomy): domain Eukaryota; kingdom Metazoa; phylum Chordata; class Actinopteri; order Perciformes; family Serranidae; genus Cephalopholis; species Cephalopholis sonnerati. The sequence goes on along the minus strand of JAGQAX010000011.1, from coordinate 4,994,048 downwards.
CCCTCTCCTCCCTAGGCACGGTACGTCCAGGCCAAGCTCAGTGTTCATGACCGCTCTCTGAAGGTGGCCACAGTGATTGAGAGTCTGGAGATGGAGATGGAGCTGCTGTGTCTTACTGGGGTAGAGGATCAGCTCCAGACTGATGTGAGGCCCACCCTGGAGATCCTCCGCAACGCAGGCATCAAGGTCTGGGGGGCAGATGGCTTCATAGCTCACAGTAGCAACAAACTCAAAAAACAAAACAGAGAGATGAGACAAGTACATATGTTTTTCATATTTACCTACATGAACAAGCCTCAACCAAATGCATCCTTTAAGTATAAAATTTTAAGTGGTGTTTGTTGGCACACTTCAAATGGTTGATATAAAGTATTTCATTTATGGAGCATTTGGTTTTGTGCAAAGGAACCAGAAAGCTGATTAGTCAGTGTGGTACACGTTAGTCTAATAGACCCCTTAACCCTTTATAATATAAAAGGTCAGTTCACCCGAAATCAGAGCTGCAAAAAAAAAAAATCATACTGCGATTACCTTAACAGATATTGCCATTGTGATATGGTTCGTAATTTTAGTGGGAATGTTTTTGTTTTTGTTTGCATTTTATTGTCACTCAAAGCATATAAAAATGAGCATTATATGATTTTCGCTGGGTTTCTGTAACCAACAAACATAGTCCCTAACGTCTGACATATGATTTGTCAGCCAGGGCATCTCTGTAGCTCCACAATGCTTCATTTATAATGGTATGTTGTAGCACATTTTCCCTTTATCCAAAAATAATCCAAAATTTTTTTTTTTTTTTTTATACTTGTATTATGTTTTTGGCATTTTTGCCTTTAATGACTGGACAGTTTGGGGCATGGGGGAGATTTCATGCAGCAAAGGGCTGCAGGCTGGAATTGGACCCGTGGCCGCTGTGGCAAGAACACTGCCTTTATGCATGGGGTGCCCGCTCTACCCACTAAGCTATTGGGTGCCCCCATGTTGTGATTTTGATAATATTTCAATTAAATGTGCAGCCCTACACAAAATATGAAAAATAACAAAACAAAACAACAAAAAACATTTTGTCACTTGGCTCTAGTGGTGTCAAGCAGAGCAGATAGATTTAGTGTTATTTATTCAGGTTGTTTTTTGTTTTCTCTTTTTAAAGTTTTGTATCTTATCCAAATTTTTTCAAGAAGCAAGCATACAAACCATAATATTATATAACATTACAAGACTGGTCCACAACAGCAAAAAAAGCAGGCATTTTACCTTTAATGAGGTTAAATTGTGGTTATTGTGTACATTGATCCAATTCATATCCAGACATTTATCCACAATTTTTATTCATTTGTTCAAGTTTTGAGTTACCTGTGTCCGAGATTTCTGCCTCCACCCTCAGTACAATGGAGGTGAATGAAATTTAATTTCAGTTTCTCACATTATCTAAAAAATGAATTTTTAAAAATTCAGTAGCTCACAGAAGTATCAACATAACTCCTGATAAACCACGGAACAAGCTGCCAACAGTGTTCGTAGGGAGTATTCTGTAGAAAGTGTTTCCATTGAAAACTTTGACAGTGTGAATGATCCAGAATAACAGGAGCATTTTTCTTCTGGAAAGACATGTTACTTGCTGAATTTTCTTTTTTTTTTCAATGTTGTGATCAGCTGAAATTAAATTCTGTTGATCTCAATTGAATCTGAGTGGAGAGAAAACTCTCTGGGATAATAAACCCCAAAACCACTACAGTTAAGATTTCTTTTTTATAATTTGTTTGGATCAACCATTGAAACTCACTGCTATAATTTTCTATAATTAACATCCAGAGCTACTCCATTAACAATCAGTCACAATGTGGATACAATAATACCAATCTATGTGATGAATGGTGTTTGTCTTCTGTTTACAGTAACGTAAACCATGTCTGATTGTAAGTTTACAAACTGTAGCTCACAGACAGAGCAGTTACAGATTGCTTGAAGTCAGTGATTAGAGTTTTTTAACCCCTGGAATTTAGCTTCTGTTAATGCCTAGGTTACACTACATGACTTAAAGCCCTTTAGGACTAGGTCGTATAATAGGAAAGACATGTGGAAACAGTCTTTTTTATGAACATGTGTGCCAACAAAAACAAAAAATCATGGTATTACGTGTGTTTTTGTCAAAAAATGTTGTTTGGAGACCAGACATGTTTGTCAGATATTCTTCCTGGTTAAAGCTCATATGATGTGTAACCTTGTCACCAGTCAATCATGTAGTGTGAAAACCACCACTTCCAATTGCAAGATAGAAAGTTGTGTAGTGTGAACAGTACAGAGAGGTTATGGGAACATTTTGTGTCATGTAGTTACACATTTGAGTGTAATTTCTCTACAAATATCTGTACATTTTACAAATCCAAACATTATTGTTGCTACATGTTATTCCCTGGTTTCTTTATAGGTTTGGATGCTGACAGGAGACAAGCTTGAAACAGCCACATGCACTGCTAAGAATGCCCATCTGATCACCCGCAACCAGGACATCCACATCTTCAGACCTGTAAGTGCAGGACACAGACCCCTCTTCCTTTCATAATCACATGAAGTGGGCAATAGTTGATTTTAATACCACAGGGTTCATCCCAGTTCAGTGCAGCACTGACAGTTTCCTGACTCCATCGACCCATGGGCTACCATGCTCTGTGCGACCAAGGCCCATTAGCTAGTGGTCACAGAGCCCCACACAACTACGCATGCAGCCCGAGCCAGCATCCACAGCTGAATAAATCACCTCCCACCAGCGAAAGCATCCAAGCTGCTGTCAATGAGAACAAACAGGCCTTCGCTCAAACAGAAAGGAGAAACCAGCTGAACCACTCCCAGAGGGAACATGCAGAGGGCTCACTTCCTAATTTGTTTTGCAGGTTTCGGGCTCTTTCGCCGCTTTGATAGTCCCCTTCTGCCTTTCCCCTCTGGAACCGTGCCAGAGCAGAAGGAGCGCCTGCCATATAGGAAGGTTACAACTTGCGTACAACTTTGGTTACTGGAAGAGAATAACAATGGTTGGCACGGCTTGAAAACCTCAGTCCCAGTGGACGGGGGAGTGCTGACTGGGCCTGCAACACATACATCTGGATTAGTTTCCTGGTGGCCACCAATGGCCTGATCTGGATTGACGTATGAATAGTCAGCGGCTGAAGGATATTCATACCAGAGCATAACTCTTGTTGACAGATTAACACCATGCCTTGTCAGTGCTGTATGTTTGGAGAATTTTTAAGTCTATATTTGAACCTGACACAATTGTTAGGAACCTCAGTTGATTTAATAATACAGTTTATTTCCCCAGTTTCCCATTCCAATTGGGATTTTATCACTTTGCCCATGTCCACTAAGCATTTCTAAGCACTACTTAAACATTTAAAATATGGCTTCTAACACACTGTAATCTAGTTGTACACAGATCTAAGGACATTTTTAAGTCTTTATTAATGTTTTTCAGCAAGTATAACTTCCCCTATCAAGACAAATTTATATAATTACAACTGGATGTTACTATATTGTCATTCATCATTTGTTTATACACCAGCCTTCACCAATAGGTGCCCTCAGGAGGAGATACAACATGAATATGTGCTTACAACTTAAGTATAGCGTGCTATAAACCAGTTTTAAAAAATGTGTATTAATTTGGGGAATTTTATTAATTGTGTTTTTTCTGATGTTGCATTGTAAATTCTTTTCTCTTCTATGTAATTCTAAAAATTGGTAATATCTTAAAAAAAAAAAAGTTATTGAATACCTCTCTCATTCTCGTGACATAGATCACAATAGTGGAACCAACAACACTAATAGTTTGTATCTGGCTCAGATGCTGAAAGCAGAGAATCTGCTGTTTCTAGCTCACTGCACCTATAATGAGGAAGAGCAACTTTAACAAAAATTGGCTATTTAACTGGTGCAAGGCAATGTATATAAAGCCCAGTTCAGACCAAAGATTAGCAATGAGATGAAACTGTTTAAGAATGTTGCAGAGAGAAGTTGCAGCAATGTGAACTGGCCATCTGAGCTCGACTCAAGCTGGCTGATGGTGTCACCTGCAAGTTAGCTGATCAAATTTCTGGCAGCTGATTTTAAAATGTAAAGCTTGTCACCTGTTTCATTGGCTTTCAGTGAAGTTCACTGGTCAAGTCAAAATGACCACAGGCGGTGTGTTCACTTGCTGCAGCAGGTGCTCCGGCCCCACCGAGCCCTCTGTTTTTGACTGGTGTCGGACGGTGGGTCGCTGCTGCTGCTCGCTGTATGTGGTTATGCATCAAATGTTTCCATTTCCTTTAGTGTAAAGACGTACATTCTGAAAATGTCCATTCATTGGCAAAACAGATGATGAACAGCCTGAGATGTCTTAAGAAATACAAGTGCAGTTTTAACAGTATGTCTCAGTTTTTCCACAGTCAGTCAGTCTGCTTCTTACTGTCATTTCATGAGCATTTTTCCATACATTTCCACTCCACTGTGTAGTAATGCTTGCATCATCACACCAAACTAAGTGGAAGATACTGAGGAAACAGTTTAAGTAATCCCCTGCCCAATAAACCATTTACAAATCAAAAGTTTTGACCATGCCTCAGCAATAGGGTTCCAACAATAGGGTTCCAACAATTTATCTGTATCAGATAAAAGTCCGATACAGATTGTTTTGTACTGAAGCTGCAATGTATAATATCTGTTTGAATATGACCACAATAAGTATTTATTGTTTTTTCAGATGGCTGTATTGTGGTCAGGGTGGAAAAGCCTCTAAAACCCCAATAACACAGATAGCCTTTTGCAGGTTGCAAAACGCGAGGCGCACCGCACTGCCTTTTTTTAAAAGTGAATGCTGCTTGTAAAAAAAATTTTAAAAATGATGGCTGAGACTTTTTATTTTTGCCAGGCATCGCCTACCTTGTTCTAACCTTTCTGTGTAATCAATCTACTGTCTATTTATTATTTTTATTTCTTTCACAGTGGTTAGTAGCTAGTTACTGAAATGTTGAGGCAGAGGGTACTTGCTGTAGCTCTGGTTGAGGGTGAGAGGCTGTCAGTAAATAGTTTGTTGGTCACAAACGGTGATCTGTGTGGGTACATGAGACCCTAAAAAAGAGGGTAGATCACGGGGAGTACCACCAGTTGGTCCAGGAGCTTTGCCTCAATTATGGCTGCTTCTAAACATATTTTAGGATGATTTAGGGGCAGTTTGACAACCTGCTGTCAATCGTCAGGCCACATAGCTCTGGGTGTACAGCAACCACTACCACCACTTTCTCCTCGTTGTTGTGACCACCACAGAGGACCCACCTCTCAAATCATCAGATTGGACAATGAGAAAAAAGCTGAATTGACGTAGGGCGCTGGGTTGAAGTTTTTTCAATTTGAGGAGTTCAGAGCGCACTGGCAAAATCATCAGGTGCTTAGATTGCAGAAACCATGAGCAAAAAGCTTCATTCTCATTAAAAACTATTACAAAAAGCCACCTCCAGCTGCTAAAACGCTTTCTGTGTGATCAGGGCCTAAAACAGCATTTTACATGAAGCAGGCTACTCACTGTTAAACTTGCTTCTGAAACCTGGCACCTCTGAGCCATCACAAGTGGATCAATATCAGGTGTGCAAAGTCATACGGTGGGCCAGATTGGACCCTTTGTCGGGCCGGTCCTGGGCTATGGATCGCATGTTTGACACCCCTGAATTTAATAATTTAATATGCAATTCTGCCTTCATTTCCCATCTATTGATTATAAGAATTCATTGATCTGATATGTTAAGGAGATCAGGTAACAGCCAGATGTTTGTGTTATTACAATATGTATAAATGTAATTTTCTGCTCTGTTTCTTTGATCTAAAACTTTATTTTTATAGCAGTGCTACAACAATTGAAATATGCACAAGCTTTAAAGGATGGTGGTGTATGGTAGTCTCTATTCATAATTAAGATAATATGTCTTACAGTTAAAGTTATAGCCTCATATTCACTCAGATAATACAAGAATGATCCCAGGGAGAGAAAAAGTCTGAACGTCATCCCCAGTTAAAGAATTCATTTTCAATATTGTGAATTTTATTCCAGTCATATCATCCAGCCTCATGAGTTCCTTATTTAGATAGCTGATGTTTGCGGGTATTTGGTTGCTCTAACGTTTGCTGCCGTTGCAGCTGGAGGGAAACAAGCTGTGAATTTGAAAAGCTACTGGTCTGATAACAATCAGGATGCAAATGCTGACAGATTGTCATCCTTGATAATTTCATATTGTGAGTGAGTTTAATGCCTGCTTCATAAATGCGGTTGCCTTTGCCATAGGTGACGACACGAGGGGAAGCCCACCTGGAGCTCAACGCTTTCAGAAGAAAACACGACTGCGCACTGGTGATATCGGGAGACTCGCTTGAGGTAAACTCTGAGCACAACTGTCTGTGTGTCTAACCCTCCTCCCACCAACTTATCTCTCCATATGAAACTCTGACATGTTTTCAGTGTGATTCATGATAATACCGCTGCCACGGAAGCATCTCTGGAAGTGGTATCTGTGGTTAGAGTCACTTTCTAAAAAGCAGTAGGAGTTAAACTGTAAGTTAAGTGGAGGTGTTAAAGATCCACAGCTGAGATCAGTTATATGCTGTGGCCTGAGTTGCTCACCTGTCCTTTCTGGTTGCTTTCTTGCAGGTTTGTCTGAAATACTACGAGTATGAGTTCATGGAACTGGCATGTCAGTGTCCCGCTGTGGTTTGCTGCCGATGTACCCCCACTCAAAAGGCTCAGATAGTTCGGCTACTGCAAGAGCGCACAGGAAAACTCACCTGTGCTGTAGGTGAGTCAAAAATAGAAAACTGTCCAACAGCTTTTTGATGGGGGAATTCAGTGTGTACCGCTTTCAGCTTGATCTTTGTTTTCTGTTTTTTGTTGGTTTTTTTTTTCCTTGACCATGGGTTATTGCCGCTTCCAGATAAGTTAAAAAATAGCTGCCCGCAGGCGCCATAACGGGAGATATGATAAACTTGCTGTCTTTGGTTTAATTTTACTCACTGTTCGATGATCCAGAGAGCTTGTTGATTGATTTGCAGGATGTATGGAGAATTACAAGATGACGCTATCAACTGATTGTCTAGACTGTCGTTAAAAAAAATTTGAACACAAAATTCCTCAAAAAAACATTCCCCAAATAAACCGGCCTTTACAAAAACAAAGTTGAAATCAATAAGGTATTAAAAGATTGTGTTAAACAATAAAACTAAGATTAACCAAATATGCAGCGGTTAAAAACTGTAACCCCATAGCATCTTCCATGCTCCACACTCACTTCAGCACACCTGCCTTTAATTAAAGGTTCCTGAGATGCCAGGTCATGTGACGCATTAAAGTCACTCAAAAAATAATAGGAAACCAGGACTTGTTAGAAATGGCTCTAACCTAGGTTTTTTAACATTAAACAACAGATTTCTCTTTTGCACATCTTTCTTAAAACATATTTATCTGTTTCAGCCACAAACCTCTGTCAGTATTATGTTATTGCTGGGGTGGATGTGGGGCTTTGAGGTAGAGTGGGTCATTCACCAACCTGAAGATCAGCAGTTCGATCCCTGGCTCCTCCAGCCTGCATGCAAAAGCATCCTTGGGCAAGATACTGAACCCAAACTTGCCCCAATGGCTGTTCATCGGTGTGTGAGTGCAAGTGAATGGTTACTGAGTAGCACCCTGTATGGTAGCCTCAGCCACCAGTGTGTGAATGTGTGTGTGTGTGTGAATGGGTGAATGTGACAAGTAGCATAAAAAGCACTTTAAGTGGAAGACTAGAAAGGCACTATACAAGTCCAGTCCATTTACCATCTAATATACTATGCATTACTTGATGATGATGACACCTGTGGGTGATAATGAGGGGCTCTGCTGCAGGTCCCTCTTATTTTTAAAATTGTTCTTCTTCTGCTTGTGATTCCTCTTCCTTCTTCTGTGAAATCTGCCTTTCCATGCATGAAAATAAATCAAACTTTGCACAAAGGTCCAGTCCTATGCCAAAGTTCCTCAGCTAAAATTGTGGGTTAGTTAGTCCAGTCAATCTGACTCAGTTGCAGTAGTAATGTTTCATAATTTTTATTGATCTTAATGCCCTCCTGCATCATATATTAAAAGTACACCGTCATGGATTTAGGGGAACATTCTTTCCTCAAGGTCAAAAACATATTTATTATATTGCTATTGCAATTTTCCCTGGGACAAACCACAGATTTACTGGACTAAATAGTCCTGATGTTCTTTCTACAGCAAATGTCAAAATGATAAACCTTGAAAAGTCATAATAAATCAGTTGAATGTGCTATAACTTTGCAACTTTGACCAAAGTGTAGCATAGTTGAGGAGAAATGTTGAGATGCTTCGAACAGCAGGAATTATGAAGTCCATCACTCATTTTTCAAAAACTGTAAAACTAATTTAGTCTATCTCCTCCTATACATATTTTTAGCTAAATTGACACCAGACTTGCTACACAGGATCTTCAGAATGTCCTCCACAAACTATCCAGACAGATTTTTGAAATCTGAAAAATTAAGACCACAGTGCATAAAGATGTTTTATTGTCAATAGCTACTGCAAATTCTCTCTAAATAAAAGTCTAATGCTCCTGAAAAAAAAAAATGTCATGATAGAAGTAGTGTTGTAAATTTCAGCATTGTATCTCAAAAACTGAATTTATGACAATAATATGAATTCTTTCCTCTTGTAAACTATTAAAGATAATGGAATGAGAGCATCTTAAGTGTCAGAGCATCAGTGTTTGTCACTTATGGAGCAATCGATCTTTAAAACAATAAATTACAGACATCTCTATGTTGTCTAGATGAAGTACAAAAAAATCTGCCTTTACATGCAAATATGGTGACTGATTAAGTCATTGTGTGTAGCAGGTGAGTGGTTTCTCACTGGGCATGTAGCTCAACAGGATCATGACTTTCCCTTGGTGTTTGAGGTTGTAAATTTGAGACCTGAGTGATGCTGAATAAACATGCTAATGTCTATTCAGGTACTGTGCTGTGTGGATAAGAGACACATACATTTTAAGATATTTTTTCAATCAAGGACATTCTAAATAGTCAGGGGAGTTCTGCTGATGGACACTCCTCTGTTGCTCATTTGTCTTCTTCCTCTTCCTTTTTCCATCCTCCCCATTTTCCTCCTTGTTCTTCCTCCTCAACATGTCTGACCCTGACTCACTGTTGTGCATTAATATTTACTGTTATTGCATTTCAAAAGAATCATATCAAGCAATTTGGTTACAGAAATCTGTGGTTGATATCAGTGATTCCTTTTAACTTCACAAGTAAATCAATTATTGGGCTTCTTGTTTTACACATGAAGAGTTTTGTGATGCATAACAGTGGAACACAGCTCACTCACTGAATTAAACATCAGTTAATCAATTTAAATGTGATTGTATTGTGTCATTGGAAAGATATTTTTAATAATATTATGTTTTTCAGCCATATTACCCAGCCCCTTCATCCCACCCGTTATCTGGCAAATTCCAAACTTCCAGGCCTTTCATTTTCTTGTCTGTCTGTTGTTCTCATCTCTTAATCAGGCCAAATTAAGGGTGTTTTCTCTGAAATGCAAACACACATGCACACACGTACGCACACACACACACAATACACTCATGAAAAGTTTGTATTGGTGAGTCACTGATGTGAATTCTGACACCTCCATGGCTTTTGTTTTCTCTTAGGGGACGGAGGAAACGATGTCAGCATGATCCAGGAAGCCGACTGTGGCGTGGGAGTGGAGGGAAAAGTAAGACTCTCGCTGTCTCATCGCCTCACCCTGACGTGCCGCTCTCACAGATTTTTACTTCGTGTTTCCTGTCAAGATCTCTCTCACGTTCAGAGACATGGAGAGAGACATGCACACAGATGATTCCTCTTTATGAGGATCCATTGTCTGAGCAGAGGAAACAAAGATGACAGGATGCTTTTGTGCTCAAGGAAAAGTAAGAGTGTCTCATCAGCCCATCTCTTGTACTCCTCATGGCTTTCTCTGTAAATTCCCTGTTGAGATGGGGCATTTGCTCAGACACAGACCCCAAACATATGTCAGCAATGATACTACTGGGAAATTTGCTTAAGAAGATCAATAGCATGACGATGACACTGGAGCCTGCAGCCAGTTAGCTTAGCTTAACATTAAGACTTGAAGCAGCTAGCGTGGCTCTGTCCAGCCCCTCTGAAGCTCAGTGATTAACACTTTGTATCTTGTTTGTGCAGTATGTACAAAACACTCAAGCGTTAGAAAAAAAACAATGTAATTTTACCCATGCAGAACTGTTTCTTGGCTCGTAGCAGTACCTTTAGATCTCTGCTGGTTATCTTCCAACTACATGGTGACATTAAGACTCCAGGAAGTCTTCGCTCTCAGCCAAGAAATAGCCCAGCACATCACTCCAAGTAGAACCACAATTTTAAGGTTATATATTATTATATATATATATTACATAGTTATTTAAATTTTAAAGCAAAAATGCCCGAAAATTTCTCCGGTTCATTAGTATTTTCTGAACATCCTTTGTCTTCTTTGATTGTAAACTTTGGGTTTTGGACTGTTGGTTGCACAACAAGCAAGCTGAATATGTCAACTTTGGCTTTTTTCACAATTTTCTGACAGTTTACAGACAGAACAATTAATCTTCTGATTAAGAAAATAATCAACAGAATATCTTATAATTTGTTGTGGCCATATTGGTTATCATGGTATGGCACACTCAAAGTTTCTGTAATTCTGTGCTTTATTCTGCGTGAAATCTCCAGGTCTGATGCTTGAGGGATCCCTGACTGTTACTAGTCATGTTTGCATGCAGTCTTTGTACACCACGTCTGATTGTTGTTCTTCCAAAAGAAAAAAAAACAAAAAACGAGCTGTATATCTGTCACTGTACCATCAGTTCACAGTAAACACCCAAGAGCCTGCTTCACAGGTCAGCTCAGGCTTCTTCCAGCTTGTCCTCACTGCCCTCTGTGCCGTGTGTTTGACAGGAAGGAAAGCAGGCCTCGCTGGCTGCCGACTTCTCTGTGACTCAGTTCCAGCATTTAGGCCGTCTCCTCATGGTCCACGGTCGGAACAGCTACAAAAGGTCTGCAGCCCTCAGCCAGTTCGTCATCCACAGGAGCCTGTGCATCAGCGCTATGCAGGTAGTGTAGAACTAAAACATGTTGCCTGTTCAGTGTGTGCTCATCAGTAATGCATCACATTTAAATTACAAGTATTTTCCAACTGCTTTGGCTCAATTTTTACAACAGAGTCAATTTAAAGTGACCACAAAATGCTTTACTCTTAAATTTGACCTCAAAAGTTTCCATAGCACCGTTATATGAAAATATCTGTATTAAATTAGATAATACATGACATATAAGTTTATCTGAACAAAAACAACAATTTAAGGTTTTATTCATGAATTTTATTCATTGTTGTATTTTGAAATATAACAGTTGTGATTTAACAATTAAGTACTGCTGTCAAACAGTAACCAGTTCTTATCAAAGTCACCGATGGTAATTTCCACAAGATAATACAAATAGCAATGAGAAAAAGTTTAGTTTAGGTAAGTTTAGTTTAGGTAAGTTTTTTGCACATACATGTATAGAAAATACAGGAAAAAGTTATAATTAAATTAAAAGTGAAAATATTGTGCAGGAGAAGTAATGTTGCCTTTTGAAGATACCTCTCCTAATAAATAACAATCATGCATAAAAAGAAAAAGATAAAAACAAAGATTTCACAATTGAACAAGAATTCCAGGCTAAAAAGTAATACAAAATTTTTGACTTTATTCACAAAAACAGACAAGACCCATCTTAAAATGAAAAAATTACAAGTTGGATTTCTATTCCTTTGATTGCACAATAAAAATAAAAACACAGGATTTTGGAAAACAGAGAAAAAGGAGGTATCTGTTTTTGCAAATACACCCTTCAAATGTAGATAAGAAAGTCCAGAGTCCGACTTTCATAAAGGACAAACAATTTTACTTCACTTAAAGGAGAAGTCCAGTATTTTGCACTTTGAGCCTCATTCCTGGGTTGTTTATGATGAAATAGAGTGGTTCAGACCAAAATCTTGATGATTGCTCCTTCTCTGAGAATTTGAGAGAATTTGGCTTTCCCCTGCCTGTCTATGGCCATGTGTAAATCTGTCCTAAAACCACCTTAAACGTTCGTTTTCAAAGCCATGAAACTACCATTTTTATGTCGAAACATCAACGAACCCCACAGACCACTCGGTGAGTTTTGCTCAAAGTGCAAAATTATGGACTTCTCCTTTAAGTTTACTTTTTCTGTTTTGTATGTACGTTGAGTTGTTGCAACTTTAATCATCGCAAATACAGTATTACTGAAAAGCTGGAAATCTTATAGCATTAACCCTATGGGCCCAAACAATGCGAAGTGCATCCAAATTCACGCCTGTTCTTCTCTATGGATTTTCTCTGCAACCATTCGTCATAGCAAGAAGCCACTTATATCACGTGAAACAGCAGAACTGCAAAACAAGATATAGCATGTGTATGTAGCCTTTATAATGATTGTGATATGAGCTTAAAAATAAAGGCAGTAAATTATTTTAACAGTATTACATAGAGCAGTCATTAGTAACACTGCTTGCAATGCTGCTCTATGTAATATTGTTAAAATAAGGTGAAATGCTTGCAAATGCATGTTGCATTGATTTATAGATCTGTAAAGTACATTTAGTAATAAATGGTGAAACGTGCGCATATATGGTGGTTATAAACTAAAGACTGAGCATGTGATTTAGTGTTTTGCTCTTCATATGTACCAGGGGTGGGCATTTTATGTCATTTTCATATTTGAGTGCTCGAAAAAATTATTAAAGAGTATTCGAGTGGTCCAAAAAAAAAAATAAAAAAAGATCTAAAGCAAGAGTAGGAATGTAAATTGGACAACAATGGAAAACAGGTGCAATTTGAAATTTATTTGTTTAACAACCAGGCTTCAATTTAGCTTATTTAATCATAAATTCAAAGTTAACATGAGAAAAATCAGCAAACTTCCTGTTTCTGCTGTTACATAGGTTAGATGAAGTGCTGACAAACCGTTTCCAGAGCTGCTCTCCTCCTGTTCAGTTCAACGTCTGCCCGTTTAACATAAGCTAACACCGTAGCAGCAGCTAACATCTGACACCGAGCTGTTTAATGGTCCCAACAGCCTCAGACTAACATCAAAACAGCTCAACTCTGTCATTGAACCTGTTGATAACCGTTGGGAAACGTTAGCCATGTATTGCTAGCAGTTAGCCCTGTTACTGTGTGTGTGTGTGTGTGTGTGTGTGTGTGTGTGTGTGTGTGTGTGTGTGTGTGTGTGCGCGCGCGGGCAGAGATCCACCAATTGTTCCTCAGCTCAGAGCTCACACTGCTGCTGCAGTAGTTTCATGAGCGAAGCACTAACTGCACACAGCTGTACATTTAAATAAGATTTTACCCATTTTATTTAAAATAGTAAAAACAATACAAAAGTCATGTTCATACGTGGGAGGTGAGGCAGTGGTTACTCTATAACAAAACAAACATTCAAATCGAGTACTCGAGGAACTCAAGCCCATCCCTACTATGTAAGTACGTATTTTGTGTTTAAATGTTTGTGTAAAATGTCTGAAAAAGAACGTGTGCTGTCTTAAAGTTTGGGCAAAGAGATATGGGATATGTTTATCCACAACACCTTAAAATCTAAATGTGAGGAGGAAATGATAGGGGAGAGGCAGGGAGAAGTTTCAGGGGTGGTCATGGAAGGGTGGGGTGCACGATGACTCAGAGGAGTCATCCCATGGTGCCCTTCTGCGCCAGCCCCCACACACACAAACTCGACACCGTCCCTAGTCCAATTCCCATGTCCCAGTCCAACCTCAGCCCCCGCCACGGAGGGACAACCCATGACTCACTGCATTGTGGACTTTGGGGTTTTTGGGAGGCCCTCCTCCACATGTCTCACATTAACAGCAACCACAGCCGCAGCTGTGACCCGTCGGGTTGGATGGTAGGCTGACTAGTTGACAGGTCAATACTGGCATCATACATGTGTTCAAGACTCATGCTACAATTAGTCAGAGGAGTTTGATTTTCTCCAGCAGTAGCACTGCGGTAGAATGAGGATTACTGAGGTGATGCGTTTTATGTGTGGGATTTAGCTCACGTGCTCATCGCCAAAGTGTGGTTACCCGGAGATTTGTGTGCTACCGTGTCAGTTGGTAGCATCTGGAAAGTGATGCCCCTGATTTCTTCCATTATCATCTCTAATGCCATCTGAGTATTGATATGAAAAGAAGAATAAATGATGACTCTTTCTTTACTTCTGTTCCCCTAGGCGGTCTTCTCCTCTGTTTTCTACTTTGCTTCAGTTCCACTCTACCAAGGATTCCTGACTATTGGGTGAGATACAAACTCTGTATGGCTATGACTAATCAAGAGAGTATTTGGCTGCCTTGTTTCCCTGGCATTTCCTCTGTGTTAAAGCACTGTTGAAATGTGAGAAGGGGAAAATATGAAAGTCTTGACTGGACCGATGCATTTCACTGTTGAATCTAACAATGAAATGTGTGAAACTTGTTGTCCGTGTGTCATTTCATCTGGAGCGTATTTCTCACACTGTTTCAGCTACTCCACTGTCTACACCATGTTCCCCGTCTTCTCCCTGGTGTTGGACAAAGATGTCAAGTCAGAGGTCGCCATGTTATACCCAGAGTTATACAAAGATCTTTTGAAGGTATTTAATGAATGATAACACACTGATTGTCACAGTGCAGCCAAATATCATACACAGACACATATATGGAGAAAAAGGTAAATATGATGTATTATTTTACTGTTTTCTTTCAACAGGGCCGACCACTATCTTTCAAGACATTTCTAATATGGGTCCTAATAAGTATCTATCAAGGTAAGGAACACTTGCAAACTGCACAACTGTACAAACCGCTGATGATCACAGTCAATATGTGCAGCTGCTGGAGAGAAATATATTTATAACCTAAATATATCGCAGCACACAGTCCATACAAAGAGTCAGCAATAGGGCTGAGTGTTGGTATTCAATACCTTTAAGATCGACTGAAACAACCTGGTAACAAGTAGTTTCAAAATATCTTCAGTCAAACCATACCTGCATTTGATCCTTTTTTTGTCAATGGCCTGATCCTGGGCCGTCCGGCCTCCCCGCCAGATCAGCAGACTTTCCATTACAGCCATCTCTGGAGTCTCTATTCTCCCCGCAAATGGTCAGTTCAACATCTACCTGGTAGGAACGAGCTACACAGTTGCAGCAGCAGCAGGTAACATCTAACAGCAGCAGGTAACATCTAACAGCACGCTGTTAAACGGCCCCACCAAAATGGCTTGACTCTGTCGTTAAACCCCGCAAATAAAAACTCAGACTGTTAATTGAAGTTTTACGGTTTGCATGCTACTCCATTCACATTATGGGTATCAAATGAAGCCGTCTATGGGTATCAGTATCACTTTAAAGGTACTGGTATCACAATTGTTTGAGCAATACCCTGCCCTAGTCAGTAGTCATTATCAGAATCAGAAATACTTTATTGATCCCTGAGGGGAAATTATGATTCGGTACAGTTGCTCCAATGTAAAGAATAAAGGACTATAAGAAGTAAGAATAAGAGGATGAAATAAAAGTGTGTAAATATAAAGCAATAATATAAAATAAAGTAGAATTGAAATGTGCATTATGCTGCTGTGTTTAACACCAGTACTTAAGATATAACAATTAAAATATTAAAGTAAATTATAGCTGCTGCGCAGCGATGGGTCGGGTCCTGGCATTTTTAGGCAATTCCAGTGTTTCCCACAGATAAAGGATCTATTTGTGGTGGTGTGGTCGGGGGGGCCGAACAAAGTCAAAACCCACATTTTGAATGGAACTGCAAAACTGTAATTGTGAACACTATATACACACATGAATATGCAAAGGTGCAATTGCAAAAACTATATACATACATATATAATTGCTATACAAATGTACTTGAATAGAAATATTTACAGAATAGAACAATAGATGAATTATGTACAAGTATTGATGAAAATAGCCTGCATTCAGTAAATTTTTACTTAAGATCTACATATATAGATATCAGAGGCGATTTCTCTAAGACTGCAAGGGAAGCTCAGCTTCCCCTAAAATGTCAAAAATTAAATGGTCAAATATGTACGGTTGTGTTAACATTTCATTGACTACAAATGCGTTAGAACACGTTCATCTCGACGACGAGTTCGTTCAGCTGAGGGGCGTTCAGTGCCCCTCCGCCGTTGTAAAATCACTGTAACTCACGGCTTCTCGGGGCTTATTGCCTTTATAAAACGGTTACCCTACATATAGCCCATAAAATAAACACACACGAAAAGAATCAACAATTTATTGGTAATAATGCAACAATAAAACTGAGAACTATTCATTCTTCCACCAAGCAAGATGGAGTGGACAGAATGGTTGCCAAGCAACACAGACGCTGCGGTCTACCAGTGGGTTACACTGATTTTACAACGGCATGGAACGCGGCTCAGCCAATCACATTTAAGGATGGGAAGCACCCGTTTTATAAACCATAAATAAATGTGCTTCATATACCCTTTGTGTTTTCATTTAGGCTGTATTATAACGTAGGAATGTTCACAGCATTTCAATGTCAACAAAGGTTGGCCTATCAGATTCTGATCACCTAATTGTAGTTAGTAAGCGGTTGACAAGTTGTTTTCAGATATCTTGTACACCTGTCTTAAAATGTAAGGGATACTGGAGCTTGGTTGGGGTGGTGGGACGGCTCGCAGCGAGCGCCGGAAAATTTCCCTTATTTTCAAATCCAAAACTTGACAGGTATGGTTCTGTGGCATGAGTGTGGTTGAAAAACGGCTTCAATAAATGTTCCTTTTATAAGTTACTGCCTCGCTAAAATATGACAAATTTTATGATGTAAATTTAAAGTGAGCTTCCCCTGTTTGAAAGACCAGCAGCTGCCACTGATAGATATACATTTTAATAAAAAGATATAAATAATAGCCTACATTTACTCTTTTAGTTTTTATAGATTAATAGATACACATAGTAATAAAAGATATGAATAATAGCTTGTATTTATTTTTTACTAGATATACAAGTATATTTAGATATAGAGACATTTATATCTCTACTGCTTGCAAAGTTTGCACTCTTTATCTGACGTTATCTGACGTAACGTTACCCCCCATCCCTTCCTCCTCCTCCTCTCTCTCTCTCTTACTGCCGCATCTCTCTCTCTCTCTGCCGCAGCTGCATCTGCTGCCACAGCTGCGGCGCTAGTTGAAGAAGAAATATTGAAAGCAAATACATTTCACACTGATGGAAGTCTTGTCACTATTCCATGCGTTTCTTAAGCGTCTTATACCGTTTTGATAATACCCCGTGAGGTCCGGAACCTACCTCCTCTTCAAGACGAGGTCTTTTCTTCTTCAGAAAATATTTTTCTATACTCATCTGTGTAAAAGAGTGAACATCCAAGTTAATTACTAATGAGCAGAGCCGATTTATGTAAGCTAACATTACGGCGCTAGCGGCAGCAGCTCAACGGGTGCCTGTCGGCTAACGTACAGTAACAGTCAATGTCTCTGCACATTTTGAGCTTCCAGGTTTGATACAGACACACGCTGATATAACATGATGAGTTAGAGTTATTCGGACCACTTTTGGGCTTATTTGACCACTTTGTACCGGCACGTCTTACCTTTGTTGTTCCATGCCTCTTCCGCCACGACTTCTTCTTCTGCGTCTTATTAATTTATAGGCGGCATTACAATGCATACCGCCACCCAATGCTCCAGAATTGTAACGACACGCGACATTCACAAAGCAAACAGTCCGGAGGCAGGTCGAGTCAAAAGCCGAAAAATGTATTCCTGGCGGCCAAAATTTATTCGTGGCTGTGGTTGAATATTGGAATACATTGGAATACATTTGCAAAGTACACTTTTGTATCGGTGGAAATCACTACACAATGATAAATAAATAAATAAATGTTGGTGATTTGTTTTTAACAATAAGTGCTTTGCTTCACAAGAGAAAATCTGATTTAAAAATACCACTCTTAAAGTGACTGCAGTTGTTCTGAAAATATACATATTGCATCTAGACAGCATTGAGATGTTGGTCATTTTTTTTTATATGTATATATATATATATATATATATATATATATACACATACATATATATATATACACATACATATATATATATATATGTATATATATATACATATATATATATATACATATATATATATATATGTATATATATATACATATATATATATATATACATATATATATATATATGTATATATATATACATATATATATATATATATATATATATATATATATATATGTATATATATATACACATATATATATATATATATATGTATATATATATACATATATATATATACACATATATATATATATATATATGTATATATTTTTTTGGGGGGGGGGGGGGGGGGGGCTTTTTTGCCTTTAATGGAAAGTGAGCATCGCGAGAGTCAGGAAATGGAGAGACAGAGAGGGGGATGACACACAGGAAAGGGCCTCCCAACGCAGGATTCAATGTGCAGCCGCCTGCATTGAGGGCTGTATTTTCTTTCATGGAGCGGCTGCTCTACCAACTGAGCTAAACATCGCCTTCATGTTTTATTTTTAAGAATGATTGATTTGCTTCATAAGTAAATAACTGTTCTTTAAAATACCATTCTTGCATTGATTCTGATATGTATTCATCAAACATCATCTACCATGACTCTAAAATTTTATACATTTGTTTCTCAAAGACTCGTTGTAGTTTTGATGTGTCATACTCATCCCCCTTGTTGGGTCTTGAACCCAGAGTCCTTGGTACTGTGATCCAGCTCCTAACTCACTGAGCTAATTGTCTGGAAGTGAGACCTGCGGTGTTTCTCAATTGCAAGGATCCTTCCTTGGGAGGACAGATTCTCCCAAGGAAGGATCCTGCAGAGGCAAGGCAAGAGTCCTCCCTAGCATCCAGTGAACACATATTGGAACAGGCTAACAAGTGTCCCCAGGTGTGCTTCATTAGCCCTCTTGGGACTGACGGGGCTTTCAGGGTACTGTGGGAATTTTGATACTCTCTAATGTTGTTGTACTGTTTGAACTAATATAAGTGGCATTTTCAGAGTCATGTGACTTTTATGGAAAATATATTTCTGGATTCTACTTATAAGAATAAAAATCAGGTCGGCTAAATGACATTTTTGTAAAAGGTGTTTTTAGAATTCCTCTACAATGTATAAAAACTGACCTTACCCATTGTGCCGAATGTTTAGGTCAGTTGATGTGTTTCTGTAAAGTCTTGTGAATGTATGAAGCATTAACACTTTCATTCTCACACACATTCACACCCTAATCCCTTTTCAGAGTGCAGTTAACCTCAACAGCTGAAAAAAGTCCTACATCACCACAGCACCTACAGTATATAAACAGACTTACACACAGAATCACACTGTGATTCCAAAGTGATTTTATGTGTGTATCAGCACAAATTCAGTTACAGTAATATGAATAGCTGATCTGAAACAGCTGATCGCGCCGATTGTACCCGATACCGCCGTGTAATCCTCTGAAATAAGTTCACCTCAAAATTAATGAGTGATGCTTTTACTCTGGTCGTTCTCACCGCCCCCCCGCCCCCCCGTTATTAAAAAAAAAAATCTCATTCGGCTGTGAACACAGTGGAGAGTGTGAATTATGAGGTTTCTGTCAATTTTTTTTTCACGCTTGTACAATAAAAACTCCTGGAGACATTAATCCAAATAAATGACATATTTATATCAGTCCTGCCGAGCTCTGCTGGTGCAGGTTTCATTGAAGAGGCCCCGCCCTCACCTCCACCAAATCGTGTGCAAAGCATTGTGGGGATTTTACACCCGCGGAGGATCCACACATGCATCCTCCGAATTTCGCTGAAAGAAGGACTCAGTCCTTCATGAAACTCGGGAGGATCCTTGACATTGGAACAGTCCTTCGGCTGAGGTCGATGACGTAGCATCCTTCAAATCCGCCCATTTGAGGATCCTTCCTTGCAATTGAGAAACGGCTCTGGTGTGTGGCTTCTCAAATAGACTCAGGAAGTCACCGACCGGGCTGCAGTTGTTGTGGCAGATTTCAAAAATAGTCAAAATGTCACAAATTCTATTATCTAAACAAAAGTCTGACAATACATAAATTGCATCTAGACAGCATGGACATGTTGGTGATTTGTTTTTAATGATAAGTGTTTTGCTTCACAAGAGAAAATGTGATGTTTAAAAATGCCACTTTTACATTGACTCCAGTTGTTCCCGTGAGAGCAGAATTCAAAATGTTCTAGAAAATTCAGTTTTGGAGATAAAATTCTGATATTTGCCAAACTTCATCAACCACAACTCCAAAATATTTTCAGTTTTTTTCAGGAAGATTGAAAATGTATTTACCAAGAATTGGATGGTATATGTTTACAGTAGTGTTTACAGTCAAACGTTTTCATGCACTGTAGGCTCAATTTTTGATAAATCAAAAATCTGAGAAACAAGTTTTGTGGAGGACAGTCTGGAGATGCTCTCTAGCAAGTTTGGTGACAATTGAGCAAAAATTGTGGGAGGAGATACGTTTTATAAGTTTTACAGTTTTTGAAAAAAACAGAGTGATGGACTTCATAATTTGTAATGAGTCTAAATGGACAAAAGTTTCTGCAGTACTGGGGCTACATTGTGGTGAAGTTTCAAAACTGTAGCATGTATCGTTGGTTTGGTAGGAATTTTTTAAAGTTTGGGGGGTGTGCCCCCCCAGGAGGGGTGGGCACATGTCCTTGGAGTTGAGTAAATCTGGCATGGGGTCAGACATTTCTGTAAAGTTTGGTGAGTTTTTGCCCATGGGAAGTATGATTTCCTCGGAAGAAGAAAGAAAGAATTCTTCCGATTACAATAGGGCCCGGACCCTAAATATATATCATCCCTGTGCTGAGGCTGTAAGTGTGATAATTTCACTACAATATATACACCAGAAGAGTGAAATAAAAAATAATAACAATAAAAATAATTAGAGTAAATGTAAGAAATGTGTACAGTTGTGTGCATTGTAATATAATAATATATACATTTAGGAGGTGAAAAATATTGCACATGGAGCCTTCAACATTTCAGGTCATTTATTTTACAAGATAGACATAAATCAAACCCCAACAAACAAATAATGTATCTTACTCTGCTGTGTGCCACATTATTTATACTACACACACATTTGCAGTGAAAAAGCGCTCATGGGAGCATCTGAAGCTACACCCCGGAACCTTTTATCTATTTTTGTCAGAACATGAATGTTTGATTTTATTGCTGATGTTAAGATACCCTTGTTTCCAAGTAATGGGGCCTGGTTTCCAAACCACTGTTCTGCATGTTGATATGACTTTATTCACACTTTCTTCTACTGTATCTTCTCTTTATATGAAAGGAGATTAAATACTTTTGGTACGAGATTGTTTCCACGAGAGGTCAAAGATTTTTAAAGCAATAGTCACTATTAAGTGCTGTGAAAAATATGATAACAAGGAAAAACATATTCTGAAGGAGGAAATGATCCTGTGTCGAGATCTTGTTAATTTTTAAACAGTGAGAAACATTATGTCCAGAGCCCTAAACCGACAAAAGACAGTAAAAAGTAATGAGACAGGTCAAATACATATATCGGTACTCTTATTATTTTTTTGGTCTTGGTACACAGTTAATCATAAAGCTGTTCCCTATTTTCCCCTGTTCACATTTCCTGTTTTCCTCATGCTTATATGACAAATAGATGTGTATGTCCATGTCCATCTATGTCTTGGGCCTGTGTGTCTGTTTAACATGAGTGGAACATTTCAGAGGACTGTGTGGCCAGTCACCTTGAAAACACTTAAAGCTAAACATACTAAGAACCCACCTTTTCAAGTAGCTACCTAGCTGCAGCTAATTGTCGTCAAAATACACCACCTAGTGCACATGGGTTCTTCATCCATATTCTGTAGTGCATACTGCTATAGTATCACTGTGTGAACACTTGTAGCAGCAGTTTAAGCTGTCAAGATAATGCCAACAAAGTGACCATGATAAAAGCCAGCAGCAGACTCATCTCTGTAAACACTTTCTGCATATGTATGTTGACAAGATTTTGGTATTGCAAGCATTCTGGTTTCCACTTATTGTCCGTTTAAATTCCGAGTAGTGTCGATCAGTCACATTTCAGGTTAGCAGTCCATGTGGAGAAGCTGAAAGCATTGGTCATAATGCATTCCTGGAACCCATCGTCATTCCTGTTTATCGTTATATAACCTTTATTATTATTTATCTGCATTCACAACCAGATATCTGTTTAGCCAAAATGACTGGCGCGTTGAAGAGGAAGTCTTGGCCCAGCGCTCGCCTCCAGAGGCTCATAATCATCAGACCTACAGTCAATGGCTTCTGAGATTGCAAATAAGTAGTTAGCTGAAAAGGCTGGTGCTCACTGCTCAGCGTGTTTGAAATGTGGTGAGGACAATGGTAAATATTGCATGGGGTAAACCACAAGACAAATCAATAGTATGCCAAAAAAAAAGATGTTGTGTGTAGGATTTAATGGCATCCATTACTGTGGTTGCAGAGCTGAAACTTATTGAGCCTTTGAACAGAAAATCGCACACACTGCTCTTGCTCAGCTTCACAGTTTATTAGTAAAACGAATGTTTCTGTCTTCCTGGAACTTGGTCAAGAGCGTTCACCACCATTATTTACAACATTGAGCTTAAATAGAAACTGCTCCACCAATTTCACAGGCGTGCACAGGTGTGGGGGAATTAATTAGCTGTGGGTGTGCTTCTCAATAATTGACAACAGCCTGCGCACCATATTTCACTTCTCCCACAAACAAAAGAACAAGGGAACAAGAAAAACTTAGGAAAACCTAGAAACCTCAGGCTCCATGCACAATTAAGTCTATTGACAAGATTACAAAAAATGTTTATCTTATGAATGAAGACATCGGCCTGGCAGCTTTCACAAATCATTCAAAATGTTAAACATTGTATACTGTCATGCCGTGTATTTTAAATTACTATTGGTGATATTTTCTAACGGACCTGCATCTGAGACAGTTCGATGTGAAAATATCTTTCTTTAATCTAAGAGCTGAAACTTCTCCCATGTGCTAAGTGTGTAGGAGAACTAGGCAGGCAGACACAAAATTGGGAACAGTTCTGTCTAGAGCGAGTGTTTGGTTTGTCTGCTGTGGGCTATTATAAATCACATGGCGGACTTTGTGGGAGAGGACCCACTCTGTATGTAGATATAAACGGCTTGTTCTAAGACAGTGAAAACAAAAAGAATATTATTTTTTGGGTGATTATAAACTAATTGAAACATAATTAAATATATTACCATATCTGCTGATAGATGCCCCTAAATCCTACAAACAAAGTGCAAAGCTTAATATTTCTTGTATTTTTAACTTTTTCCTGCCTTTTGTCATTTCAGGCTTCTGTAGTTGTAAGGCCCTGATCACACAGAAAATGTTTTAGCAGCTGGAGGCACTTTCTGTAATTGTTTTTGATGAGAATGAAGCTTTTTGCTCATGGTTTTTGCGTTGTGACACGCCTCGCGTTTCTGTGCTCAAGGCACCTGGCCTTTTTGCCAGAGTGCTCTAAATTCCTTGAGTTGAAAAAACTCAGAGTGGAAAAGCGCCCCACATTATCTCTTTTTTTGTCATCTTTTTTACCATTGTCCAATCAGATGGTTTGAGAGGCAGGCCCTTTGTGATGGACAACAATTTTACAGTTGGTAAACAATAGAGCAGAAACTGGTGGTGGCGGTTGCTTGATACCCAGAGATACATGGCCCAACGATAGACAGCAGGTTGTCAAACTGCCCCCGAGTCATCCTTAAATAGCCTGGAAACATTCATCATGGATGCGAAGCTCCTGGACCAACTGGTGGTACTCCCCATGATCCAGCCTCTTTTTTAGGGTCTCATGTACCCACACAGATCTCCGTTTGTGCCCAACAAACTATTTACTGACAGCATCTCACCCTCAGCCAGAGTTACAGCAAGTACCCTCTGCCTCAACATTTTAGGAACTACATACATACATTAAAAAAAAAGAAACGGTGTGCCTCGTGTTTCAGAACCAAAATGTGGATTACATCTTTAAATGCTGCTGTTTATTGTTGAGAAGTCTCATTTTTAATTTGAACTCCACAGGGAGCATCATCATGTACGGGGCATTGCTTCTCTTTGAGTCAGAGTTTGTCCACATCGTTGCCATTTCCTTCACCTCTCTCATCCTGACGGAGCTGCTGATGGTGGCCCTGACCATTCAGACGTGGCACTGGCTCATGATAGTCGGCGAGCTCCTGAGCTTGGCCTGCTACGTCGCCTCGCTTGTCTTTCTGCATGAGTTCATAGGTGAGTGTGCACAAACACAGACACGCGTACGTGAACTCATATTTCACCCACACAGAAGGTGCCTCTGAGCCTGTAGCTGCTCAGTTCACTGCAGCCTGATTGATGTTTTTGTGCTTTAGCTGACCTTGATATTGTGCGTCAGCAGTCAGCAATAAGGTGGACCTGCTTATTCATATTATGCCTCTGGTGTACAATTAGCTGCGGTATGCTGGATGTGAGGAAGGCTAAAGGTGAGTGCACTGACAAAGTGTCCTAGTGTGGACGAGGCTCACGCATACCGTATTATCAGAAGGGAAATGCCAACAGTCCTGTTAGCTTCCTGTGGACTGCAAAGGATCATGTGTTTATCTCACTAAAGGTGTGTATGTTAGGAAGCACTGGTCACATAAATAATATTCTCCCTAGTGTCAGATAGAAATAACTTCACCACCATTGGAAGACTGAAACATAAACAACTTTTATAGTAGAAGAAAGAGTTATTGTTGTTGTTTACATTACTTAATTACTGCTTAGCCTGCATGTTGCCAGGCTAATGGACATTTATTTGCTTCAGCTTGCAAACAAAATAAACCAATTTTAGCTGAGCCATATTAAGACTTGTGACGTATACAATTCTCTAACCGAGAGCTTTCCAAGGCTTTATTTTCAGCTTTATGTGGGGTGTGGAGTTCCATTTTCAGCCTACAATCTCGACCACTGAGGATCATGACTGGCATGTGGTCAAGTGTACTGTTTCTGGACACTCTTCCCTCTTGAAGTCAGACTTGAATAGATTTTAAAGGCTATTCTTCTGTTGCATGTGAACTTTACACACTTAATTGGATGTTTTTACAATTACAGTAGTTTGAAACTGTCTCCTGCACTCAAGGACTGATACAGTTACAACCAGAATGAACAGAAGGACATTGAACTGTTTGCCGGGGTAATTTGACTAGTACAAAAGAAAATGGAGATTGTTGTTGGTTGTTATGGTGACAACATGTGTCACACTCACTAGTTTAAAAACTGTAGCTGTGTCTCAGTTCAGGGACTGCAGCCTTTGAAGCATGCAGCCTTCCCAGTCTTTTGAAGACCACATCAGCCAAACCGAGCAGTCTCTGAAATGGGACAGTCTGGTCTGTGGATTTCTTGGTTGCATCACTAGTTGTTGGTGTTCCTGTTACCTAGCAACCAGCTGCGCTTGATGAAAGAACGAGTAAGCTAGTAAGTTAGTTAGCCCTAAATCATGGACCCAGAGATTTTATATTATATATTCTTTCTTTATTTAATACTTGAGGAGATGATTCACCGCCGGAGACACAGCCGTTTAACATATTTCAGGCTGATGGATGGATGGATGATTGTTTTCAGCTAAACTTATTAAATTAACCACATTTAAGCTGTGTGCTTTTAGCTATGTTAACAACAGTTAACCGTTAGCTAGTTAACAACTGTTAATTAACTTAACATATAATCATCACTGGTGCGCGATGCATCTTTAGATAGGCTGGGCCACCAAGGATTCATCCGTTGTATCCTCCAAATTCTGGGAAAGAAGGCTCCATTTCTCGGCCGCATTTGAAGGAGCCTTCAAAATAGGACAGCCTTGGTCGCACTAATGTGACGCAATCGGTCTTCAAATGCAGCCTTAGAAGGCTGCAGGCCCTGAAATGAGACACAAGGTTTGTTTTGGCCTCCTACACCTATTTTACTAAACAGAAATATACAACCATACACCAGTCCAAGTTTCTTTCTTTTACTGGACTAAATTAAATGTTAGCTTAGTTGCCTTGCTCACTCATTGTAGAAGACACTGAAACAAAATAAAACCACCTTAGTTAGTCATGTCAGTCAGCTACTTAGTAGTCCAACAATCACCAACTCTGGTTTGGTCGAAATAAACCATTAACTCACAGAGTTAGATGTTAAAATATTCCGATCTGTACGTTCCCCAGGATCGCTTTGAGAGCAGCAGCTCTCACTCGTTCCTCTGAGACAAGAATATCATGTTTCAACAAACATGCAATTAATGGCTACAAAAGAACCAGGGAAATAAGAGTACAATAATATTTTAAAAGTAACGGATTGCCTATTGGGGCGGCACGGTGGTGTGGTGGTTAGCACTGTCGCCTCACAGCAAGAGGGTTCCTGGTTCGATCCCAGGTGCAGGAGCCCTTCTGTGCGGAGTTTGCATGTTCTCCCCGTGTCAGCGTGGGTTCTCTCCGGGTACTCTGGCTTCCTCCCACAGTCCAAAGACATGCAGATTGGGGATAGGTTAATTGGTGACTCTAAATTGTCCGTAGGTGTGAATGTGAGTGTGAATGGTTGTCTGTCTCTACATGTCAGCCCTGCGATAGTCTGGCGACCTGTCCAGGGTGTACCCTGCCTCTCGCCCAATGTCAGCTGGGATAGGCTCCAGCCCCCCCCGCGACCCTCAAGAGGAGAAGCGGTTAGAAAATGGATGGATGGATGGATTGCCTATTTGAAAACGTACTACTCCACTGCTCATTTGGTTGTTACTGCAACACCTCACCTCAGTGAGGTTTAGTGGCTTGCCACAAGTCGGTTTGTTTATACAGAAGTTGATATCCAAGTTAGCTCACTACAACGGTAGCGGTGAAGCTGCGCCTGCTTAGTACAAAAAAAATTTTAAAAAGTTTATCTTGAATGTGTCAGTACAATGGACAACCAAGAAAGGATGGCAGAGGAGATACCAGCACACCAATGCTACTGGTCTGGGCAGCCACAAAAAAAGGTTCACAGGCTGAGATCAATGTAAAAACAAAAGTCAATTTATTTAGAACATCTGTGCACAAAAAGAATAAAATAGTGAATAAAAACAGCAGCAAACGTTTCAGTCCTTGACTATCATCAGTGCTAAAATAGAAAAATAAAAATGGCTTCCACTCTGACCACCCCAATTCATTGATTTGGACCTGCACTTGTATAGTACCTTTCTAATCTTCTCACCACTGAAAGTGCTTTTACACTACGAGTCACATTCACGCACTCATTCATACACTGGTGGCAGAGGCTACCATACATGATGTTACATAGTGTTAGTTTTTAACACACTCACACACTGATGCAACAGCCATCAGGAGCAACTTGGAATTCCGTACCTTGCTCAAGGATACTTTGGCATGCGGGATCGATCCGCTGATCAACCGATTAGTTGACGACCCGCTCTACCTTCTGAGCCACTGCCACCTAATTTGAATGGGAATGTCTGTCTTACTCTCATTTTATCTCTTTGGTTCCAACTCAGAAAGATTTTGTTCAAGAACTGAGAGAAATTATATTTGACTTGTTGCTCACTTATAAGATTGACAGTGTTTACCATAGGTTTTGAAACTCTGAAACTTTTGAATTCATGTTACACCTAAATCACACTTGGAATAATTAAGGGACTTGCCCCTTACTTTGCACCTAAATTATGTGCCAGTTGATTAGCAAAAGAGGTTGGAGACGCCCTAAATGCACACGGTGCTATGCACTTAAGATCTTGTGCTATAGACTGTTTAAATAGGGCCCACAGAGCTCAAGTTGTTGCACACAATTAACTGTCTCTGTGGCAACTATATATTTTCTGTTTACAGCCCCCAAAGCCCCCTAATTATTGGAACTGTAGTTTCAAAACCTAGATTATAATTATCCCCAAAAACGACAGGGGAGGAAGTTGTCTTAATTTTGATTGAGGGGTGTCCACAGTGTCATAACAAAAATTTTAAATGACTTATTTAATAAGAAATTAGTTCACCTACAAATAAAAAATGTCAGAAAATTACTGACAAATACAACTCTTCCCACCAACACTTGTTTATTGTTCATTTAGGATGGGGTCAGAACTGTTTTACATGATGCCGAGTAATATATGTCTGTATCCTACAACCTCATGTTGATCTTTTTTTGTCCATGCTAGATGTATACTTCATCACCACAGTATCGTTCCTGTGGAAAGTGACTGTCATCACGCTGGTGAGCTGTCTGCCTCTTTACATCCTCAAGTACCTACGCAGACGCTTCTCACCGCCCAGCTACTCCAAGCTGACCTCTTAAAGACTGAGAGAAGCCTCCGACCTCATTTAGTGTGGGGAAAAGAGAAAGGTGTCCCTGTCTTCTTCCAGCAGAGCCTGCGCTTAGACCAGAGAATCAAACATGGATTCATCCCCTTTAATTTGTTCTGAAAAGTTCCACTTTGAAGTGTGAAGGACAGGCAGATTTGTCAGGGACAGGTTGTTTACTGAGACTTTGTGTTAAAAAGCAGTGTTACTCGCGACACGTGTTTGATGCAAAGACTAACTGATGATTTCTCTTCGTTGAGAACGCCTGCAGTGAGCTGTAGGTTAAATTAGTTTAACCAAACTATTTATTATCAGCTGTCCTCAGAGTTATGAACATAAAAGTGTCCTGGACAGAAATGTAAATATGTAATGTACAAACATGCAGCTATTGAGCCTGTATGTTATAAGTTAAGGCACAAAATCAGTTCAGTAAATTATGCAGTTTGTTTTATAATCACATCAAGGAAAAGTCACTGGAAAAGTTGGATGTGTCATTTGGGCTGGAAACTAATTTACACTCATTTCCTGTTGCATCTGAAATAGTAAAACCGTTTTTATTGTTAGACACTGAAACTGACGTAGCATTCTCACTCAGGACTTGATTCACACTCTCCTCAAACAGTAATTTCTAAATGCAGTTCAAGAATTATATAGTAAAAAAAAAAAAAAAAAGTTTACTGCCTAGACTTTGCATCGAACACACGTCTGCAAGTTTGTGTATTTGTTTATGCGTCACCGCAATGCTGCAGCCCGGCACGGTGGAGGTGGTGCGGTTGTTTATTTTAGCATGACCCATGGTGTCTGATGTTAAATCTGTCTTTGTCTCTTTGTACGGACCCTGAGTTGTTAGTGTTTGTGGAACGTGGTCAAAACAGCCACAAAGGAGTTTTGGTTATTTGCAGCCAAAAACCTTCCGCCGGGGCTCCTGACAGGCTGTGTGTCCACAGGGGGATGCGCAACCTCTCATGTGGCTGCTTTGCAGGCCAGTACCGGCCACGCTTCAGCATTGCATGATGACTCACTGTAATAGTGACCTAAAGCCATAACTGAAAATACCCCAGTGACCGGAGTCCAGCTGCCCCACTTTCATGTCGTCTAATCCTGGGCTCCCATCACTTCTACTAACCTCCACAGTTCAGCTGTGATAGAAAAAAAGGGATCAAATCACTTCTCCTCAGTCAGATACAATGTGAATATTGTCAATAAGTATTACTACTGCACACTGATGATGCCATATAACTCATATGTCATTTCACTGGTGGTGTGATGGTGGAAATTCTGTAAATAATCAGCAAGTAACAGAATAACATGACTGCTCTTTCACTTAAATTACTTAAAAAACAATTTCAATTTAAAAAAAAAAAAACAACAATCTTCTGTCATGTGACTTGATGAATCTTAACGTGTCAAACTGAGTGTCCAGGCTGCCATAACTTATCATTTATCTCATATGTTTGACTAAAATTTTAAGCAAGTCGTTTGCACATAATTTTGTTTTGTACAACTGATTATCATTATATTTTTATGCTGTAATGGAAACGCAAAACATAAATTGATGCAAAAATAATTTGATTGCTTGTAAATAACCTGTGTTTTTTTTTTTTTTATTTATTAACATGTTTTATTTAATGGTGTTGATTGCACTCAAATGAGCAGAACAAAAAGGGAGAACTGTGTTGATGTCAATGTTGTGATGATTAATAAATTTCATGTTTTCTTTTCTTGTGCCTGTTTTTCTTCAATGTGACAATTTAAAAAGGCTTCATGTCTAAACATCTTAAAGGAAAAGGCTGGTGTTATTTGTATTATTTATATATTTTTCTTGTTGTCAACAAATCTCAGATAGACCAAATGTGTTACTCTGTTTCAGTGCTTTCAGATTTTTATACCTTGTCTTTAACACTCAGTCAGAAGAAAATCTTAAAGAGCACATTACAAATACGTAGTTTTATTATTTTAAAGGCTCAGTATATTGTAGTTTTTACCAAACTTTACTCAAACAGAAGTAAACTGTGTATTTGTCAGGGACCATTTTCAACTTTGGATTAATACACATTCGGTGCTCTAGTAAGTATTTGGGGCAGTAGGACGGTGTACGTGGAATTGACTCAAAATAAACTACAGTGTGTGTGTAGTCATGGTAATGAAGGAACATGTCACCCAGTACAACAGTGTGACTCACTGATGGGTTTTTGGGAGTTTCTGGACAAAAGTGCAGTTTTAAGACAGAGGAGTCAGATCTATCCGGATACAGATGAAATACTTCTCATAGGATCAATTCACTGTAGGATTAGGTTTTGATTTGGGGTGGTACATTCGCGGTCCCCAGGCCCCGCGGGTTTGGCCCCCTAATAATGGAGCTCAGTGTGGCTTAATAATCTTTTCATGAATAATGAAAGTGGAGCCAGTTGATGTTAGTGTGGCCTTGAATGACTTTGTGGTCTCAAACTAATGTGGCAGTAGACGTGCTGCAATAAGAATGGTAAGTCAAACAGAAAACAGATCTTTTTATGAATTAAACAAGTTGTAATGCTTTCCTTTTCACACAACATCCCTTGTACATGGATCCCTTGGACTGAAAGTATCATCTACAGTTTGTATGCAAAAACAATTATGGTTCTTATGGTTGTGTACCACTTCAGTCCAGTTTCTGATGAGGTGTGAGTTACACTGAACATACAGAGCAGGCTGACTGAGGAGCCAGGGTGTTTGGCTCTGTCTCACCAGAGGAGGGAGTCCCTGATGCCTGCAGAGGAGATGATGTTGAGTTTTCAGTCTTCTTCACTCAAGCTCTCATCCTAAATGTCTCAGGCTGTCCACAGTCTTAAACTCTGAAATTGAACATAATTTGCAATCAAAAGGCAAAGTAGAATAAAATTAAATAGGATGACTTTATCAGAGATGAATGAACTACTGTACTGAGTACTGAAGGGCACACTTGAGGTATTTGTACTTTGAGTATTTTCATTTTTTTGTTACTTTATTTTTCTATTTCATTACATCTCAGCAATAAATATTGTAGTTTTCACTCCATTACATTTGTCTGACAACTTAAGTTGTTTTTCAGATTATATATGCCCCTCCTGTCCAGTAGCAACCATGTATATCCAGATGTGTTGATGTTGAATGTTTGTGATCAATGGAGTGTTCCTTGAGAAAATTCTTATACTTCTTGAGCTAAATAAACTCTTTAGCTTGAAAATGCATCATCACAAAGCAGAAAACAGGGTTGTTTCTCTGACTTAATGAAAAATTGACTTTTTAGAGACTTTTTGTGGTTCTCACCAACACATTCTCACTCCAACCTCGTCACATATTGTTTGACCATGGACTTTCCACGTCCACATACAACGTACAAGGTAAGTGCATTCTGGGGCACCGTGTCAACTTCAGCCTGTTAAATGCATTGTCTTCTTTCAAAATACTCTTACATTTACATACAGTGTCTTTTAAAATAAATGCACTACGTCAGTACAACACTGTAAATTGACATTTTTTTCCTATACCAAATGCACATGGTTGGGTTTAGGCAACAAAAACCCGTGGTTAGGTTTAGGAAAAAAGAACAGGGTTTGGCTTTATAATCTTATGGGACACGAGTATTGCTCTCTCAGGTGAAAGTCGGTGTTTGTTGTACCCATCCAACACCCCTCCCGCCCCCACCAACTTTTGTCCTTGTTTCCCTGCATTTCCCCCCCTGACGCCACCAGGCACCGTTAAACTATAACGGCAACCGGCCGCATGCCATGCCGACATTAAAGGCCGCCTTTTTCGTGGGTTTTTGACACTGCAAATCACTGCCAAAGTGCCGGATTTCAACGACTTTTTAGTGAGACTGGGCTCTTCTCACAGGACAGCCGCTTTACAATCATATGATCTTGTAGAATCCATCACAGCACAGAGACTGCCTTGATGAAGGTCACCAACAATCTCCTCATCGCTGCTGACTCAGGCCGCATCAGCATCTTGGTTTTGTTGGACCTCTCTGCTGCTTTCGATACAGTCTCCCACACCATCCTCCTCAACCGCCTCTCCACCCACCTAGGCCTCGCAGTCACAGCTCTCTATTGGTCCCAGTCATATCTATCCAACCGACAACAGTTTATTACAATCAATGAATCCACTTCCCACCCTGCTCCAGTTAACCATGGTGTGCCACAAGGCTCCGTCCTTGGTCCCCTCCTCTTCACCATCTACATGCTCCCCCTTGGTTCAATCATCTGCCGCCATGGTCTACAATTCCAGTGTTATGCCAACGACACCCAACTGTACCGTAGCACATCACCATCCACCCAGCTCCCTCCACAGTCCCTTGTCAACTGCCTCCAAGAAATAAAAACCTGGATGACCACTAACCTCTTTAAACTTAACGGCAAAAAAACAGAGCTCATGGTGGTGGCTCCCAAGGTACTGCTCCGGAAGGTTGGAGATCTTCTCCTCCATGTGGATGGCTGCTCCATCTCTCCTGTGCCAGAAGCATGCCACCTGGGTGACATCCTGGACTCTACTCTGTCATATGAGTCACACATCAAATCTGTCGCCAAATCTGCCTTTTGTTCACATTAAAAACATTTCCAGACTCTGCCCTTCACTCTCAGATTCTGTGGCTGAGACCCTGATACATGCCTTCATCACATCCCAGCTGCATTATTGCAACGGAGTCCTGTTTGGGGTCCCCAATAAAGCCCTCGACAGGCTCCAGTATGTGCAAAACTCAGCTGCCAGGGTGCTTACCCACACTAAGCCTTGGCAGCACATCACCCCCACCCTCATTCATCTGCACTGGCTTCCAGTTAAGTTCCGCATCACCTACAAACTTCTTCTGCTTGCCTACAAATTGTTCCACAACCTCACTCCACCATACCTATCGGACCTTCTCCACCAGCATACCCCATCATGGAACCTGAGGTCCTCTGACTCATGCCTCCTCTCCATCCCCCGCACCAATAGGTGGACCTTTGGGGATAGAGCCTTCAGTGTGGCAGCCCCCAACCTCCGGAACTCTCTCCCAACGGAGGTTCGCCATGCTCCATCTCTGGACACTTTCAAGTCTGTGCTGAAAAGACACTTATTCGCACAGGCCTTTGGCAGCTAGTCTGTTTGTCTTGTTTGTTTATCTGTTATGTTTTGCTTTGTTTTGTTTTGTTTTGTTTTTTGACTTTTCTTTAAAGCGTCCTTGGGTCTCTTGAAAGGCGCTATATAAATAAAAGCTATTATTATTATTATTATTATTAGAATCTGATGCATTGCTGTAGATTAGACTACCCAAAAGTATAAAGAAGCACAACCTGAAACATCTAGAGAAGTAAAATGCAACGTAGAAATTAATGCAGCAATAATATTAATCCAAAAACATCAGATATTATAGTAAAAGACTGACAGGGAACATTTGACTGCACAATGAGAGATTTACTGGTCCATTTAATACATTTTGCTGGTAATACTTACATACTTTACTAAAGTAAGGGTTTAAATGCAGGAGTTTTACTTGCAGTGGAGTAATCTCACAGTTTGGTATAAATACTTTTACTTCAAATTTTCCTCCTACCTGCAGTGCTGTTTGTCAGGTTAGAGTTATTTTAGAGAGAGGAGCAGAGCTGTCAACTGATCACCTGGTGGTGAGTTGGATCAGATGGTGGGGGAGGCTGCCAGACAGACCTGGTAAACCCAAACGTGTAGTGAGGGTGAACTGGGAACGTCTGGCTGAGGCCCCTGTCCGTGGGGTCTTCAACTCACACCTCCGGAAGAATTTCTCGTGCATCCCGGGGGAGGCTGGGGACATGGAGTCTGAGTGGTCCATGTTCAAAGCCTCCATTGTGGAGGCGGCTGCTAGGAGCTGTGGTCAGAAGGTCCTCGGTGCCTGTTGTGGCAGCAACCTAAGAACCCGCTGGTGGACACCAGCAGTGAAGGAGGCCGTCAGGCTGAAGAAGGAGGCCTTTCAGGTCTGGTTGGCTCGGGGTCTCCTGAAGCAGCAGACAGGTACTGGTTGGCTAGAAGGGCTGCAGCTGTGGCGGTTGCTGAGGCAAAAACCCGGGTGTGGGAGGAGTTCGGGGAGGCTATGGAGAAGGACTTTCGGTCGGCCTCAAGGAAGTTTTGGCAGACCGTTAGACGCATCAGGAAAGGAAAGCAGGGCTTGTCTCAGGCTGTGTTCAGCAGAGAAGGAGAACTACTGACACAAACTGGGGACATCGTCGAGCAGTGGAAGGAGCACTTTGAGGACCTCCTGAACCCGGCCATCACGTCCACTGTGAACAAGGCAGAGCCTGAAGAATCGGGGGAACTCTCGCCCATATCCCTGGCAGAGGTCGCTGAGGTAGTTAAAGAGCTCCCCAGCAGCAAGGCACCGGGTGTGGATGAGATTCGCCCTGAGATGCTGAAGGCTCTGGACACCGTTGGGCTGTCTTGGCTGACACGCCTTTTCAGTGTCGCATGGAGATCGGGTACAGTGCCTGTAGAGTGGCAGACCGGGGTGGTGGTCCCCATCTTCAAATAAGGGGACCAGAGAGTGTGCTCTAACTATCAGGGTATCACACTGCTCAGCCTCCCAGGTAAAGTTTACTCAAGGGTGCTGGAAAGGAGGCTCTGACCGATTGTCGAACCTTTGATTCAGGAGGAGCAATGCAGATTCCGTCCTGGCCGTGGAACAGTGGACCAGCTCTTTACCCTTGCGAGGTTGCTGGATGGGTCGTGGGAGTTGGCCCATCCAGTCTACATGTGCTTTGTGGACTTGGAGAGGGCTTACCACCGCATCCCTCAGGAGGTCTTGTAGGGGGTACTGCAGGAGTATGGGGTACCGGGCTCGCTGCTACGAGCTAGCCAGTCCCTGTATGACCAAAGTGAGAGCTGTGTCCGCATGCTTGGTGTAAAGTCAAACACGTTCTTGGTGGGTGTTGGCTTCTGCCAAGGTTGTCCCTTGTCACCGATCCTGTTTGTGATTTTCATGGACAGGATCTCAAGGCGCAGCCGGGGGGAAGAAGGAGTCCGGTTTGGGGACCTCAGAATTGCATCTCTGCTTTTTGCAGATGATGTGGCTGTGCTGGCTTCATCACACTGTGACCTTCAGCATGCACTGGAGCAGTTTGCAGCCGAGTGTGAAGCAGTCGGGATGAGAGTCAGCACCTCCAAATCTGAGGCCATGGTCCTCTGCCGGAAACAGATGGACTGCCCCCTCTGGGTTGGGGGAGAGTTACTGCCTCAAGTATCTCGGGGTCTTGTTCACGAGTGAGGGCAGAATGGAGCGTGAGATGCATTGGCGGTTTGGGGTTGCTTCTGCAGTGATGCGGGCACTGTGCTGGGCCGTTGTGGTGAAGAGGGAGCTGAGCCGGAAGACGAAGCTTTCAATTTACTGGCCCATTTACGTCCCAACCCTCACCTATGGTCACGAGCTCTGGGTAAGCGAAAGATACAAGCGGCCGAAATGAGTTTCCTCCGTGGGGTGGCTGGGCTCAGCCTTAGATATAGGGTGAGGATCTTGGACATCCGGAGGGAGCTCAGAGTACAGCCGCTGCTCTTTCACATGGAAAGGGGTCAGTTGAGGTGGTTCGGGCATCTGATCAGGATGCCCCCTGGAGGCCTCCCACTGGAGGTGTTCCAGGCACGTCCCACTTGTAGGAGGCCCCGGGGCAGACCCAGAACACGCTGGAGGGATTGCATATCTCATCTGACTTGGGAACACCTCGGGGTCCACCAGGAGGACCTGGAAAGTGTTGCTGACGAGAGGGATGTCTGGGGTGCTTTGCTTGGCCTGCTGCCCCCGCGACCCGGACCCGGATAAGCGGATGAAAATGGATGGATGGATGGATGGATGGATGGATGGAGTTTTTTTTGGTGTGAGTTACTGATTGTTGGAGATATCGGCCATAGAGATGTTTGATGATATGATAAAAAAGAGAATATTATTATTATTATTTTTTTAAAACAGTGCCATTGGGGCGTTGGTGGCTTAGTGGATAGAGCAGGCGCCCCATATATAAAGGCATCATCGCAGCAGCCGCAGTAGATCTGCCCAGGTGTGCTGCATTACTTAACGAGGTGCAGTACACCTGGCATGGAGAAGGTGTTTAAGAGCTCCTGTGCCAGCAGCAAAGGAGAGAGGCCTCTGGTGCGGAAACTGCTGGTCCTGCAGCCTCTCAGCATGGGATTTTTGTTGTCTTGCTTGCTTGTTTTATTTATAAAAAAACACCAGATGG
This sequence comes from Cephalopholis sonnerati, assembly GCA_019142605.1. Lineage (NCBI taxonomy): Eukaryota > Metazoa > Chordata > Actinopteri > Perciformes > Serranidae > Cephalopholis > Cephalopholis sonnerati. Next base: position 4,957,305 of record JAGQAX010000011.1, on the reverse strand, counting down.
ATTTGAACATTTTAAAGGTGTTTTATGAGGTTACTTTAGGTCTGTGGTCTTTTGTTTGTCCCATGGGGCCGCCCAGGGGTGAGGGGTAGCAAATGGGGGCTCATCCGGGATTGAACACCCACGAAGTGAAGTAAGGTCAGTTTTTGTGTTTATCTGGTGGTCTTTGTTTGAGTAGAGCTGGGCGGTATGACCAAAAATTTATATCACGGTATTTTTCAAACTTATGTCAGTTTCACGGTATATGACGGTATTTTTTTTTTCAAGCACGACTGGATGCTAACCACATTTTTTAATGATTTAGAGAGGAATTACTGCTGTAAATTGGCTTAGAATGGCCTATTTTACTGTCATGAGGATTGAATATTATAGAAAAACATTAATGTTCACACTAGTATTGATACAGGTTTGCATGGCCCTACAAAATGATGCTGTTTACAAAGAGGTGGCACTCATGATTCTAATGAAGTGAAGGAATCAATACAAACGTGTCTCTGAGTGACATCTGACTCATCTCTTCTCTTGCAGTGCCACTGCCAATGTTACCTGCAGACAGTGGCGGCTGCTGGTCTTTCAAACAGGGGAAGCTCACTTTAAATTTACATCATAAAATTTGTCATATTTTAGCGAGGCAGTAACTTATAAAAGGAACATTTATTGAAGCCGTTTTTCAACCACACTCATGCCATAGAACCCTACCTGTCAACTTTTGGATTTGAAAATAAGGGAAATTTTCCGGCGCTCGCTGCGTGCCGTCCCACCACCCAAACCAAGCTCCAGTATCCCTTACATTTTAAGACAGGTGTACAAGATATCTAAAAACAACTTGTCAACCGCTTACTAACTACAGTTAGATGATCAGAATCTGATAGGCCAACCTTTGTTGACACTGAAATGCTGTGAACATTCCTACGTTATAATACAGCCTAAATGAAAACACAAAGGGTGTATGAAGCACATTTATTTATGGTTTATAAAACGGGTGCTTCCCATCCTTAAATGTGATTGGCTGAGCCGCGTTCCATGCCGTTGTAAAATCAGTGTAACCCACTGGTAGACCGCAGCGTCTGTGTTGCTTGGCAACCATTCTGTCCACTCCATCTTGCTTGGTGGAAGAATGAATAGTTCTCAGTTTTATTGTTGCATTATTACCAATAAATTGATGATTTTCCGTGTGTGTTTATTTTATGGGCTATATGTAGGGTAACCGTTTTATAAAAGCAATAAGCCCCAAGAAGCCGTGAGTTACAGTGATTTTACAATGGCTGAGGGGCACTGAACGCCCCTCAGCCGTTGTAAAATCACTGTAACTCACGGCTTCTCTGGGCTTATTGCTTAAACATATTTTCAGTTCATAATGTGCCCCATCCTGCTCCTCTGTAGTAAAGTAAATTCGCTGTCCCATTTTTCGACTTCTTTGTTTTTTTGGCAGGAATGCCTTCTCCTTCGTCACATCCATCATCTCTCTCTTTTGTTGTTCCGGGTTTGTTCCCGTTGTCGGCACTAACCTCGCGACAACTGCCACCCAGGCTACTGCAGGTGGCAGTTCTCGCGAGGCTAGTGACAGAGTTCAGTTTGGAGAGGCAGAGGAATGTTTTTTTTTATTATAATACGGGAGATTTACGGGAGAATACTAATACGGGAGGACGGTGGGAAAGAGGGGTAAAATACAGTAGTTTCCCGGCCAAAACGGGAGACTTGACAGCTATGACTCTGTCAGAAGACTCCACTTGAAAAATCCGCGATGGGACTGACCTGAGCTGTCAAGTGACGGTGTATAGCTCCAAATAGCTGTCAATCAAAACGGGATTCAGCCTTTCGACTGATCCTCCAATCATCATGCAGAAGCTCAGCGTCCAGCCCGGCCGAGGCCCGCCCACAGCTCCATTCACCCCCAGAGACGCTGAGCATCCGGGGGCGGGACAAAATCGTGGCATTTATCCAATGACCGTCGAGTTTCGAGGCAATGAAAAAAACTGTTCCATGCAGTCCCATTGAAGTGCATGGACGCTCAGCTTCTACAGGAAAATGCCATAGACCGTATGAGAAAACTGCGCTACGGGAATGTATGAGAAGTTAACAACATCGATAAGTAGCTGATTCTGAATGAACTCGTCGTCAAGATGAACGTGTTTTAACACATCTGTAGTCAATGAAATGTTAACACAACCGTACATATTTGACCATTTAATTTTTGACATTTTAGGGGAAGCTGAGCTTCCCTTGCAGTCTTAGAGAAATCGCCTCTGCCTGCAGATGTGGAAGACGCAGATCTTAGTTTCATGCATTCTTGATATTCCAAGATATGTTTGTGCCTGAGGTGGTGAAGTATATTGCTCGTGTTGCCTCCTGCAGCTACAACTTTAGCGCGACAACATTTGCAGAGAATTGTTGTTTGATCGACGTCGGATTTTTTAAAGCTGAAGAACTTCCAAACAACAGACACGGCTCCTCTTTTCGGTACAAGTTCTTCTGTGTCATTTTCTACTTGTTCTGTAACTTTAGTTTTGGAACTTTCACTGTTTTTATCAATTTTCTTAACTCAACAGCTCACCGCTTGCTTAGTGCAACTGCAAAACAGTCCCCTCCCAAACAATGTCCTGCGGTGCTACGTTCCGCCACTCGGCTTTCCCAACGTTGTGTACGCTACATACTCACCGGTATTGCGGTATATAAAAAATTCATATCATAAAAAAAAAAACACCGGTATTCGGTATGAACCGGTATACCGCCCAGCACTATGTTTGAGTGTAATAATCATCTCTTTTGTTATATTATTTGTGGTTGTTGCTCTGTGTTTAGTTGAAATTTTAGCTTTGAGCACCCTGACTAGGTCGTCACTGGGTAGGTAAAGATCTTGCCACTTTGTTGTTTAGCCTTTTTTATTTTTGGTGGTAATCCTGAGTGGGGAAACGATTCAGTGTGTTACACTTGGCTACTTCTTTGATCTTCTGTGATGCACTGAGTTTGGCGTTTAGCGCCACCTCGAACTTGGCAGGCCTCTGAAGACTAGCTGGGTTATTTAGCCATCTTGGTGGGCAGGTCAGGGTGGGGGTGCCTCAGCAGCTTGTTTTTTCTATTTTTTTGCACTTTGCACAGAAACTTGGTTCAGATTTCTTTTTGTTTAAGATGACTAGTTTTTGTTTAGTCATGGTTTGATATGTTTGATACGTTGTCCAATGTCAAGTCTCTATTTGTGTCAAGACAGATGATTTGTCATTTGTTAAAATCTAAACTGGACATGTGAAGGCTTTTCCCCCTGAGATGGAAGACCTCAAAGTCTTTGTTCTCAAACAAAGTTACCTGACACCCATCTCAGCAGGATGTCTACCTCACACCTCTTTGAGAGACAAGTCTCAAAAGTAATTGGTCAGCACTGTTACAGTGCCATGTGACTCTGTGATGTCATCAGACACACTGTAGGAGTTGCTTTCCATTCACTACAGTCTCTCTCTTAGCTCTTGGCTGGCAAGCCGCTCACACCTCTTCCCTTCTGGGCCCTGGACCAGCCCAGAGGTGCTCTTTGTCCTGAACCATCAAGGGGGGGAACAATTGCTCTACAGACTTTTGTTCCCTTTTCTCCTAAGACTCTCATGTCCTCGCTCAAGGCAAGCGCAAGAAAAAGAATGAATAGGTATATGAATAGGCTATAATAGGGTCTTTTTTCAAAACTTTCCCATATTGCATTTCTTCTGGACTTTTTATTTCCCTTACTCAGGACATATGGAGGATACAAAATCAGTTGAGTTTGCTTCTGTTGCAATTTGTCCTTGGTTTACCCCTATTTTGGCTTATTTTTACTGGACTAAAGTGAAGTCAAGAGTCTTTGATGTTGAAGTCCAAGTTAAGTTGTAAGTCTTCTTTTGATTTTCGTTGAGTCAAGTCTAAAGTAATAAGATTTGAGTCTGACTCAAGTCCAAGTCATTACTTGAGTCCACACCACTGGTGCTAGGTGAGCTAGCAGTGGATACAGCTTCCTTCTGTAAAGTGATACGGTTGGCTGGTGTAGGTCCATAGAGAGAAGATAGTTCCTACATGAAACTGTTTGCAACAAGATCCTGCTATATCTTAATGATTTCTTGACAGAGACATTGCTGTTGAGTTTTTCTTATGTGTTTTTTTTCATATGTGTGTTTTGAGCAGCACAAGCCAAGTGCCATCAAGTTCCATTATACTGGAGAGAAGGCAGACATCTCTATGGCTGATATCTTCAACACTCGGCAGCTCATCCCAAAACAATCTAGACTGATGAATAGCACTACAGATAAGAGGAAAAATATGTATTTTTCATTTTTGGGTGAACTGTCCCTTTAAGTAAAGCATCTGAGCGCTTCTTCCACCACTGACTCTATTAAATCACTAGAAGTTATAACTCCACATTCCAACAAACATTTCTTCATTTTTCTTTGATGTCAGTGTTCACGCCTAGATTGAGTTTGAGCTTTTTTAAGGAACTTTGTTAATTATCCATGTAGTTTAAAATTTATAAAAGTGTTGAAGCTTTATGGCATTTCAGCCCAGAGATGGTTTTTGTTGGACTCGATACTCAGTTATAAAAACTTTTCCCTTTTTTTTCAACATGCAGCCAAGCACCTCAGGACTGCATGTTCAAATTAAAACTACAGCGTATGTCCAACTTTTTTTTCTTGTTCCATTGCCCAAATGCGTAAGTTATACCATTAAAAGAAACCATTTAACTTAATCAGTCCCATGAAAACTGAAATTCCACTCCAGAATCAACAGAGCTGCCTGCTAACCTTAACATTTGTGGTCTTTCCCTCCTTTCTTCAAGCCAGCTATGGAGCCCCCGCTGGTCCACTGCCAAATCCACAATCCAATCAGAGTCAGAATGAGTTTTGAAATTTACTTTGCATTTTACAAGGTTTGGATTTTCGGCTTTTAAAAAAGGGTAGCTTACAGCTGTTGCGTAACATATCCAGGCTAATTATCACAAGGTCGGCGCATTTTATCATTGGCACTTCAAAACAGGAATTTGTTTCCAGCTTGGAAACATCTTACACGCTGCTCCCAATGGAACAGTGCAAGAGAAAGAAAGACAGAGAGAGGGGGAGAGGGAGACTGCTATGAATGTGCTGCAGAGTATACCGCAAACTGTCACAGGGTCCTGACTGGAGCACTTAATACAAATGATAGCATGGAACCATGTGGGATCCATATCCAACCTTCAGGCCAAGGCTGGCGACCACATCAACGAGGTTGCTGGGCCTCGGCCAGTTTCCTGGAGAGAGCACTAAACTCCTGCTGCACAGTTTGGGCCCGAGGTCAGCTGTGTTTCCTGCGTCACATGATTGGTTAATGAACTTAGCTCACAATAATATGCATAATGCTCCTATAAGGTTATATGCCACATTAAAAGTGCCTGCTTAGATGCAGTGAGCTGTTTTGAAATAACAGAAACCCTCAACGGATGATACCAAATAATGAACAAGCTAGTGGAGATGAAGTGTTTACTACACCCTGTTATGGCTCTGTATAAACATTGGATTTTGGCAATGACAGGCCCCTCACAGTAACATCACAAAGCATGAACACACACCCTCCTCTGGCACTATTTATAGCTGTGTGGGCCTGGAATGCTTTGATTTGTCTTAGCACCCATGACTGTTAAAGAAGAGCTGCAGATGTGTTTCCTTGCCGCTCCCCGTGATCTCTAATGACACTGCTTAATGCTTCCCAAAACAACCGAACGAAACCGCCCAAATCGTTTTAAGACCAACTGGATTAAAGACATTTTTTTAAAGAGTGATTAATTGTGATTGTTGAGGCTGAAATACAGTCAGTTGTTGTTATGAATGAAGCTGCAATGGGAAGAGTGAGTTTTTCTTTCAGTTGAAATGCTGAATAAGTTTGTTTTGACTACCAAATATTGACCTTTGTGCATCTATATTGTGCCGATAGTTGATACAAAGAGATGTTGAAGTTATGAAATACTGTAGGATGGAATTGGAAACCTGGACAAGACAGCAAATAGTGTGGACGGGGGGGGGTATTATAATACTGTGCTCAAAAGGGGAAAAATCCATGAGCTAGTCGGCCACTTTTCCACTGAATTTAAGACACTCGAATTCTTTCTACAAACATTCGAATATCGATCAGAAGTCTGTTACATAACGAGGCATTTACATCCAGCGTGGATGTATGTAGTTTCCATGTTGATGGAACATATTAGTTCATTCATACAATTCGGAAAAAGAAGGAAAATGTTTTCCAGGGATCTCAAGTTGTGGCAGGAAGGAAATATGATTCCTTATTGCACAATGACATGCCAGCACTGCCCCGACTGAAACCGTGTCAGCAGAGATCTCAGCAGCTGCACAGCCTCATTTTAATATGCTGCTTCATCATTAAAAAATAATCCACAGATTCCTGAATTATGTGTGACACTCCATTTAAAACAGTCCACTCTAGGATGAATGTAAAGTCAGAATGTGTTTTGCTTACTGTTAATTCACTCAGATGTTTAACCTCCACTGAAGTAGGACACATCTTTAGCAGTGAAAATATTTGTATAGTCATAGAATCTGGATCTACGATGAGGGAGAAGGAGTAGATGCTTTAAAGAGTTTATCACTGGTTGATTGAACTTCTCTGTGGAAAAAAACACAGTAAACCACAATTCATAATTTAAAGGAAAATTCCAACATTTTGGAAATACACTTATTAAAGGTGCAGTCACCAATTCTAATGAAATACAAAATTTTTCTTAAATTCAGTTAATATCTCCTAATAGTCTGCTTGCTGTCTGTTTTAGGTGTTCACACATCCTTGCCCAAGAGGAGCAGAGCTTCACCATGATGGTGATGAAATGTAAGTAACATTAGATATATTACAGGAGCTTCTGAAGGAGCAGTGATGGGAGGTGTGCATTTATTTGGGTGTTAAGTTCAAATCAACAGTCTTCCTCCAGAATGACAGACATCATTATAATGTAAAGCAACCCATTCATTAATTCATTCTTTCATTTTCCGCAAACGCTTAGGGGTCATGGAAGGCTGGAGCCTATCCCAGCTGACATTAGGTGAGAGGCGGGGTACACCCTGGACAGGTCGGCAGACTATCACAGGGCTGAGACATAGTAAAAGATGACTACTCGCACTCATATTCGTGTCTTTGGACTGTGGGAGGAAGCTGGAGTACCCAGAGAAAACCCACACTAACACGAGAATAACGTGCAAACTCCACACAAAGAGCTCTCCCATCCTGGGTTCAAATCAGAAACCCTCTTGCTGTGAGGGGACAATGCTAGCCACTGCATCACCATATAAGCAATCAAGTCGCCAAAAAAAAGTTAGCATTGTACGTTACTGCAAACCACAGATAGGTTAAATTAGTGCATAATAATGTTGTGGATATGTTGAAACTTTTGGTCTCTTTACATTTCAACAATGCTGTGGTGAATATGTGATTAGATTTAGGCACAGAAACTTCTTGGTTATGGTTAGGAAAGGATCATGTTTGAGCTTGAAAAACCCGGTTTTGATGGCACAGGCCTCGCTGAAGAAGCTGAGTAAAAATCAACCACTTCTTGTGGCAGTATCCCTGGTGGAAAAACAATGGTGGGTCCCTCCCTGGGCTGATGTACAGTAAGTTAGCTGGCTGTAGTGTCATATTCAGCACACAGATATTAGATCGCTATTTGTCTTTGCATCTAAATCTTTGCGCAAAAGCAAATCAAAGTATCTAAAGTGCATTATTGTAAGTCTGAAAACATATTTAAATGTTTACTACGCAGGAAGTGTCAGCTACTGTTCGCAAACAATCATCAGAGCAAGTTAAAGCCAACCCCAGATTCACTCTCGTTTACTATATTTGTGTTTTTCAGTGCTGCGTCCGCCATTTTATAGTTTCCTTTTGGATGGGTGCTGCTTGCAGTCTGGCACCTGATCGCTACCTTTTTATAAAGACCAGACCTCATCTGTGTGTCGTGCCCAGAAATGTCCTGAATAAAGCAAAACAAAAGAAAAATAAGAAAATACAGGAAGAGTCTTTGCAGACACTGCCACACACTTCTAGTAGGTCATAAGTGATGATTGAGAGGGATTAATGTTGTATTAGGCTATACTTTGTGTTTTAGAAAAATTTGCATTTGAGTATATCTTCAATAACTTAAACTAATAAGTGGTTTAGTGGTGATAGACTGGCAAACTGTTTCTGGGTGTACCCTTCATGCTGGGATAGGATCCCCTGCAACTCTGAATGAGATAAGCAGTATAGAAAATAGCTGAACAGATAAATGTTTTGTACCAAATATTATCATGACTGAAATAGTTTATAATCAGAGTTAATACACAGGAGAAAAGTACAATATCCCTGGCATATAAGAGAGCAGATCAAAAGACCCGAAGGGAGGCAAAAGTCCATGCTTCCCTTTGCCCCCTGAATTTCCTTGGAAAGATTTCCATGAGACACGATGCAATGCACCATTTCCATATCAAAGTTCCACTGCTTGGATTTAAAAGCTCAATCACACATGTTACACTTGGAAAACTAAAACAGGGCAATGCTCTAACCCAGACAACTCTACCTCAATGAGCTGTTTTTGCAGTGATGGAAAATACTGCATGAACTTGGAAAAAGTGGGCTCTCTGAGAAAAAAAAAAAAAAAAGAGAGAGACGGAAGTACAAAGTCGGCCGTCTGGACACAGGCGGTTTTCCTTTCTTAAGCATGTGCCGTATTCATTTACTCATTCATAATTTGGGTTGCATAAGTGTTCCGTAACAGTGGAGGAATTTACATCTGGTAGACAAGGCTGCCGGATGGTTAGTTACCCCCAAAACGAAGGCTATGGCCACTGCGGTTTACAGACTCATTGCAGTCACCTTGTTCATCCAGCAGTCTAGCACAGACTCCCTCACTCAGACTAATCCACGTCTCAATCCAAAACAGATCCTCTGATTACCCCCCTCCCCTCTCTCAAGTACACACATTTTCCTATGAATGGCCTTGAGTCTGACATGACTGATGTAAGCACCGGATAAGTCACTGAGGCTATACAGAAGGCTGAGCACATGAAATGTAGTGAAAATGTTTTATTCTAGACAGACAAAATAAATGATGCTCACTGGATTTGTATCAAATTGCTGAATGGTGTGTGTCAGGGACGCAGGAAGTCTGTCAACATAAAAACTTTATGTTGACAGACTTCCTGCATCTGTTGACATAAAGTTTGACAGCTGGGAGTGCTGAGAGAAAGTCTATATAATGACATCATTCTGAATGCTGAGTGACATTTATGTTTTTGTAGTAATTTCAATGGTCAGAGTCATTTTTAATAAGTATAAACAACAATTTCAGAACATTTTACAGACAGCAAACCTTGAACACCAACATACTGTATGTCATAGCAGCCACTACAACTACACTTACAAGAACACAGAATATGTTTGAATCACAATATACATATAGCCTAAAAGCGAACAGCGGCAGTACTTAGTTACCTAAGTTACCTTCCCTCTAGCTATGGCTGACTGGATTGACTCACTCCAGGGGTCTATGTGACAGGGTATCAGTGCCCTTTTAGCACTTGAAATACTCTCTAAAACACCCCAATGTGTTTGCGCTTGTGTTGTTCTTCTGAATAGAACATAACAATACAATAATGGACTAATAGCTCCACCCAGTTGCCACAATAAACGTTGGCATTGTATGTTTATGCAAACCACGGATATGTTACATTTGTACATTATCATTATTTAGCGGATATGTTGAAACTTTACATTTCCTTGTATTTCAACAGCATTGTGTTTAACATGTGGTTAGGTTTAGGCACAAAAACCACTTGGTTATGGTTAGGAAAAGATCATGTTTTTTCCCTAAAATACCCGTTTTTGGCAGCACTATCCTGACTGAAAACACAGCAATGACTCTGTTAAAAACAACCATTTTTGTGGCACTATTCTAGCAGGAAACGCAGCCATGTCTCTGTAAAAAACAACTGCTTTTTGTGGCACTATTGCGGTAGGAAATGCAGCAATTTCTCGGTAAAAAAAACAACAACCACTTTTTGTGGCAATATTCTGGCTGAAAATGCAGCAATTTCTCATAAAACACAACCGCTTTTCGTGCTACTACCCAGGCATAAAATGCAGTGATGTCTCTGTAAAAGAACAACTGCTTTTGGTGGCACTATCCCAACTGGAAACACAGCAATGTCCCGTAAAAAACAACGGCTTTCTGTGGCATTATTATTATTATATTAACAGCTACATATGAAAAAAAATGGATAAAAAATAAAGTTAAGCCTCTTCCACTCTATAAAGTCTTGTGTATTACACACATCGGTGCAGCAACCCTCTCAATACCACTACTTTCCTGTGTCCATACAAGTTAAACATTTTGGGAAATACACTTGCACATACACTTTTTTTTTACCGAGAGTTAGATGAGAAGCTCAACACTACTTTTATTTGTGTGGTAAATATGAAGGTACAGCCAGCAGTGGGCTAACTTAGCTTAGCGTAAAGACGGGAAGCAGGGGCAAACAACAAACCTGGCTCTAAAGGTTTAAAAAATCTGCCTACCAGCACCTCTAAGGCTAGAATGCTGGGTTTTTTGGAAAGCTGAATCTCAGTATGTATAAATTCAGAAGGGGAAATGGTTATGCTAAATCCAATCATACATTTCTTCTTCTTTAAGTTGTAATTGGATTCTGTACTATAAGCACAGCGCTGTACTAAAAGCACCAGAGCAGGCATCAGTTCATGGTACTGCAGCAGTAATGTATAGTTTAACTTGGCCCCTTCGACTGGCTTTTTCTACAGCTTCCTCTCCTAGGCAATATGTGGACTCATTAATGTTAAAAAAGCTTCAACTACCATTTTTTTTTTCAGTTAAGCATATGGATTCAGTATAAACTGAAGCCTTTCCGTGTGTTTTCGACTAACTGAAAACACATCAGTCTATTACCTGTGATTGTAAAATAGTGGCAGTTCACCACAAACTATAATCTACTGTGTAAACTTTTGCTTTCATGCTTAGATGAAGCACATAAAGATGCTGCTAGTCAAGGTTCAAACATCTCTTTAATATAACATGGCAAGTTACTGTTGCAGAATAATTTAAACACACTGCTCCAAAAGTTTCATTCATTATCTGTTTAGATATTAAAAGGGAACCTAATCAGACGGGACATGACTGGGCCTTTTTTCCCACCCAAATCTTGATGAACTGACAAAACTTCTAATACACTTGACAGCACATAAACTAAGACATGACTCACACATTTATAATGGATTTACTCTTCTGATTGATGGCGGACACTAGAGTAAAGTCTTTGTGGGATTTTAAGTAGCACGAGACAGTTCACCGTGAAATGCTGAAGGCTGCCGCAAGAAATGTCACTGTCACGATGTGTTACAAAAGCAAGTAGCCTACTAGGCACAGGCCCAGGGGCCCAAAGTGTCAGGGGCCTCCATGGCCTTCATCTGAGAATGTCACTGAAATTAACACATACCGACCAGCAAGAGGCACGAAAAGACAACAAAGAGAAACATAACTACAACAGGGGCAAAACGAATACAATGAGACACAAAATGACAAAAAAGACACAAAATGACCCCAAAGAGACACAAAATGAATAAAAATACACATGATGCCATCAAAGAGACAAAAAAAACTACTTAATGGGGCAAACAGCCAAAAGGAGACACAAAACAACAAAAAAAGACACAAACTGACAAGAAGCGACCAAAAATGACTTCACAGAGACAAAACATAACTACAAAAAAGGGGCAAACGACACAAAAGAGACACAAAATGACTACAAGGAGACACAAAATGATCAAAAAGACACAAAATAACCCAAAAAGACAAAAAAAAATTGCAAAAGGGGGAAAAACAACCAAAAAGTGACACAAAATGAAAAAGGAGACACAACACAACCACAAAAGACACAAAATTCCCTCAAAGAGAAAAAAATAACCACAAAAGAAAGACAAACAACAAAGAAGAGACACAAAATGACAAAAGGAGACATAAAACAACCCAAAAAAAGACACAAAATGTCAGCACAGAGACCAAAAATAACCACAAAAGGGGTTCAAACAACCAAAAAGACATATCATAGCCCCAAAGAGACCCCAAAAATACGAAAGGGTACAAAAACAACCAAAAGGAGACACTAAAGGGCCTCGGATAGACAAAAAATAACTACAAAAAGGAGGCAAACAACCAAAAAGTAACACAAAATGACTACAAGGCGACATAAAACAACCAAAAAGAAGACACAAAATGACAAAAGGAGATGCAAATAAACTAAAAAAATGACAGAAAATGACCCAAAAGAGTAAACAACCAAAAACAGGCACAAACTGACCCCAGAGACAAAAAATAATTACAACAGAATATAAAACAACCAAAAACAGACCCAAGTGTCTAAAGGACCCAAGAAAAGACACAAAATGACTTCAAGGAGACACAAAACAACCAAAAAAGACATAGAAAAAGAGGTAAAATCATCACATAATCTGAATGTGTTTCCAGTCCTGCAGGAGAGGTGGTGGGGCCCTTTACACGTCTGTGCCCCAGGGTCCACTGTCTCATTATCCGCCCATGTATACAGATGAGATTTTTTTCAAAGATGTTCCAGTCTGGGGTTCATGGATAAAGTTTGTATGTTTAGTGACCTGGGGCACTCCTGTGTGTGTTGACATACCCTCCACAACACAAGCAAGTAACGAATTTTCATGTGGAAACGAAAAAGTGAGTCTCTATTTCTTTGTGTGTGTTTATGTGTGAGAGAGACAGGAAACATAAAAAGGCTTGAGCACAGATGATCCAAAATATCAGAATCCTGTTTTTTTCCTTGGATGCTACCTTATGTAACTTTTATTGCAATGGAGAATTTGTCCTCATGACTACTGGGGTCAGTCTATGTAGTGGTCTTGTTCAGCCTTTTTTTCCAGTCAAGCATCAGAAGATGCGGCAGATTTCCATGAGGAAATGGAAATGGATAGTAGCTTCTTCCCTCAATGGGAACAATGGAATTCTCTATATTCCATGTTCAACACGTCAGCTAACCATTGCCACTCGAATTCAATCTAAACACAGAAACATTTTAAATCTAAATGTGAAGACAGAGTGAACTGTAGACCGATCAGTCCAGTAAACTGTGTTAAGTAAATTTCATGTAGTGTATCCTGGAGTGAAACTTCAGAGCTATTTCTCTCTTTTCTCCCCCCTTCTCTCTCCTACAGTGTCCTACAGTAATTTTTTCATCCCTACAATGAAGTTCTTGTGTGCTACTGTCTGAGAGAAGCCGCAGAAATGCCTTGGCGCAGGAGCCGGAGACGTCATGGATTCCTGAGTGTGGGGCTTTGCAGGAAAGCCCTGAGTCTCCGACATGGACCAGCTCCAGGTTTCCATGGCAAAGGCGCATAAACAGGAGGAAACACTGAGGGAATCCCGTTATTTTACAGCATTGGAGCATTATAAACACCCAGAGAGGGGAAGGAAGCCGCTCTTGATACACAAGTAATCCTTATAGAGCTCTAGGAAGGGACTTCATACCAGACCCGCTGCTGTAGCTGGTGCGGCTGCATGTTTTTTGAGAAGAAAGAGGAGTTTGCGCGCAGCTGCCGAGTCGCAGCTTGAAGTTTTTAAAACTTGTACAGAGATTCTTTTCTTGTCATTTTGAACATTTTTAACCGAAGACAGCTTATTTTGCTATGGTTATTGGCGGAAACTAATTTTTTTCTTTTCTTTTTTTTTTTTTAATTTATTTTTATTTTTCGCTTTTTCTCCAGATGTTTAGAGAGACTTGGAGGCTGGCACAGTACCACACCATGAGGTCGATGGATCAAGGTACTGCTGAAGTGTTGTGATTATCTGGTAATCAAAACATTTGATTTTTAATTGATAGAGTAGTGTTAGCCCTGAGTGTGTGAGCTGTAATGTCATGTGTCGGTTGTCTAATATTTCAGAGATATTTGGGGATGTTGATGTTTGGGAAGAGACACGCTGCTACTGCGCTTAGTTGATCAGCGCACAGCGCGTGCCTTGGCATCACTGGGAAACACCTGGATATTTTGGGGGAAATGTGGAGCCTGTTAAATACAGCAGCCTGTAATTGTGGTAACTAAATAAAATACTCAAAATTTTATTTTATCGGCACTAAATACGAGAGACACTTTGGATGTGAATAAAAAAAGTAATGACATGCTATGAAACTTCAAAGTTACTCAAGTTGACAATAATAGGAGAACAAAAAGGGCACATTTTATATTTTCTGACTAGTGTATTTTGGGTGTGACTTAACTATGTTATCGACGCAAATCCATACAAAGATTCAAATTATATTCTCCAAAAACTCTCCGCTTGTCCTCCGAATGCTCGAATCTATTTCCAGATGTATATCTTGTCAGATATGGTACATGTTTTGGTCACTGGTTCTGGTTCATTTGAGTTGCATTCAAACGAATCCGCCAACAAAAAGACAGTAAAACTCAAATTCAAAGTTTGCTTGCTCTCGGGTACATTTTGAGCGTCTGTTTTGCTGACTGAGCATTTACTGGCCTGCTGTGTAAAGCTACAACAGGAAGGAACGCCCGAGTATCTGTGCTGCGTCATGCGTAAATCTGGGGATTCCCTCAGGAGTGCGTTTTTTATGAACTGTAAAAGAGTGTATCGACACGTTGGTTGATTTATCTCCTGAGATCCAATCCGCAGAGGGAACACTGTCCTGCGCGTACCCACAAACCTGAGATGACCCCCTGTTTTGATAGATAGTTGTAAGTAAGTTGTCCGACAGGTGATAAGCGCAGTCAGCACCCTGCTGTGTCACTGTCACGTGTCAGACGCCCGGGGGCAGCACCAAACTGCGCAGTCTTTCAGAAAAGCCTCACGGTGATGTGTTTGAATGGGGCAGCTAATTCATCACCTCCAAGCTGCACTTATGTTTTTTGTTTTTTCTTTCTTTCGGCGCATCAGCGAACAGGGGAGGTGCGAACAGACACAGAGATGAACTCGAAAAGTCCGCATTCGGTGTGAAAATAGACCCGCCTTCAATCTGAAAATAACTGCGGCGGGCTGAAACAGGAAACTTGTGCGCTTCACCTCTTGCAAGCTCACCGATGCATCATTTGACACTTGAACAGGTTCCACAAATCCACATCAGCGCCACAACGCCTCAGCCGCGTCTCTGTCGCCAATTTGCCTGAACTCTTAGGAGAGTCGTTATAGGAGAAAAAACGGAGACAGATGACCTCTTTTTAT
This sequence comes from Cephalopholis sonnerati, assembly GCA_019142605.1. NCBI lineage: Eukaryota > Metazoa > Chordata > Actinopteri > Perciformes > Serranidae > Cephalopholis > Cephalopholis sonnerati. The sequence goes on along the minus strand of JAGQAX010000011.1, from coordinate 4,942,076 downwards.
GACGAGAAAGATTTGGAGGACGAGCTCTGTCGAGTCAACTGTCCTGATGAGGATCTGGAGTTTGAGTACTTGTTTGAATATGAACCACCTTGCAGCAACTTTGCTGCGGGAGATCAAGGTTTGTCCGGAGCTTTTTGGCAACCTGAGCTGAGTCTTGTCCCTCTTTTGGTTATATGTAGGCTCAGAATTAATGTGTGGCCTGTAGAGCTTGCTTATGTGAATTAAAAAGAAAACAGGAAGTAAATTTGACAGGTTTCTTGATGATGTTTCTGACATGTAGTAGCCACGTGAGAGAAAATGTCAACATGAAGAGTCTTTCTTGTGCGTTTTTCGTATTTTAGGTCAATAATTTGCAGGTGAAGCTATCTGTGTCATTTAGAGAGGTGCATCTTAACTTGAGATTAGATGCTATTACTATTGATATGATAGAAAATATCTCTATGGCAATACTGATGTTTTCAAAGGTGTGTTTTGTGACGATTTTCCATCTGTCCTCCCCTGCAGATGACCCCAACCTTGCACCTCACAAAGTCCTCAGCCCTGAGACTGAGCAGGCTTTCCCTCTGGAGGAGGCCTCCCCGTACGGCATCAAGTCCTGCAGTCCCTCCTACAGTGACCACAACACTGAGGTTCTCTCAGGATATGAGAACCAGGAGGCTAGACACTACCTGGACAGTACCCGGCCTGCAGGTCTGGCCCTGAGCCCGCGGATCGAAATCACCCCCTCCCGTGAGCACTACAACCATGGTCGGGACTCCCTGCAGAATCACCACCTGAACATTAGCCCCAGACCCACCCTCACTGTGCCTGGCCATGAAAACCTTGCCTACCGTGAGCCTCAGTGCCTGAGTCCCGCCAGCAGCAACTCCTCCACCAGCTGGCACTCGGAGAGTTACTCCCCCTGGGCGTCTCCTTGTGTGTCCCCCAGCAGTGGCCAGAACCCTGGAGACCTCTGCCCCAGGTTACAGAACATCCACACTGGTTCCCCACGCACCTCCCCGGGCACTTCTCCTCGCACCAGCCTAGCTGAGGACAGCTGCCTGGGACGTCGCTCACCCTCCTCCAGACCTGGCTCCCGCTCCACCTCCCCGCAGGGCAAACGCACCTACGACATGTACAGGAATCCAGGCTTAGTGCCCGGGCACCGCTCCCGCAGTCCCTCCCCCCACAGTGGCCATGAAGATCATAACATAGGTGCCCACTATACGCACAGCAGCCTCGCTGATGCCATGAATGGTTTTGGCACCAGTCAGCCAGGCCTGGTGCCCACTAAAATAGTCAAGACATCCAACCAGGTTTACACTCTGTACCCAGAGAATCATGCAGAAGGGAACTACTTGGTGTCCTGTGACCAGGACATAAAACCCAAACCTGCTACAGAGAATTTCTTTGTTATCCCCCCAATCTGGTCCAAGCCGCTGGTTTCTAGCATCTGCAGGTAAATTAGGACAGACAGGACTTATTGCTTATTGCTAACACACAAAATACATTTCGATTGAAGCAGCATAACTTTTTCCATAATTAATATCCTTTTCTGTTCATGTTCTGCAGCATCCCTGTGGCCTCTCTCCCCCCGCTGGAGTGGCCGATGCCCAGTCGCACAGAGCAGTATGACCTCCACATTGAAGTGCAGCCCAAGCCACACCACAGAGCCCACTATGAGACAGAGGGAAGCAGGGGTGCAGTCAAAGCCCCCACAGGAGGACATCCTGTTGTACAGGTATGGCCAAAAACAGAATAAGCCTTGTTACTAATATCATTTATAGGTTCAGTGTGTCAGATTTCAGGGGATTCATCGGCAGAAACTGAGTGTAATATAATAAATATGTGTTCTTAAGTGTATAAACACCTGAAAAAAGGATTTGTATTTTTGTTACCTTAGATTGAGCCATTTATAGCTACATAGGTAGCACGTCTTTGTTTATGGAGATCACCATGTTGTGCCACCATGTTTGCACAGTCCAATACTTGGCTTTCGATAGGGCCATTCCCATTTTTGCATCAGCCACTATCATTAGCAGCCCGTCCACTGTAAAAGTGTCAGAAAAACACAGATTTTATTTTTTAACGTGAAACCACTGTATTCAGTGTTTTTACCCGTTTAAATCAAAGGGTCCGTTTGTTTTACAGACCAAGAAACCTCTGTTGATAATTCGGTTTCCAGTCAAATCCTCCTGAACATCTTAGGTTTTTAGAGAAAAAGGGGAGCACACATTAGCAGGTGCTGGGCTAACGGCCTGTTTCCAACATGCCAAACACCGTTGAAGAAACACTAATTTGTGACATGAAACTTCTTTATTCAGTGTTTTTACTGGTTTAAATCGCTGGGTCTGTTTCTTTTGGAGAGGAGAAGACCTCTGCAGATAATTCAGCTCATGGTAAAAACCTCTTGAACATCTTGATTAGAAATGAGGTGAGAACACATTAAATTATCAAAAAAATACACTTTATATGGTGCTGGGCTAGCGGCCTGTCTGCAACAAGCCAAACAGCATCTGAGAGACACTGATTTTTTTATGTGAAACTGCTTTATTAAGTACTTTAATTGGTTTAAATCACCTAGTCCATTTGTTTTGGATAGGAAGCAAGCTCTGCAAATAATTTAGCTCCTGATAAAAACCTCCTGAACATCTGAATCTTAAGTTATCAAAGGACAAAGGTGAGCACACATTATCAGGTCCTGTGCTAGTGGCCTATTTCTGACAAGCCGAACAGCATTTAAAAAACACTGACTTGTAACATGAAACTGCTTTATTCAGTGTTTTTACCGGTTTTAATCACAGAGTCTGTTTTTTTTTGCAGAGGAAGAGACCTCTGTGGATAATTCGGCTCATGGTAAAAACACTTCCTGACAATAAACCCTGAAAAAATACTAATTGGGAGAAATTTCAGCCGGTTGCAATCTGAAATCCTTACCGCTAGATGCCACTAAATCCCCCTTAATCGTACACACTGATCCTATGAATGAGAACCAAATTATAACTTTAACACTGCAATTCACAGTGCTGAACGACCATATGAAAGCATCCTGTCAGGCTTGTCTATTAAATTACAGTAGCCTTCCAGGAGCCTCAGGCAGCCCTGATGGGAGGGCTTGCATGTAATGGTATTTCCTACTCATTATGCACTCAGTAGTGGTGGTGTTATTGCCCAGGGCCAGCTGTATGAAAATGACTCTATGTGCTGGCTACTCTCACAGCACCTTTCCTATTTCTCGCTTTCTGAAACAAATCATAAAGCATGCCCTGACCCCAGACACACTGTAACCACCCTGTAGCCTCACAAAAACCCTGAGAACTGAACTCAGGTCAGTGAGCAACACAAGCTTTCTGAGTTTTTTTTTTTTTTTTTCTTTTGCCTAAAATAGTTTGCTGTTGTGCGCCCTCGCCCCCATGGTTTTAACCACACAAACAGGCCTCTGTTCATGTTGTCCCTGACTTCCTCTTACACGCTGGTTTGTTGACTGCGTGGGTCTCGTATTAGGAACCTGACTTGAAGTGTTTACATGTAAAAGAAAATGAATAGTGCCTGTGGTTAACGTAATTGTAGATCAGGAAAAAAAAATGTGCTAATGTTTCTCTTACAGTCACAACATGGAATTCAACCACAGCATGTTGAAATTAGTTGTGACACAGTTGTGGCTGGCTATACGGTCCAAGAATAGGTTCAACTTCCCTTTTTTGCATTACCGTGGCAACAGTTCAAAGCTGTTTTTGTTTGTGATAGTAAGGACTTGTTGGAAATAAAGCTTCTCTCGCCTCTTTTCCATTTTCTGCCCATCCCCGAACACCTCACCCTGAGGTCAGTTCTGCCTGGTTTGCCAGGCCAATCAGATGGTCAGGCCTGGCTAGCCACGGCTGCACTCCTTCACCTCGTCTTTCCCTTCCTTCTTCGCCTCCTTCGCTCCCTCTGTTTTTCCTTCTTCCTCCCTCCCTCTCCCTCTCTCTCTCTCTCTCTCTCTCTCTCTCTCTCTGTGAGCCTCGTACCCTCCACTTTACTTTTCCTACACTGCTTTCTGTCATGACTCACTGCTCCTGCCACTGCCATGACAACCGGCCGACTGCTCACATGGCCTGTTGAGTGTTTGCAGTCAGCTTCCTCTGTTTCACTCCTTGTGTCAGCTACCTGGATATGGAGCCAGTGTGCTCATTCATGTTGCCATAGTTTCTGCTTACATTCAGCAGCTGCAATGAAGCCTGTCACTTCTATTTACTGTAATGATCATTTCAAAAATGTGATTAATTTACATGCCGAGTGAAGTTTTTCTAACCACAGTTAAAAACACAGTCTTAAAGGTATAGTTCAGATCTTTTGAAGTGGGGCTGTATAAGGTTCTCTTCCATAGAGTCTACATTACATACAGTAGGTGACAGTTGGCACGTCCTCAGTTTGGCAAGCAGGCTGGCATCCAACACAAAAGCTAACAATGTACTGCTGTAGACGGTGGTAGCAGCAAAACAAAAATAAATATCATAAAGTGTATGCTATATTTAGAGTGTTTTCACAGTTTTACCTTGCAGTCAGACAGCAGTTTTTGACAAGAAACTGAAGACACTGAAGTGCTCTCTTCAAAGCCAGACTCCACTGAGAAACACAGTAATTTAACAACGCTAAAGACAGAGGCTGCTGGTCGACCGCTGCCTTCATCAGATAATAAGTTTATATTATTGTGTGACTTTGGTGAGTAAAAGAGTTAAGATTCACCAAAGTCACACAATAACACAAACTACTTCACTGATTGAGGCAGTGGTAGACTTGCGGCTCTCCTGTTCAGTGAGCCAAAATGACTGTTTTGTCAATGGAGTCTGGTGGCTTTGTCGAGGGCATGGATGAGGGACTGAAGCCGTCAATCGGGGCTTTCTGATGGAAAGGTTGAGAAGTGAAAATACTCGCAATATAGTGTTCACTCAAACTGTGCCAGACTTATTTAGATAGGACTTTTTTTAAGGTGCCAAAATACATTTTTCTGTCGACCCCCATCCGCAGCAGTAAGTTGCTTAGTTTCTGTGTTGGCTCTCCTGCTGCTTCTCCAAACTGGGGGCGTGCCAACTGACATGTGCTGTAAATAATACAATGACTATGGATAAGTACCCCATATAACCCTACTTCAAAAAATCTACCTGTCCCGTTAATATAAAAAAATTGCCATCTGCAGCTCTATAAGCGTTAGAAACACATCTGACTTAAAATAAACTGTGTATTTCTCAGGCAATAAGACTAGCTGCAGTGACGTTTTCTGTCATTAGAATCATCTCTTAAAAAAGTTACCTTTCGTGTTTGTTCAGTCCCTCTGCACCCATTTCACGGATATATTCTATGATAAAGGTTATGCACTACACTGTTTGCACAAAAACAGCATTTAGATGCAAGTTGATGCTTTGTGGTTTTTGCAGGTTTCCTTAGGAGGCACTCTCAGGTTAAAAGTGACATCTCTCTTTCTCTCTGTCTTTCTCTCTCTCTCTGCCTCTCTTTCTATCTCCAGTTCACATCTTTACCTATCTGATACCTCACTGATATGCATCAGTCAGGCTGGATGTTTATGACAGCTTCAGTCTCGCTAAATCCTTCATGAAAGAACTAGTACAAGGCTTTGTGTTCAAGGCTGCAGAGAGAAGACTTTTACATGTGGGTCTGACACTGATCAGCCACCTCTGGGGGAAACAGCATCTGGAAAGGCAGAGTTAGAACAAAGTGCTATGGAGAAACACAACCAGATTAAAGCATCTCAAACATTTCCTTCATACTGTATCTCTGTTTCATTGCCTGGTAACAGACGCTTTAAATAAGTATTTCACAGCTGGAAAGATAGTCTTTTCATAAAGCTGGGCTGTCTATTGTACACAAGACGCAAATACTTTTGAAATTTGAATTACACAACCAGAAAATTAAAAAAACAGAATGCACAGGTCCGCACCGGACCAATAAACGTTTCCACTGGTGGGTGATATAACTCAAACTTGGCCATTTGAGACAGGAAAGAATATGGTTGCCAGCTGGTAACAAAGGATCACATCTTACAGTTAATGGTCCAGTGTGTAGGATTTAAGTGGGATTTATACTTCTATGCCATACCTGCGTCGACTTAGAGCCTATGCTGTAGCCTGACATGCATCTCCCCAGAAATGTAACTACAAGTCACAAAGACGCAGACCTCATGTCTGTTTTTGTAAGCTGAAACCATTTCCCTCAGTGGAAACAAAGCTTTTATTTACTTAAATTTCACAGATTAGACACAAATTGTAAAGACCATAAAGCCCCCACAAAATTGCATTTTAAGTCTTGTGTGTGATGTATCCTGGTTTCATATGAGTAAAGGATTTTTCCGCTTGTCGCTAGGCTAATTTATACATTTATATAAAATGCCATAGGCTTATGCTAAAAACATCAGCATGTTGTATTTGTGGGGAAAATGTGTCCAGCGAAAGATGAGTGCTTTGTCTGTGAACTCTGGGAGATATAGTGAAGCCGATTTCTTGTGCTTCTGTTTGAAAATGCTGCTATTAAGTCATGTTTAATGTGTTTTGGAGGTGTTAAAGTGTTAATAGTGTTTTAGAGGTGTAACTGCAGAGTGGCACAGGCACAGCATCACACAAGTATAAATGCTCATGACGTATACCACGTGCGTAGGCTACAGCATAGGCTCTGCATAGAGCTGTCACACAACTGTGAATTCTGCTTTAGGAGGATATATCGGTAAAAATGGAATATAAGCATGTTTCTTAGTGTATAATCACCTCAAAACAAGAATCGTAGTGTTACCTTGGAATTTATATCTACATAGCCTAGGAGCGGGTCCTCCTCTGTGGAGATTGCCATGTTGCACTGCCATGTATTTTCAGTAGTCCTGAATGAAAAACCAGACACTGGCCCTGGATAGGGCCATTCGCATTTTCATCTTGGCCACCGTAGTTGTAGTAGTTGTCTGTGACAAGCAGCATCGGAAAAACACTTATTTTTAACTTGAAACTGCTGTATTCAGTGTTTTTACATGTTTTAATCATCTGGTCAGTTTGTTTTTAAGAGGAAGAGACCCCTGCGGATAACTTGGCTTTCGATTATAAAAACCCTTCTAAACAATGAACACTGAAGCTATCCTAACCAGGTGAAGATTCAACTGGTTGCAATCTGCAATCCTTACCTGTAGATGCCACTAAATCCCCCTAAATCCTACACACTGTTCCTTTAAACAGTGAGCTAAAGTATGTCTGAAAACATATGAGGCGAAAAGGAGGCAACGCAGTAACAGAATCTTGGTTCATATTTGATTAGTAGTGCTTAGTTTTACCATTTGATCTCAGTTTAGAGAGCAAGAGGAAAGGGCGGGTCTCTCATCAATTTGCTTCTATATTCTTTATGTCCGTGGTGGTGGGCCTAGGAAAATGCAGCAGTATAGAGGGCTCCAGGGAAGATGTTTGTCAGTAGGCCAACGCAGAAGTTAGCATTGCCCTGGCTCCCTCGCCAAAAAAGCCTATGGGATTTTTACATTGGATTTTGGATTTTTGCTGAAAATAAGCCCTGTGGCAAACAAAGGTTTATGATACTTTTTGTTCAGCAAAATAATTAACACCCTTTTCATGATTATTGAAGGCTAAATGCAATCGCCAGATGTAAAAAGCTAACGTTTTTGGCTGTAAACAAACTACACTATGGTCGCATGACCTAACATCACCTCTATAACAAGACTGTAAAACTGTGTTCGGCGTGATGACGTTCTGTAGTCTCATTTAGTAATTTGTTAGCAACAGCCTTGTTTAAGTCAAATAGAAGCTTCAGAGTTTACAAGTGGGGTATTAACTGGCGTATTTTATGTTGTGGAACAAACCCATTGACTTGGAGAAGAAGAAATAAGGAATGGTAAAATGCTAACTCATTTTAGGGTTTTAGGACTAATTCTTTGGGTACTCCATCATCTGTAGTTTGAGCAACAGCCATAGAGCTGGTGAATATCCCTTGAAGTGAAGTAAAATATTAAGATTGTTCTGTGAATTCTTGTGTCTGCAGTTACATGGCTATAGAGGCAAGGAGCCACTTGGCCTCCAGATCTTCATCGGTACGGCCGATGAGCGCATCCTCAAGCCCCACGCCTTTTATCAAGTCCACCGCATCACTGGCAAGACAGTTACAACCACCAGTTATGAGAAGGTTATCCACGGCACCAAAGTCCTCGAGATCCCCCTGGAGCCCAAGAACAACATGAGAGCAGTGTGAGAAAATAATAACATGCATTTGATTTCTGAGTTATTCAAAATGTTCTCATTCACAGGCTTTTTAATATACATTTTCCATATCTAGTTGTGCTAACTTATGATAACATCCTTTCCCACAGAATCGACTGTGCTGGGATCCTGAAGCTCAGGAACGCCGACATCGAGCTGAGGAAAGGCGAAACAGACGTTGGTCGGAAAAACACCCGAGTTCGTCTCGTGTTTCGTGTGCACATACCTCAGCCTGGAGGACAGCATGTCTCTCTCCAAGTGGCCTCACATCCTATCGAGTGCTGTAAGCAGCTGCTCATAAAACACTTATCATGTGTTTTTTGTCCTATTTTTTACCTCTTGTTAAAAATTGGTTTGATACAGTGAAGGGTTTATGAATTCCCCGTGTATGCTTCCTGTTGAGGTCAAACTGCTGATGTTTTCATCAGTTAACAAAACTTTATACAAAATAAATATCATAAAAAAGAGGAACCCACATTTAAATGACTTTGGAGCTGGACTGATAATCCAGAGGCCGGCACACAAAGATGTCTTTATGCCACCAGGGCTTCCATCCAGTGGGTGGGCGCTGCATGTTTCAGTGTCTATCTATCTGTTTGTATGTGCACAGTAGTAAAGTCTGTGTTTGGGTACATCAGTACATGTGTACACAGTGTTATTAAAGCTGTCGGTGTAATCAAAACTCAAACAAGAAGGCCCTTTATCTAGCTTTGACTAACACCCTGGTCAAGACATAGCATTCATCATATCAGTGTAACAGCAGGCAGCTCCTGTCATTGTAAAAAATCATGACGCAGAATATGGTATCATTTAATAATCGTTGTTTCCCATGTATTTTCCGATCACAGAAAGGGCAGAACAATAGTTATTACCTTTCTGTCATAAAATGATCTCCAGAACAATCACCAGCAGTGAAAATCAATCATGTGTAAAGTTGCTTACAGTGACACCTGTGACACATCTGTCACGACTGTTGATAAGCAGACTGTGTCACCGATGGTGTGTTTGAGGAAGCAGAGCCCCTGCTGGTGTCATCCTCTTTGTTTTATCCGCTTGTGTTGTCGTCGGGGGAAAAAACTTGTTCAAAGGTCAGGGGGTTGTTTGTCGACAGCCTCAGTGAGTGTGGAGTTTCAGCTGAACTAATGGCTGATAATGAGCTACAACATGAGAGAGCAACACCGACAATAAAGGGATAGTTTGGATCTTTTGAAGTCGAGTTGTATGGGGTACTTATCCATAGTCACTATATATGTCTACTGGCACACCCCTAGTTTGGAAAAGCAGACAGGAGTACCAGCACAGAAGCTAAGCAATGTACTGCTGTGTTTAGGGGCAGCAACAAAACTTATTTTGACCATATAAAAAAAATCTGTATCAGTTTAATTTTACACTATATTTAGAGTATTTTTGTTTTACTGCTTTAACTTGTTGTCAGACAGCGATTCCTGATGGGGAACTGAAGCTGTTATATCGCTCTCCTCAAAGACAGATTCCATTGACAAAAACAGTGATTTAACATGGCTAAACACAGGAGTTTCTGGTTGAACCGCTGCCTTTTATTCAGTTATTTAGTTTATGTTATTGTGTGACTTTGGTGATTACAAGGGTTACTTCAGATTCACCAGAGTCACACAATAACACAAACAAACAAACTGTTTTGAAGCAGCTGTAGACCAGCAGTGCCTGTGTTCAGCATGCTAAAATTACTGCTTTTGTCAGTGGGGTCTGGTGGCATTAATAAGGGCATAGATGGGGAACTAAAGCCTTTAGCAGCTTCCTCGTCGGAATGGGAAGTCTCTAACAAGGTAAAGTGGTGAAAATATTCTTGATATAGTGTACACCTAAACTGTTATTTATTGTTTTAGGTGGAAGTTATTTAAGGTGGCTAAAATATGTTATTGCTGCTGTCCCTATCCATAGCAGTACATTGCTTAGCTTTTGTTTCTCCAAACTGGGGGCATGCCGACTGACATCTACTGTAATATACTGACCATGGGTAAGTACCTCATATAACCCACTTTAAAAAAATCCAACCTATCCATGTAACACTTTAACGTACCCTATACCCCTGTATTCAAACCCTGTACTCCCTATACTATTCCATCAGATGGAAAAAAAAAATCATAATTGTATGCTTATTTCACAAAAAAATCAACTTGACATATTTGGCATCTTTGAAAACTTTTGGATCTCCACAAGAATTTAAAAGTTTTTAGATTTTTTTTTAGAATTTTAAAGTCCTGTGAGACTGTACAATGTTTAATTGCAGTGACATTTGAAGCATCACATACAGTAAGTAGTATTTTTTGCAGCGCTGTGTTATCAGATTGCATCAGACTGTCAGGCATTCCTCTTATTTTTTTCTGCTTCCTGTACAGTACTTTACTGTATATAAACCAAAGCAGCCTCTTCTGGTACCTGTTCTAAGTTGTGATTTGACAAATTTTTGTTGCTGGTTATTAAAACTGAAAGCAGGGGGGTTGATTGTTGGATGACTAAGCAGCACCTCTTTATTGTAAAACGCAGCCACTTCTTGGTAATACATTGTCTGTGCACTTGTGAGGAATCAAAACTAAGCTTTCCAGTGAAGTTTTACTTTATTTTGTACTGTAGTTTAGGCCGGCAGCTAACGATTAATTTCATAGTTATTAATCTGCAGAGAACTTATTTGATTATACGATTAATGGTCTATGAAATGTCCAAAAACAAGTTAAGTTAAAACTTTATTGTCCCCGAGGGGCAATTTGGTATATGGAAAATAGTCATAAGTACAACAAAACAGAAAATACAATACATAACACATGGAATCCAGAATCACACACTGTCAGGGAGAAATCATGGACAATTAGTGCTCACTGCTGGTTAAGATAAGTGATGGTAGATGGGACAAAAGATTATCTGTAATGCTTAGTGCTGCATTTAGGGAGGCAAAACCTCCGCCCTGTTGGAAGCATCTGAAACGCTGAGTCTGAGACATTAGACGGAGTTTTAGAGGTGACCCTCTATTCATACAGCTGCTGTAACACCAGTGATCTTACAGCACAACTTGACCACTTTTTCCAACTTGTTCTTGTTTTTTCTAAGATTACCAAACCAACAGACAGTGCTCAAAAGCAGAACAAACTCTGAAACTGCCTGGAGGTGACGTCTTCAGCTGTCTTGTTTTGTCTCACCAGCAGCCTAAAGCCAAATGATATTCAGTTTGCATTGTCATAAAATGGAGAAAAGCAGTAAATCTGCGCGTTTGAGAAATTTAACAGAGGATTGGCTTTACTTTTGCTTGAAAAATGACCGAAACTAACGATTATCAAAACAATAGTTTTTCTGTCAGCTGACTAATCTATCCATCCACCAATCATTTCAATTCTGCTACAGTTAAATGCTGGTTTATGCACTAATGTTTGGCTTATGTGAGTGTGTGACAGCAGTAAATGTAACATGCCTCCCCTCTGTCTGTCCTGGCAGCCCAGCGTTCAGCACACGAGCTCCCCATGGTAGAGAAGCAGGACATTGACAGCTGCTCAGTTCTGGGAGGCCAGCAGATGATCCTGACTGGGCAGAACTTCAGCTCTGATTCTAAGGTCATTTTTTTGGAGAAAACCCAGGGTGAGTGGCATTGAATCACATCCTACCCCGCATCACTCACAACCTGTAGTCATTTTCTATTTTCAAACGAGACGTTCTATAGATATTTTGCAACAATAAACACATACATTGCCCAGAAACCTATTACTAAACCTATGAAACCTTTATGGTCTGAGCATCTGTCAGTTCTGCTATGACACAACACAGTGTCACAGTAACACCACAACACCAGTGATAACAATGACTCATAGGTATTCATGTTGGTGCAACACGTTCATAGCTTTCACATTTGCTTCGCTTTGTGTAGATGGAGCCACATGAGTTATTTGCATGATCCAAATGATAACACTGCAGCCTCACTTCCTCTTGCCCTTTTCTTCCTCACTGACATCCATGATGTCTTATCACTGCTCAGATGAGCCTTTTGTTGTGTGATGAGTAGTTCTGTGTGTCATGTGACATATCACACATTTGTTAATGCTCCTGGTTGACATATAAAGAAATATGTCGCCCCCCAAATGACCATTTGTATATTAATTACTTGCCCTGTGTTATGTTGAAATCAGGAGGAAAACTTTTTCTTGCATGCCTCCTGTGAACGAAGAATCAAAAAATGGAGACAATTGTTGATATATTGAAGTCATAGTGGTTTGTGTCTAACAGCCAAACTATATCAAAACAGATGTTTACAAAATATCACACAACTCGTGCAGTATAATCCACGTCTAAATTTTTTCAGTCATATCCTCAGTACTTACCAAACAGACAGCCCTTTCTGACAAGGAACTGAAATGAAAGTGAATGTAATTAATGCTCACTTAAAAGCCAGGCTCCATTGACAAAATCAGTAATTTTACCTCGCTGAACACAAAAGCTGCTGGTCTACAGCTGCCTTGATCAGTTAGTGTTTTTGTGTTATTGTGTGACTTTGCTGAGTCCAAACTAACTCTTTAAAACACCAAAGTCACACAATATCATAGACAAACTACAGATTGATACAGTGGTAGACTAGCAGCAGCTCCTGTGTTCAGCAGAGTAAAATTACTGTTTTTATTCAATGGCTTTGATTTCAGCTCCTCATCAAAAAGGGACATCTGTCTGGGGGTACTGAGCATATGACTTGATAGATGAGAGTTGGATTATACTGCATGAGTTGTGTGAGAGACTGTTCATTCACTGTGGAGAAAAACAGTTTTCTCACAAATTCAATAAAACATGGGGTGAGTAATTGATAAACAAATGATCATTTTGTGGGTGAAGTTTTCCTTTAAGTGCATCTTGATGGAAGGAAAATATTCATTTTTATGTCCATTTGTGGCAGAGAAATACAGTTTTATTTGCCTCTTATTATGTAATGTTAGGTTCTGTTGAAGGTGGATGGTTATGTTAAAATACTTGTCTGATATTGTGACTCACTGACTCCACTGCTGTCTGAGTGCTTGGCTTTTTAAACGCAAGCTCTCCACAGGCAACCTCAACTAAAACTTGGACCCACATGCCCCAGCTCCTTTCCTTTTTTTTCTCTTCTCCGGGGTTCCCTGCCGCTGTGTTACGACACACCACAGTAATGGATAGTAAGACAGAGACGGAAAAAGAAATCTTACGAAGAGGGATTGCCATTGTTTTGGAGAGTTTCTGTATGACACAAAGTTCTGGACCAGTGCAGCTGTGAAATCCCTCTGAATGAGAGACAGCTGCCTCTGGCTGGAGCTCCCCTGGCTCCTGTGCTGCTTGGACAGGGAGAGTTGTATGGAGGGACGGAAAGCTTCCCCAGCCAAGTCAAGCCTTTTTTCGGGCTTTCTCTCCAGCTCTTTCGCTCCCCCCTCATTTCCACCTCCACGCACAATTATCTCCAGAGGGAGAACAAGAGTCGGGGTATCCCTGAGAGTAGAATTGCAACAAAACGCAAACAAACGTAAACGCCAAGAAAGCAGTAGTCATCACGTTTTGTAAGACCTGGAGAGAATTGATCATAAAAATAAAGTTTAGAAAAAAGCAAAGAAAAGTTGGCAAGATGTGTGGAATCCCCCTTTCTCCTGCTGACTCATTTAAGCCATGTGTTTTTAATTTGACAGAGGGTTTCCCACCTACAGTAACATTCAAACAGAGCTCACTGCAGCACATGTCGTATCATGTGTTGGGGCAGATGGAGTTTACATTTACCAGCACATTTAGTTTTCTACTTTTTCACCTAAACGTCAGCTTAAATGTAAATCTGATGAGGTGTGATGTAACATTACATAAACCGTAAAGACGTGGAGCAGAGCACAGCCTGCACTTCTCATCACATCCCAGCTAATGTTGTGTCCCTGTCAGCGCCGCATTCGAGAGCACTCAGGTGTGTCTTTAAAAGCCACGTGCCTTTCTGATTAATGGACGGCTGTACGTTTGTGCGGGATCATCTCCACCTTTTGTGCTTGGTTGTGTCAGAGGAATTGATTTTAAATGTGATAATATCTACATGCACAAAGAGGAATCAAATGGTTGACCTATTGCCTGCAAGACGTTATGGTGGCTACAAATCTACCGTATGTAAGTGTATTTGAATTAGTGAAATGAAATGAACACAAAAAGTGTTTTGAAAGATTTCAGAATAAAGTGATTTCTTGATTGTTTGGGATTCAGCAATTTCCAAATTTACAGGCTCAAGACATCTTGAAACAATCAACCTTACTCACTTTACTGCAGAGTTAATTACCACATAGTTTAAGACTCGGTTTCTCTTTCTCTCTTCTTTCTAGATGGGCAGCAAATCTGGGAAATGGAAGCAACAGTGGACAAAGACAAGAGCCAGCCTGTACGTAATATATGACTGTTTGTATGATACCTGTAAAACACATCAAAGTGTCAGTTGTCATGATTTCGTGGTTCAGATCAAACAAAAAGCTCAGTGTCAGTAAATAACAGAGCCCTGTCTTGTAGAGTATGCTGTTTGTGGAGGTGCCGTCCTACCGAGACACGTCTGTCTGCCATTCTGTCAAAGTGAACTTCTACGTCATTAATGGCAAGAGGAAGCGCAGCCAGCCTCAACATTTCTCCTACACCCCGCTGGCATGTAAGAATGCTGTTCAGCCTCTTTGTGGTATGCTTATATTAATTACACCGTGGGATGTGGATGTAAAGTAATGATTATTATTGTTACACGGAAAGTCTTAGTAGAACATGATTTAAAGTTCACACTCCTTCCCACAGAGTGTTTATGTTGATAATTTCTTTGATTTTTCAGCTCCATCCATCAAGACAGAGCCTATAGATGAGTATGAAGCAGACCACATGGGGTTTGCTATGCCTCAGATTTTGGGCTTATCCCCTCATTCCTACTACCACAACCCACGCAGTGTCCTCCATCCAGACAACGGCCTGGTCTCCGGCATGGCCTCCTGCCAGCGCCTCAGCTCCAGCCTTCCAAGCCAGGATGCACGTTTCCAGCAGCAGAGCCCAGCCATTGTGTACTCCCGTGGGGGGAAGAGTCTGAGTGGCAGCCCCAGCCTTTATCATCAAACTGGAGGGATGATGCCCGACCCACACCGGTCAGTACTGGTCCACACGGGCTCCCCAGCTCAGCCTGTAGGTCCAGTCGCTGCAGGCCAGCACCCGTCCATCATCCAGTTCTCCCCCACCAACCACCACCTGCTCCGGGGAGGAGACCCTCAGGCTCTCAGTGCTCCACAGCCCGACAGCCAGCAGATCATCTACTGCGACGGATACTCCCCGCAGGCAGCTGCCACCCACTCACCCACCACACCCCCCCAGGCTCAGGCAGTGGTGAGCCACCCTCAGCACTATCCCACCGTGATCCAGCAGCAGCCCTACGTGCAGAAAGGGCAGCAGAAAAGCCGGGTCCCGCCTGGCACGGGACAGATGGAGGCTCCAGGAGACGGACAGAGGAGGGTGACGGTCAAGGAGGAGAACTTGGACCAGGCCTACCTAGATGATGGTGAGTGTAAGTTAATGCTTTTATATTCTGTGTGAGTGGAAGCTTGTTGTGGTCAGAGTGTGTGTCTTTATCAGCAAAGTATAATGAAAAAAAAGCAGGCAGTGGAGTAATGGATATGTGTAATTCCCCTTTTTTGAAAGAGACAGATGAGAAGAGATTTGACTTTTCCTAAGAACAATTCAAGGATATTTACAGTATGACCTACGTGCTATAGTTTCACTCTAAACAAAGCCTAAAGAAAAGAATCATACTGTTAAAACAATCCTTGCCAGGAGGTACAGTTATGTTCCACTCAAGGTGGAAATAACAGGGATTATGAGTCATATGTTTATACTTACTCTTGTCAACCCCATTACCCTCTGACAGAATTAATGTCAGGCCACATCCAGCAGCAGGCAGAAGGTTGACACCAGTCCTTACTTTGGAGTTAAAGGTTCTCCAAACTATATTATTGCAATAAAATAAAGTGGTACAGTTCTTTTCTATTCTTCTCTCTGTGTCAGCCAGGTGAGCTTTAAAGGCAGCTTGAGGTCGTCATCACGCCTTTCATTCAACAATGTTCATTCTGCTGGTTGCAGGGGTTCATCTGGCACGGCCACACATCAGGAAATGAGCTTTTTTCTCTCTCCTGCAGAGAGAAAGACAGAGAGGGAGGGAGAAAAAAGTGTCACTCTCCTGACCGCCTGGACATGTTGACACTGTTATGAAGTGAAAAACAACTTCCATGGCAACCATTGTCAAACAGTGGAACGGGCTGCCTGGGAGAGCTGGGGAAAGCCTCTTTGTTTGTTATAGTTGGCCAGGGCTTCTCCTTGGCCTTACGCCCCTCGATTCTGCGGGGGAACCCACCAGAGGATTAGCTTTTTTTCCGACCACGGGATTCTGCCAATCTGGCACAAGAAATTCCTATTTGCAGCTGCTCTCCTCCAGAAATCCAGCCTGATCCCTGTAAGATAGCGGGAGGGTGGAGGGTAGTTCGCAGGAAAAGGGAAGGGGCTGCGTGTGTGTGTTTCAATGGAAAAAATGAAACGAAGAAAAAGGGCCAGCAATGGAATTTGTGTTTTTTGGAAGGAACTTGCAGGGTTTCCCTCTGCAGTAAACAGCAACAGGGCTGTGGGTTTGTGAATTAACACGGAGTCAGAGGAACAGTCAAACTGGGCCTCCTGTTTGATCCTCCCATCATCAAAAGGTGATGACAACCAGTCGGCTTCCCAGGGTGCCTCTGCGTCTTTGTTCAGATTTAATTTTAATTTTAAAAGCACATCAACCTCTCTCTGGAAATCTTGTAAAAACTAATTGTAGAATTAGCAGTTACTTCATTTTAATTGCCTTCTTTTATCCTGAGAACTGCAGGCCATTTTATTATTGTAAAACTACAATATAATGATTGCCACCTCTATAATACTACATCCCTAAATATAAAAGCCTTATTCATAAGGCATTAACAGTTTTCTGCCCTCTGCCAATCTTCCTACAGGTGATAAACCACCTACACACATAATTGTTGGGTCTACTTGTCAACGCTTTAATAAGGGAAAAAAAGGGGGGACTTCCCGATATTTCAAACATTATGAGAAGGCAAGCGAGGTCAAAAATCCCCTCTGTGTGTGACTGCAAAGGTGTCAATCCTGACCACAAAACAATCATTTAAGTTGGGACCATCAAACACATTGTCACCAAAGTGAGATTGTCAACATTACTCATCCAGACATGTGTTTCGGTCTGTAGTCATTTTTTGAAAAGAGGGTGATGCCACATCCTGGTATCGTCACCGTGTTGTGGTCGTTAACTGTCACATCTGAACATGCCTGAACTGTGTCAGCCTGAGTGAAGAGTGTTAAATGAAAGTCAGGTATTTCACTTTGTGCCAAAAACTTGGCTCTCAATCTCCTACACAGACAGCTTGTATCTTCAGCCCTCACATAAGTTCCCATGCCTCCTGTTGGTGGGCAAACAAGACAAGGTCTGTTTATAGATAAATATAAATATCAATATCATCAAAAGATGCGTGTTGGAGCCTGCCTCACCTTTGAACCAAAAAGGTCAAGAGTGTGGGCATATCTAACTGCGTGGCACATAGTTAGTTTACTGAAAACAGTAAAAGAGCCACTGGCGTAGCCTACAAAGGCCGAGAGTGACAGATTTAGTGGGTGTGGAATAAAGCCCAGAGGCAGTGGAGCAGATGAAATTGTTCCAGCAGGTAGAGATCAGGGCAGGAGAGATAAAGCACACAGCAACAGCCTGGTGGACACGCATTAGTCTCACCTCACTTCCATCCCATTTAAAAGGCTTGATCAAATACACAAATTAGCTGTATCCAGACGGGGCTACAACCACAGTGATGAGCACATGACAACTGCTTTGAGACAATTATACTAGTACATTTACAGTGTTTGAGTCATTTCAGTTAGTTTTTTCATATATGTGGATTTCTGTATGTCAGCCTATTGAAGGTATTCTAAAAAAATACTCACGCATATCCATATTTACAGTGCAAGATTCATCGGTTGCAAGATGTGGGGGTAAAAAAATCGATTCTTACATGCATCTCGATTCTCTTGAAAGATTATGTCTTGATGGAGAAAAGTCAATAATTGGAAATTTAAAGGGACATTGTGTAGGAATTACTCCCATCTTACGTTGAAATCGTGTATTGCATTCAAATGAATAGTGCACTCTAGCGCCTCACTTTTTCAAACACGTATTGCAACAACGGTAGCCGCCATGTATCAGAAAGCCTCGACAACACTGATGAAACCATGTCATGCTCTGCTAACCAATAAGTACACATATAACACAGACGCTAAACATACAGTGAAATCCAGTTATACTCCTCTGGTGGAACTGTATGTTTACGTGGCTTCAGTAGCTTTCATAGTCGCGGTAAAGCCAGACTAAAAGCTGGTGGGAAGGCTTTATAAGCTGGCATTTACTGTGACAAAAAGCCGGCGTTTACCACGACTTTGAAAGCTACTGAAACCACGTAAACATACACTTCTGTACCAACGAGGCTCGTGTATTTTAGCAGGATCTACTGTTATGCTGCCTATGGTAACGAGCAACACTGTCTAACAAAACCGAATGAAAAAAGTTAGCTTTAGGCTAATTTAGGCAGTACAGTTGACTTACTTGTCGAGGAGAAAGCTGGCAACTTCAGCGTCCCTTTTAAAACCTTTCTCCTTCATGGGCTCCTTCCACCTGGGGAAGGCTAGCCCGATGTTAATCCTCTTTTTTTGAATGCTCCGGTCACGCTGCCTTTTAAGTCCCTTTTTCGCTTTCTTGGCGATGGTAAAACCGTCTCCTGTGCTGCTGCTGCATATGCATGGTCCTGCATTATGCTGCAGTAGTGCAGATTTTCAAACTTGCCAGGGTAGTAAGCCTCTCTCACTGATCTTCTCCTCCTGTGCCTCAATCACTTAGGTCATTCCTACTCTGCGCTGGCTCGCAGGGAAAACGTGTAGTTATTCCGTGTTGGTGCTATTTGTCCCTTGCTGGTGGCTGTAGTTTCAAGTTTGGCAGACCGTCATGGCGCTTCCCACTGGCTTACCCATCGTATGTATAAACAAATCTAAAATTCTTTGCCTAGGAGAATGTGTCAGATTATTAGCGGAGGTCATAATACACCAATGATAACACAAATATAAATGCAGCCATCGATTTTGGCCAGTAATCAACAGAAAATGTTACACAATGTCCCTTTAAAACCCAATTCTCAACTTTATGATTGCCTATTAACAATTTTGTAAGACTGTGTTGTAAGTTCCCTAAAACTGAACCAATTGGATGGTGACACGTAAGGGATGGAAAATGTTTTTCAATGGCATTAATAAAAACTAATGGAAATAAATTCATCTCTTTATTTTAATTATGGATCATTACAAAAATGCAATTTTAAAAGTAACTAGTAGTCAAACAGTGAGATCAATAAAATTTGTATAGAAAACAAAAATTTTGATGCATCAAGGTGCATCGATAATCATTTCATAATTATGCCGTAGCCCCCTGAATCAGAATCGAATTGTGAGGTGCCCAGAGATTCCCAGCAACCACTCGGTTGCTGTAATTTTCCTTCACATGGTATAATGTTCACCATACCATGTTCTCGGCATGCTACAATACCAGATATTGAGTAGCTGATACCAGTACCAGTGAAATTTCACGATTCTTGATATCCAATTCTTGGTATCCAATACGTTAAATTTTATTTCAATCCCTGATGATATGCCTGGAAGGCATCGTACTAGTCTTTTAGGGTTCATGAGATTTTGAGGGCGAGGAAACATATTAATATATAGCCTACCGCAGTGGTTCCCAACTGGTGGGTCACGGTCCAAAAGTGGGTCGCGGGTTCATTCTGAAAGGACCGCAAGTGACTCGTGAACCTCTTAAGTTTGTAAAAAAAAACACACTTTATTTTGAAGTACAGTGAATTTATGGTACAGAGCTTTTATTTTGAAGTGCAGTTTCCTGCTTTAGACTGAGTGATAGAACAAACAGCTACTTGACAATAAATTAGCTCGACAACATGGCCAAATGGAAGTATGTTGCTGAATGTAATTAACTGTGTGGACCTTGAACTAATGACTGGGGAAGAATCTGGACCTCGTGGCTTGACCAGTTGGGAACCACTGACCTACAGTATAATTCTCCTCCATTGTTGTTGTTCAGCACTTGTACATGTAAGACGTGACGGTTTGTCTTTGTGGTAGGCTCTTTGTCACGCCCTCCTCCACTGTGATTAAACACTGAGGAGAGCAGCATTTTACCCAAAGCTAGACATTTTCTAACTCTTGGCAACCAGAAGAAAACACTTGGAGGCGGAGCCATACCTGCAGCTGTACTTGTTGCCATCTTCAGTGTGTTGTTGTTGTTCTCCTATGCTAATAGGCATTCTTCTCTTTCCTTTGGCATTTAACAGACATAGTGGAAAACTCATAGCAGTATATGTTGCCCCAGCAGGTCCGTTAGAACTGCATCCCGGTGCCTAAGGTCCTGAGGAAAAATGAGTACTGTCACATTTTCAGTTTTGGCATTGACTTGGTACCAAAGTGTCAGTTCTCATGACATCTCTACCATTTTCATCATCTTCATTAAGTGTCTTAGCATGCTAACATAGGCTAATTAGTACTCAATAAAAAGTGCAGACGATGGGAATGCCATTAGTTTTGCAGATATTTGGTCATAAATCAAAGTATTGGACAAACTGAGACTTTGACCTGTTGGTGGCAGTACATGAAAAGTCAGGTGATCACCAAAGTTCTTACAGCTCATCCTAAGGGGAACATCAATGTGTGTAGCAAATATTACAACAATCCATCTTAGTGTTGTCAAGACCTCTTACTCAAAACTATAAATGTCAACCTCATGTTGGCTTTAGAGGTAAAATCAAAGGATCACCAAAATTATTATACAAACCCCATCTGCGGTGAAGTTGGGACGTTGTTTAAAATGTAAATAAAAACAGAATGCAATGATTTACAAACCATCTGTGACCTCTATTTAATTGAATGCACTACAAAGACAAGATATTTGATGGTCAAACTGAAAACTGTTATTGTGTTAAATTAATATTTAATCATTATTAATGTCATTCTTGCAACACGCTCCAATGAAGTTGGGACAGGGACAAAAAAATGCTCAAAAAGTTGATAAATGCTCAAATAACTCCTGTTTGGAGAATCCCAGGGGTGATCAGGGTAATTAGGAACAGGTGAGTGTCATTAGTAGGTTTAAAAGGAGCATCTCCAAAAGGCTTAGTTGTTCACAAGCCAAAATGGGGCGAGGCACACCACTTTGTGAAGAACTCCGTGAGAAAATTGTCCAAATGTTCAGGAATAATGTTTCTCAGCGTGCAATTGCAAGGAATTTAGGTATTTCGCCCTCTTCAGTGCACAATATTATCAAAAGATTCAGGGAATATGGAGAAATCTCAACAAAGAAGCGGCAAGGCAGCAAACCAAAGTTGGATGCCCGGGACCTTAGAATGCTGAGGAGGCACTGCATTGCCAACCGACATCAGTCTATTCAAAATATTACCATGTGGGCTCAGGATCATTTCAAAAAAACACTGTCAGCTACCACAATTCGTCGCTACATCATCAAGTGCAACCTAAACCTGTACTATGCAAAGAGAAAACCATTCATCAACAACATCCAGAAGCGCAGACGCCTCCTATGGTCCCGGGCTCATTTGAAATGGAGAGTGTCAAAGTGGAATAGTGTGTTGTGGTCTGATGAGTCCACATTTCAAGTTGTAATTGGACAGCAAGGGCGTCGTGTCCTCCGGACAAAAGAGGAGAAGGATCATCCAGACTGCTATCAACGCAAAGCTCAAAAGCCAGCATCTGTGATGGTATGGGGGTGTATTAGTGCTAATGGCATGGGCAACTTGCACATCTGCAAAGGCACCATCAATGCTGAAAGGTACATCGAGGTTTTGGAGCAACACATGCTGCCCTCCAGGCAACGACTTTTTCGGGGACGCCCCTGCATCTTTCAGCAGGACAATGCCAGGCCCCATTCTGCAAAAGTTACGAAAGCGTGGCTTCACAGTAAAGGAGTGCGGGTACTGGATTGGCCTGCCTGCAGTCCAGATCTGTCACCAATTGAAAATGTATGGCGGATTATGAAGCGAAGAATACGTCAAAGGAGACCTTACACTGTAGAGCAACTTAAACTGTACATCAAGGAAGAATGGGAAAGAATTCCACCTGCAAAGCTTAAAGAATTAGTCTCCTCAGTGCCCAGACGCTTATTGAGTGTTGTAAAAAGGAGAGGTGATGTAACAGTGGTAAACATAGCTCTGTCCCAACTTCATTGGAGCCTGTTGCAGACATTAAAATAAAAATGATGAAATATTAATTTAACACAATAAAAGTTTTCAGTTTGACCATCAAATATCTTGTCTTTGTAGTGCATTCAATTAAACAGAGGTCACAGATGGTTTGTAAATCATTGCATTCTGTTTTTATTTACATTTTAAACAACGTCCCAACTTCACCGCAGATGGGGTTTGTAATTCAGTTCTCTTCAGACTGGGCAGTCTTATGCTGACTCAGAGGAAAAACAGGTTGTCAAATGATTGAGGATTTCCTCATTGTGAGGTGTAACCGCTGCATGTCAGATGAGCTGGACTAGTCTGTACTGGCCCATCTTCGTCCCAATCCTCACCTATGGTCATTAACTCTGGGTAGTGACCGAAAGAATGAGGGTGCAGATACAGGCAGCTGAAATGAGCTTCCTCTGTGGGGTGTCTGGGCTCAGCCTTAGAGATAGGGTAAGGAGCACGGACATCTGGAGGGAGCTCAGAGTAGAGCCGCTGCTCCTTTGCATTGAAAGGGGTCAGTTGAGGTGGTTCGGGCATCTGATCAGGATGCCTCCTGGGCGCATCCTGTAAGAGGTGTTCTGGGCACATCCCACTGATAGGAGGCCCCAGGGCTGACCCAGAACACGCTGGAGGGAATACTTATCTCATCTGGATGGGAGAGCAACTCAAGTGATTTTATTTGAGTGTGTTATTCCAGCTAAATGCCATTGATATGCTGTCCATTTTAACATGTGGGTCTATGGGGATTGACTTGCTCTTGGAGCCAGCCTCCAGTGGCCACTACAGAAACTGCAGTTTCTGGCACTTCTGCATTGGCTTCATTTTTCAGCCCTGGTGGTTGCTACCTGCGTACGTTGAAAATGTCATAGCAGTCAATCTCATAGCCTAATTGTTGAGATATGTTAGTCCGGACCAAAGTACTGACTGACCTACCAACCAATGTAGACATTGCCATCCCCAGAGCCATGCCATGAACATGGCTAAAACTTTCTTCTTAAGTTCATTTGAAGCAGCCTGGGTTGATCAGATCAAGTGGGTGTCTTCCAAAGTTAGTATTCTTAGTGTGAAATTCTCTCATTATGTTTTTAGGTAGAAATTTTTGTGCTCAGAAAGACCACAACATAGGAAATACCCAGTTGTTTCAACTAACTCCGACTGTTGAAGTCCCCGAGAGGCTTCAAGTGAACTTTGGAATACATTTCTGCACAGAGAAAGATTAGATCAGATTAAAAAGGGACCACAGCAAGTGTGGAGAAAATGGATAAAAACAGTAACCAGTTACTCTTTCACTCCAAGTGCTGGTGTGTGAGCATTGTTTGAAGAATTGAAAAAATGCGAGCACTAATGCACTGGATCTGTGGTTAGCTCGGCGGTTAGCTGTGAGTCCACTCACTCTACTTTCTCTTTTCTCTCTCTTTGGTTTTCAGCTTCATGCTTTCATTACAATCCCTCATCAGCCATGAACATACTGTGCACCCTTCTACACACAAACACATACACTGTATTAACATGCAAATACTTGCAGACACACAAACACACACATTCCAGCTAACAGCAGGCAGTGTGCAGCGACTGAGTCAGCTACTGTACAGGGTGTCTGTCCCTCTCTCCTCTCACAGTTGGTTGGTAAACAGTGCAGCTCATTGGTGCAGATCTCAGGAGCCAGACACTCACCTATTGAACAGACTAGCCCGAGTGTTCCCCGGGCCAGCCTCAAATAGCCGGTCCGTGCCAACCCTTCATTAGATTCAGTAAAGCCCCACTGTATGTTGCCCCACTGCGGCGCTCCCTGCTGCTTCTCTAAGCTTGTTTTATGCTCAGGAAAAATCCTGTGGCACCATTGGGGAGATGAAAGTTTCTTTAAGGCATTAGGTGTCAGAGGGAATTCCACTACAGACTAAAATAAACAGGGCTGCTGATGTTGTGACGACAGAAGAGCACCCAGTTTGGCTGCTGCTGCACTTTTTGCAACCCTCAGATGCTGCTCTGGCTATAAAATGTGCTCAGTGTTGGGCTGCTGTAACTGCTTGTTTCTCTTTGACATCTGTAAATGATCAGATAGAAAAAGAGACAGACAAAGATTGGTTTGTTAGATGGGAGAGAAGATCTGTCTCATTGCTTAATTAGATTTTACAACACTTCACTGCGGTGGGTGCTACTTCTAAATAATATTTTCTATCCATTAATTACCATGCCTTAATTTACACCTCCTGACTGCTAGTTTTAAAGGAGCTCTATATGATATTCAGAACATATCTATGATTCAGAGGTTGCCTGGACTAACAGGGTTTTGAATTTTGGGCTGTCAGAACAATAGCACACTGCAGAGCAGTGGCGATTAGCTAGCTACCTAGTGGGATACAAACACGAGACCCACATGCACTAGCATGCATTGGCGGCTGGACCGTCTTCCACAGCAAAGAACATAGAAACTCAGAATAAAAAAACACTCCTAGATAACATCAGTGTGACTTCATTTTCTCCTCAGGGTGTCATTACTCAACAATGTCTTTACACAGTGAATAGTGATTTGCTGCTATATTAATGCTCTGAATATCATACAGACCTCCTCTAAATAAGAATATGCCATCACCGTGCAAGTTACTTTTTTTAGCCAATTTTGTGGCGAGCTGTTCTGCTTTCACAGTCTCTTGTCTTTTTTGAGATGATGCTGTGTGGGTGAAGTGGTGTCTGATTTCATTTTGCATGTGTTTTAATAGTTGCACCCTTTGCCTTGACATTATGTAAATCATGTCTTTTAATAGAGCAAACACAAGCCAACTGAATTAAGTTCTTCTGCTTCTAAAATTAGGCAGTGTAAGGTAGCAACAGTCAGTATTTTGAATAGCTGTTGGTTCTTTCAGTGGTGAATCATCTGAATATAATTTTTTTTATTTTTCATTCATGCTGTTGAATTTAAGGGAATAGTTCAGGCTATTAGCTTTCTTGCCAATAGGCTTTGTCATGGTAGATGAAGATTGATACCGCTCTTAAAACTAATAGGCTACAGCCTGCAGCCAATTCGCTTAGCTTAGCTTAACTTAGCTTAGCTTAGCATAAAGACTGAAAATGGGGTAACATGGAAATAGCTAGCCTGGCTCTGTCCAAAGCAAGGGTGTAGGATTTGTTTTTTACATTGGTGGGGACACATGAAATGGGGAGTCCTCCACCAGAAAATTTTGAGTATTAAACACTTTATTTCCTGTATTCTGGTAGCCCAATTTTATGCACCAATTTGTGCACTTTCTTCAAAATTATATGGTAAAAATATCTTCATTAGTGTCAAAATAAAGGCTGCCTACTTCCATGTTTTTCTTGGGGACAAATGCACATGTTCTAAATGTTAAGGGGTGCCCCCCCCCCTGAAATCTACACTTGTGGTGCAAAGGTTAAAAAATTGCCCACCAATACTTAAAATCTCACAAATTACCGTGCTGTCTTTTTTGTTTCTTTATAAAAACAAAAAAGGCCAAGGTAGCTGTTTACCCGTGTCCAGTCTTGATGTTAAGCTAAGCTAATCAGCTTCTGTAGCTTCATATTTAGCATACAAAGAGTGTTATTAATTTTCTTGACAAGAAAGCAAATACTCCTAACAGTAAAATCTTTTTAAAAAGTATTAAAAAATAAAATGTGTGTCCCAGTAACTTTTTTCACAAACTGCTAAAAGAACCACCAATGCTTATAGTCAAATTTTAACATGAACATTTTTAACCTTTAGTTAAATAACAGAATGCCTAAGTGTAGCCTGTTGCCATGGCTACAAAATCCCAGTCACGATATGTGCTCGGTAATGGCTTGGTTGCAGGCAAAAAGCTTTTTTGGCCCACTTTGGAATACTTATATTACTCATCGACCCTAATGAGCTCCCCGAGGCATGGTGGAAGCAGTGGCATCAGCATATAATGTCTCAGGGTGCCAGTGTACACAGGCACACACACAGTAGGCTTCCAGGCCTGGGCTCCCAGATAAACACCAGAGCTGTGTGGCATATCTGCACTGATGACATGTCACACATGCTCGCCATTCCTTCCTACTCAAAGCAGAACTACCTGTTGAAATGTGACGGTGTTTAAACAGAGGTGAGCAGTCACAGGTAGTTACACTTCCTCTTCATTTTGTCAGTGGTCATTTTATCGGCACATAAACAACAAAGCTTCAAATGCTTATGTGTTGGCACATATAAAGAATCTCCATACAGAAATACAATATTTTGTTTTATTTTCAGTGCAATGCACAGGGTTTATACACCCACCTGCACATCATGATTCTATTTTTAGAACCATGACACCGAAAGTTTCCATTTCAACCCCCTTCCTCTTCTGTTGATGTGAATACACACACTTTTTTATCATCCAACCAACAGAGAGTAATCAATTATAGGCTCATGCATAGCTCTACCTCTTGTGGTTACTCAACATTAATGCAGCCTTTATCTGCCTTCCATCACCGCACTCACAAAAATGTCACTCAGTCTTTCAGGCAGAGATTCTCAACTTATTTTGCCCGAAGGGCACTTTTGTAGTATGACAGGAGGCCAGGAGCCAGTTTTTGAACGAACATCTATAATATTTACCACTAAATAATGAATGAATTGCAGGTTTTAAACTTTTGTTCTCACTCATCTTTGCTAAGAGGCAAAACCAGTCCATGCAGGTCAGGTGTGCTTCTAGGATTTGAGGACATTTGGGGTTTAGCCCCCACCTTTGTCGGGGGTCCAGGGGAATCCTCTCTTGGCTCTTTTTGGGAGGTTTACAAGAAAAGCTCAATTTCAATGCTTTGTTAATTCACTGTTGCAGCTTAACTACTTTCAACGTACAAAAAATCCCTAGTGTGAATCAGTGTATTTTAATTGTGAATTAGAAAATGGGCAGTGGGCCACCGGCACCCTATTGCGGGCCAGATTTGGCCCAAAAGCCACAAGTTGAGTATCACTGCTATGAGGCCTCTTTGTCAACAGTAATTCAGGAATATAATCTGTTTCACTTTTTAACCCTCTGTGACCCCTAGTCCTCATATGAGGACATTCCATTTTGGGTTAGCCACATCATATACTTCATTTTGTTTAACGTAAACCTGCTGTCCTCGTTTGTGGACACTTCTTTGTGTTATCTAGTGGAAGAAAAAGCACACTAATTGATATAAAAAATAAGATGGCATCCATCTCTGCCAAGTGAGTTTACTTTTGATACTGACACAAGAGTGGATGAGGTACAAAACTCTGTCAGATTTATGGTTGAAACCTTTAAATATATGATTTTTGTAGTTTGATATGGCAAAAAAGCTAAAACACTGTTTATCAGTAAGTGCTCATTTGAGGACATTGGGACTTTAATACTGCAGCATGTCACACAGCCTAATTAGGTGTGACAGACTGTTCCTACAGACAAAAGGACATTTCTGGTTTGGAATATAAAGCGAGGAATATTCATAAAGAGCTACAAAGCAAACAAATCCCAAGGCTTTTAGAAATGTTGCATTACTTGCAATTCTTCTCTTGCACAATAATGTTCAGGCATTGAAATAAACAGTTTTATAGTCCATAAATGACTTACTGTTAAAAGAATGCCTAGTTTTTTAGACTTAACAGCTCCTATGTATCCCACATAACTAGGAGGTTAATTTTGGCACACTGTTTTAATATGCACTACATTGTAAAATTACTGAAACTGATTCTGCTTCTGTCTAACGTCTCTCACTCTCTGTGTTTTACAGTGAATGAGATCATAAGAAAGGATCTGACGGGCGTTCAGGCCAGAGGACAAACATAGAGGAGGGACTCGGGCAGGAAATGACAACATAAGTCCCCCTCCTCCTCCCCCTCCCTACGTTCGACACACACAGACGACAAATAAACACACAGTCTTCAACCTTCCAGTGAGGTGACGCACATCCACCAACAATCAAACCTTCTCTTCCTCATTTTATTTACCTTTACAGATAGAAGTATCAGGCCCCGGCTGCTGTGTTTGCTTTGGATATTTTTCTGCAATAAACAGTTTCATTTGGCAAACAGAACAATTCATTTGACCCATAACGTCTGACACCAACACCCAGCAGGTTTCCAGTAAACTGGTGAGAAACAACAGGTGAATGTGCCTTAACTTTTAGATTTTTTTTGGTTGACATTTGGATGCAGTTTCTTTTTAACAGGGAAGTATATAGATAAAACAAAATAAAGCATAAGCCATACTGTCCAGGCAATAAATTCACACCTGTCTGCCTCATACTAGTGAATGACGGTTACGTAGCTTGCAGCGGTTTCAAATTTGTGAAAATTCTTTCTGAAGAAAACCTGTTCAATTTCATACCAAAAATGTGTCAAATATGTCGTGTGGCCAAAAGCTTGTCATCTTTTTGTTTGATTCTTCTTGCACAAAGTGTGTGTGCTTTATCTGTGTATAACTTCATATGCAGTTTTACATGAAAGAATTCTATTCTAATTCTAAGCTTACATGCTGATCATCTCATTTTAAGTGCAGTTTTCTAATTGAAGTGAAGCGCACACTGCCTTAAGCATATACAAATGAACTATTGTGACGCCTCCTAATATGCACTGTTTTCAATAATAGGGGGTCAATGTTATGACTTTTTATATAATATTTGAGTCATGTGAATAATGTACCATTTTATATTCGTGAAATATATATTGCATTATATTCAGGTTATAATGCCAAAGTGGCTTCGCGGGGGCCCGTCATGCTACAGCAATAGCACAAGTCTACATTTTTTAAATGATTTAAATGCTTTTTAAATGATTTTTTTTCTTTCAATCGTGCATTAAAAATGATTTAAATATGTGGCTCTGGCTCATGCAAGCTGGAGTGAGAGATTTTGTACATTGAAATTTAAAGGTTTTCTTGCTTTTTTTAATCAAATATTTGTGTCTGTTTTATTTGTGTTGCTCTTAAAGCTGATTGTAATAACATCTTTGGCTGCTTCCACAGTTGAAAAACAAAATATTCCAAAGCTTATACTGTGTGTATCCTTTTGTGTATGGTTGAGGCTATCCATATTGACAATCAGTATATTCAAAGCTACATGCCTGCCTATGCACAAGCTTCATGCTTGCGATGAAAAGAGCATACATTCTATTTTCTGTCAGCGTCATTATACTTTATACACACTGTAAGCACAGTAGGGAAACACAGTGTGTATAACTTGTGCTAATACAGCTTGTAAATTGTAGTTTAAAACAATATTTTTGTAATATTTCACTGAGTGAATTGGAGTACATTAAAAGTGCCAAGTGCCATTTTTATGATTATAAAGAGAAAAATCTTGCAAGTGAAGCATATAATAGAGGTAAAATGGAAGGCTGAATCTCAATTTTTAATATTTGATATGGACCTATTTGATAAAAATAAGATTTTATTTTGTAATATTAGTAAAGCTAATATTGATCTATTAATGGTATTTCTCATTGAGCCAGTGCATTGACATATCTTGAATGTAATCTATATTAAATATTTTTCCCCTTTTCTGTAAATATTAGATACAAAGTGTGATTGTCCATGTGTTACAGTAAAATTTAAGTAGACTAAAATGGAAAAGATTTGTTGTTTGTCATTTACCTGTCTCTTGTGTTTATAATATACACAATGTTATCATATCTTTAATCTGTTTTATTACAATGTACAACTTTTTTTTCTCTGAAGTGAATTATGATACATTACCAAAAACTTTCCTAAAAAGTCTCCCCTCCCTTTATTTTTCTTTATGCATTTGTTATTATTTTACAGTCTTTAAAGAAATAATTGGTAATGGAAATGTTATTAATACTGTCTTATTTTATTTTCTGTGTTGATGGTTGTCATGTATTTGTTTCATTTTAAGTCTACAAGACTATGTGCCTCATTTAAAAAGTCTCTGTTCCATGCTATTTTTGTATCCTTAAAAGTAGCAATAAATAACCATATACATCATGATTGTCCTTATTGTGGTGTATCATTCCTGCAGAGTTACTCCCATGAATGAATGAATAAAATAATTCATTAATTATTTAATATTTGGCATGCATTTAAAGGGTCAGTTCACCCTCAAATCACAAATACATATTTTTCCTCTTACCTGTAGTTCTATTTATCAGTATAGATTTTTTTTCTGTGAGTTGCTGAGTGTAAGAGGTATCAGCTATAGAGATGTCTGCCTTCTCTCCAGTATAATGGAAATAGATGGACTCAGCTTGTGGTGCTCAAAGCGCAAAAAAATACATTTGGAAAACTCAACAGCAATGTCTCTTTCCAGAAACCATGACCCGGTTACTCAAGATAATCCACAGACCTTGTTATGAGCAGTTTCATGTAAGAACTATTTTTTTTCTTCCGAACAACGCCCGCCAATCATATCACTGCGCAGAAGGTTTTTGAAATTGGAAGTTGTGGTTCATTCCATTTGCACTTGGAAGTTGGAATTTCTGAGTTCCCACTCAAAAAATTTCAACTGCAGGGTCCTCTGAGGTTGGGTGTCTGACTCTGGAAGGGGGAGGAACTTCACCAACCCTAACCTCAAAATTCATATGACTCCTCCGTTCATCAACAGTAGTGAAGCTGTTGTAATTTACTATTATAATAATAATAATAATAATAATACTAATAATAACTTTATTTATATAGCACCTTTCAAAACACACAGTTACAAAGTGCTTTACAGTAAAAACAAATAAGATAACAATCCTTAAGATTAAGATTAATTACAGTAAGATCCTTAAAAACACAGTATAATTGTAAAAATAGTCACCAGCAGTTAAGAAAAGGCCATATGGTAAAAGTGAGTTTTAAGAAGAGATTTAAAAGAAGATACAGAGTTTGCCTGTCTGAGACCCTCTGGCAGGGAGTTCCAGAGCTTGGGGGCCCGAACAGCAAAGGCTCGGTCACCTCTGGTAACCAAACGGGACTTAAGAACCATCACCAGCACCTCTGTCTTATTTGTGTCTCATTAAAAGTTGTACACACAGTCCTGTCCAACTTCTATGTGTGGACATGTTGTGATGGTGTTTGTATGCACAAATTCAGCCCAATGCATTGCTATCAACTGGTATTGCTAACAATGGCTAACCTGGCTAAAACTGGTATTGCTTACAACATCTTGACTTTCCAACTTGTTATACTGGAACACAATAAACTTGGGTGTGATGTCATTCCCAGCTCCAGCCTCCAACTTTGTGGTAAATGGAACACAGCATGTGCATCTACTGCCAGCTCACCTAGCACCGCAGAGCTAGCTAGCATTACAGCTCAGCCAAAGAGGACAATGTGCCAGTGAGCTTGTCCATGAGTAGATGCATGCTTCCTTCTGCACTGGGAAGAGTAGTAGTGAATGTAGTTCGGTAGACAGAAAATAGTTCCTACATGGAACTCCTCAAAACAAGGTCTGTGGATTATCTTGAGTAACGCCGTCATGATTTCTGGAAAGAGACACTGCTGTTGAGTTTCTCAGATGTATTTTTTTGAGCACCACAAGTCGAGTGCCATCTAGTTCCATTGTACTGGAGAGAAAGACATCTCTGCGGCCGATATCTCCAACACTCAGCAATGCACACACCAATCTAAATTGATAAATAGCACTACAGGTTGGAGGGAAAATATGTGTATTTGGAGGTGAACTGTCTCTTTAAGGTCCTTAACCCAGGTTGTGGGTGGTAGATAGTACTGTCAGTGTGTGCAGTAAATACAGCTCAAAGGTGTCTCTTCACTCTATGCTCCTTATTATAAGGGGAAAATTGAAAATTAGTAGACCCACAGTAGACAGTGACTCATCAAGTGCTCCCCTCCTGTCCTGAGCAGACAGACTCATGGGAGACTCACCATGTTTGTGTATATACTTTAACAAGAAATAGTCTGAGCTTTAAGTTTAACCCAGTAAAATGAGGTGCTATTTATATAGGCACTTGTGTGCATGTATAGCACACACACAGTTTCAAACTCACATTAAATAACAAATAACAACAAGAAATGGACTCACATGCCTGGAGGCTGTAGTTACTATGGAGACAGCTTGTTTGGTGCTTGGTCCCTGTGTCGGGAGGAGGGCTCTGTGAATGAACCTTGTGTTCAGGAAGTCTCTGGTTATGACATCACCACTGGTTGAAAAAGCAGCACGTGGGCTGCTCTTCATGAGCCGTCTCACACAGCCCACTAATACAGATATGCCACGATGACTCACGCGCCCTTTAGCACTGGATGGTGTAATGAGTTCGGACCGCATACAGATTTACTGTGTGAAATCGGACAAGAATGAAATACACGATGAGCTTGGCATTTCATTCAGCTCGCTTTTGTGTTATTTCCAAAAAAGAAAAAAGAGAAGACTGAGCTCATCTTGATGTAAAGGGCAACAAATTTAACTGGCCTCAGTATTAGCATTATTTCTTCAACTATAAATTAAATCCTACACATGAAGTCAGATTTTAAATCATAATGTGCAAAGCTTAACTGTTTGTACTCATCATAGCAACCCTTTTTCTGACACTCAGCTATCTTTTAAGTGTTTGAAATAATAATGCATAAGATTTAGGGGGATTTAGTGGCATCTAGTGGTGAGGATTGCAGATTGCATTGAGCTGAAACTTCTCCTGGTTATAATTTCTTCAGCGTTTATTGTTCAGGAGGTTTTTACTGAGCGCCTTATTTCTGTCCAGGTCTCTTATTCTCCAGAACAAACCGACCTGGTGATTTAAACCGCTAAAATACTTAATAAAGCAGTTTCACGTTACAAATCAGTGTTTCTCCTACACTGTTTAGCATTGGGGGATGGGCCACTGGTCCAGCACCTGCCGATGTGTGCTCACCTTTTTTCCCTGATAACTTAAGAAGATAACACTTGAATCGCTCAGTACGTCACCTAGTAGAGCGGGTGCCCCATGTACTAAGGCTGTGTCTTTCCTGCTGTGGTGGAAAATTCAATCCCAGCCTGCGGCCCTTTGCTGCATGTCATCTCCTCTTTCTACCATTTCACATTAAATCTGTCCTAACAAAATAAGGCAAAAAGCCAAGAAAAAAATGTAATAAGAAAAAATCTAAAAATAACAGTTGTATTTGATGTGATTTTCTTTAATAACCCATATGATACAAGAAGCAGCTAGCCTCCAGGTATTTTCACATTGTCTAATTTGGCCCCCATTCAAAAAGGTTTGGACACCCCTGCCTTAATGCGTCCTCACTTTATTTTGGATCCAGACAAAACCAGACAGGTTTTTACTGGGAACCAAAGTATCTGCAGAGGTCTCCTCCTCTCCAAAACAAACAGACCAGGCGAATTAAACCAGTAAAAACACTAAAAAAGGCAGTTTCTTATTACAAATCAATGTTTCTACTACACTGATTGGCACATTGCAGACAGTCCACTAACCCAGCACATGCTAATGTGCACTCACCTTTTTTCTTTGATAACCTAAGATCCAGATGTTCAGGAGATTTTACCAGGAGCTGGATTACAAACAAATCCCATGATTTAAACTAGTAAAAACACTGAATAAAGCAGTTTCATGTTACAAATCAGTGTTTCTTGGATGCTGTTTGGTGTGTCGGAGACAGGCAGCTAGCCCTCCACCACCTAGTGTGTGCTCAGGTGCCCGTATATACTAAGGCTGTGCCTGTGCTGCAGTGGCACAAATTCAATTCCAGCCTACGGCCCTTTAATACATGTCATCCCCTCTCTCTCCCCTTTCACACTTAATCTGTCCTAACAAATAAAGGCCAAAAGCCAAGAAAAAATGTAAAATGAAAAAAATGTAAAAAAAAAAAAAAAAAAAAAAAGAGAAGAAGATAACAGTTGTATTCGGTGTGATTTTCTTTAATAACCCATATGATGCAAGAAGCAGCCAGCCTCCAGCTGACCCCCACTCAAAAATGTTTGGACACCCTTGCTTTAACGTGTCCTCACTTTCTTTCTGATTCAGACTTTCAGGAGATTTTTACTGGGAACCAAATTATTTGCTGAGGTCTCCCTCTCTCCAAAACAAACAGACCTGGCGATTTATACCAGTAAAAACACCAAATAAAGCAAATTTCAAGTAAAAAACAAAATCAGCGCTCATCAGCTGCAGAGCAACAGTATAACAGGCTGTTTGTGTGGAATAAAGATGACATTGTCCATTTGCAGACGCTTCTGAAAACCTCCAAATCATTTTCTCAGAGACGTGAGTCAGTTTCCTGGGCTTCAGGTATGCAAAGTCTCCTCAGAATGCTAAAGTAGGTAGACTTATTGAATTTATTAGGTGGAGCACAGACGGCGGAAATTCACATCTAAACATTATCCAACAATTAAGTATGTCAGTCTGAGAGATAAATGATGATAGTGTGAATCTGCTGTATTTTTTTATTAATAAAATATGCAACCAGTTGAGAAACACAGCTTGGAAAATCAGCTCAGATGGAAAAATGCAGGACACAGTCTGATGATCATTCCATATGACCCGTATATGAATGATGAAAAGCCTGACATGCATGGAAACACTGTATGTACAGTCACACTACTGTATACTTATAGCCTGTATTATAGTGACAGCTAGTGTAGCAAGAGGAGATTAAAAGTATTTGGTGAGCTTTGCTGACAGCCTGCAGGGGGAGACAAGAAGCTGTGAATGTGACTGAAGCATCAGAAATTGTTCAACAGCACTCCACTGGAATCAAGAGGCAATAACTGGGCTGCATCATAGAACACAAGTGCTTCCTCTGTGGAGAAATGCTTCAACATGGCGTATTTTTACCACTGAACTGGAAAATTCTGTCACTTTAGAATTGCAAATTGAATGTAATGGAGCATGTGTAAGTAGCTCACTAAAGCTTCTTTGACAAAACAGCTGTATGCTTTATTTAGCTTCTCTAAAGACATTTGAGCATCTCAACAACTGTACCGTGTTTAACCACTTATAAAGCAGGTCTTCTTAAAGTCGGCACATAATCAGTCTGTTGAACCAAATTCAGTACAACTCAGAGACATTAAAAAGAATGAGCATGAATTATACCGCCTTACTATTCTGCAGTTTCTTCAGGAAGAAGCATGAGATTTATATAAAGGAGCAAACAAAGATGTAAAAACAGATTTGACAAACATAGTAGAGCCTCTTTATCTTCAGCTGCTGCTGCAGAGTCATTTTTGGGTTTTGAAAGCAAAATTTGCATTCGAGGAAACCAGAGTGAGGAGAGTTATGTGGCATTGTATTATTAATATCATGACTTAAACCTGTAAAGGTCTCAACAATCCCATAAAGCACAGCAAAGTACTGCACTATCTTTGTCCTACTGGGGCTCATGTGGTTTACCTGCAGGAGACTCATTTTAAAGCTGCTGATTGCTCTAGGTTAAAAAGTGGTTGGATAGGACAAGCCTACCATTCAACATTTACATGCAAATCAAGGGGTGCAACTATTCTTATTCACAAATCTGTCCCTTTTATTCAGTCTAATATTATTTCTGATCCAGACGGGAGGTTTTTGATAGTCACTGGGCAGATTTACAATGTGGCAGTAACTCTAGCCAACATTTACGCCCCTAACTGGGATGATGAAGCCTTTTTTAGGCAACAGTTTTCAATGCTCCCAGATATGTCTACCCACCACTTGATTCTTGGGGGTGACTTTAATTGCTGGCTTGACCCAAAACTTGATCATTCCTCTCAAGGCCTGTACACCCTCAAAATCAGCCAAATTGATAAACTCTTTTTTGAACGAGTTCTTGGTCTCTGACGTATGGCGATTTCTTAATCCCACAAAAAAAGAATATTCTTTTTTTTTTCAAGTGTTCATCGTACTTTCACTCGGATCGACTACTTTTTGGTTGACAGTAGACTACTGTCATCAGTCTCTGGCTGTGGTTATGATGCAATACTTATTTCTGACCATGAAGCTGTCACTGTAAAAATTTCTTTTCAAAGTTCCACTAACTTGCAACCTCCTTGGTGATTTAACACAAGTTTGCTTTCCAATGACGATTTTGTTGGATACATCTCTAGACAGACTGACTTTTTCTTGCATACTAACAAAACCCCAGATGTCTCCTCTTCCATTTTGTAGGAGACCCTTCAGGCCTACATTAGAGGGGAAATAATTTCATACACTGGTCATGAGAAAAAACTCAGGAAAGACAAACTAGCTTCATTGGCTCATCGCATTTCCCAACTTCACGCTCTATATGCCACTTCTCAGTCTCCTGAAATATATAAGGCACGTGCATCTTTACAGTCAGAATATGATGTGCTTATATCACAGTATACCACTGAGCTTCTATTAAAAACAAGGTCTTCCTTCTATGAATATGGTGATAAGGCTAGTAAGCTGCTGGCACACCAGTTACGTCAGATGACCTCATCTCATCAAATTCCTCAGATTCAGACAGGCACAGGCAGAACTACAGACCCCCTTGAGATTAATAATGTATTCAAACAGTTTTACATGTCTTTGTATTCTTCTTACCATGCATCAGCCCCGCCTAACTTTGATAGCTTTTTAGATAATTTGAGCATTCCCTCCCTTGAACATTTTGCTTGTGCGGAACTGGAGAAACCAATAACTATTGCTGAGCTTAATGCTGCGGTGTCATCCTTACAAACCAGGAAGTGTCCTGGGCCTGATGGGTTCCCATCAGAGTTTTATAAAAAATTGGGGCATCAGCTTGCTCTGTTGCTTTTGGACATGTATAATGAATCTTTTAATTCTGGTTGCCTCCCCCAAACCATTATGCTTGCAAACATTTCCCTTATACTAAAAAAGGGCAAGGACCCACTTCTTTGTACTTCATATAGACAGATAAGTCTCTTAAGTGTAGATTTTATTTTATTATCAAAACTGTTAGCTACACGCCTTGAATCGGTCCTCCAATCTATAATATCGGATGACCAGACTGGGTTTATCTGTAATAGACATTCTTTTACTAACCTTAGACGTGTGTTTAACACTATCTATAATCCTCCAATGTCAAACACCCAGGAAGCGCTTATTTCTCTTGACGCAGAGAAAGCGTTTGACAGAGTCAAGTGGAACTATTTGTTCTACTCTCTCAAGAAATGTGGTCTGGGTAAAAATTTCATCTCTTGGATTAAATTACTGTATTCATCTCCCAAGGCATCTCTTAGAAATAATACAGTACAGTCTGACTATTTTCCCCTATACCAATCCACTTGCCAAGGCTGCCCTTTAAGTCCCCTTTTATTCGCCCGTGCCATTGAACACCTATCAATCGCCTTTAAATCTCATCCTGCTATCTCTGGAATCTGCAGGTACAGGATAAATGTTAAGGTCTCCCTTTATGCCGATGATTTGCTTTTGTTCTTGTCCAATCTGTCTGTCTCGATCCCTGCCACCTACTCTTGAATCATTTGGTCAGATCTCTGGATACAAACTGAATCTCAGCAAAAGTGAGATACTTTAGTTCCTATAAATGAGCTAAGCAATTTCCTCTACATAAATTCCCCTTCAAAATTGCCCACAACAATTTCACCTATCTGGGAATCAAGGCCACACTTAAGTTTAAAGGTCTTCATAAAGGTAATTTCACCCCATTGTTGTCTACAATCCAGAAGTATTTTGATTGTTGGTCACTTCTAAATCTGTCATTAGTTGCAAGAGTCAATGCTAAAAGGTGTGTTCTTCCCCGGTTCTCATATCTGTTCCAATGTCTTCCAATCTTCCTCTCCCAGGCGTTTTTTCATAAGCTTGACAGTTTAATCTTAGAGTTCTTGTGGGATAACAAAACACCAAGACTGCGCAAACAATATTTACAAAAACACAAATCACTTGGAGGGTTGGCTTTACCAAATTTTAGATCTACTATTGGGCCGCTAATATTAGAATTTTAAAGTACTGGCTGGGCTATAACACATTTATACCACCTCCTGTTTGGACTGCCATGGAGTCTTATTCTGTTAAACCAGTGTCTCTTACGGCCCTTATTCATTCCTCATTTGCGCCTGCAGCCTCTGTCTTGTCTAAAAATGTTATTGTGAGAGAGTCACTCAGGATCTGGGCTCAATTTAAGTGTCATTTTGGTTTGCAAGCATTCTCTATTCATGCTCCCCTGGCTTCAAACCATGCTTTCCCACCTTCCCTTGTAGATGATGCTTTTTTACTCTGGTCCAGGTTAGGTATTTGCACATTCAAGGACCTATATATTGATAATGTATTTGCCTCTTTTCAACAGCTCGCAGATAAATACTCACAACCTAAACTACATTTCTACAGATATCTGCAAGTCCAGTCCTTTGTCCACTCTAGATTTCCTGGATTCCCAGCTTTACCCATGAACACACCTCTTGATGGCTTCTTGACACCAGTCAACTCTTTAAAGGGATTAATTTCCATGGTTTACAATAGAATTCACCTCATATGTCCACAAACATCGGACCCCATCAGGACCTTGTGGGAGGAGGACTTGGGAGAATAATTTTCTGATGAACTGTGGTCTGACGTTTTACACCAGGTCCACAAGTCCTCTATTTGTGCAAGGCATGCACTTACACTATGTAAAGTTGTACACCGTACCCACCACACCAATGCAAATCTTCAGTTAAGTGTCTCCTGCATGTAATCGTTGTCAGCATTCCCCAGCAAATCACATTCACATGTTCTGGCTATGTCCAGCTTTGCATAACTACTGGACAGAGGTTTTTAAAACTGTCTCATACATTGTTGAAGAAACAGTAACACCCGCTCACCCTCTCTGTATGCTTCTAAAGAACAAACTATAGCCTTTGTAACCTTGAGGAATACTCCTCAACTGTAAAGCCAAAAATCCTCCCTCTCATTTTCATTAGATTACAGATATTCTTTATTTCCTTGAATTGGAAAAGATTAAATACACTCTGGGGGGCTCCTCCAGTAAGTTCTTGAAACGGTGGCTCCCTTTTTTTGACTACATCAAAAGATTCAACCTGTCACCTAACAAACACTAGAGGATATAGCTTACTGGTAGAACCTTCTCCTTCCCTTCCAAGGCCCAATGTAAGATGTAAATCCTGGATATTACTGTTTGTACATTGTGCCCCTTACTGATCCCACTGACTGTTCTTTTTTTTCCTTTTCTCTTTCCTCTGTCTCTCTCTTTCTGGCTCTCTCCACTTTGTTATTCTATTTAGCAATCTATTATTATTTTTATTTACTTACGCATTTCCTCATTTTGCTTTCTGTTCCTCCTTGTAGGTCTTTGGTTTTCTGTTCCTTGCTATATTGTGCACAATTTCAACCGAAAATTTTGTTATATAACTACCCAGATGTCGAATGATAAAATGTTGTCATACAGAGCATACTTTTATTTACAGTTTGTACTGACAAAGCAAAAGCAGAGAGTACAGTGGGCCATATAATGGTTTAATGGTTGATTATTATCTACTATAACCAGTTGGTAAAATCCTACTCTTGCTCTGAGTTGAATGGTGACATCAGCTCTGAAGTGGCCCTGATGCACATTAAGTCAGAGGAAACAACAGGCTCCAGTGGTAAATACAGCTGCCGCCCACCACCAACAACACAGGCAACACACTGCTCCATAGATCATTTCTTTGGTTCCTTCCACCGGCGCCGGTGTCAGAGTTCCTGGGTTTACATAATGCTTCCTTCTTGCTGCAGTCCACTCCTGACAGGGGAGTAATTGGGAGGATATTTATAGAAAATCTCTGGATTTATATAAAACCATAATTTTAAATAAAATAAACCAGAAGACCTCATTAGTTTGTATGGTATAGGCAAATACTGGACTTCTTCAGTTTCTCTTTTGCTGCACAGAGTTCCACTACCAGTGGGTGTAAACTTGTACCCTTTAATCAAAGGTTGGCGGCTGTGTGGGTGCAGGTAAGATATTCAACGAGTTTGAGAACATTGTGCCATGTATATCATGATCACCCCTGACACAAAACATACATCATCTTTAGTTACTCTGCATTGTTGATGGAGAAAGCGTCTGTATTTGCTGTGATGGATTTCTCTGTAGTTGTTAAGAACAAAACAATTCCAAGAAATGCGTCATTCATTAAAAGCTCATTGGTGCAATGTCCTTTAAGTATCCTGTGACTTTACATGTCCTTGCTAAAATTGTTGATTTTAACACATCTGCCAAGAACATTGCAGGTCACTGAGCAGCGTCACAAGGTCAGGTGGAGGTTAAGTGCCATGCACAGACATACATTTTGTTGTGGGAGGGGAAAGGGTGATGTCTAGGGCATACAGTAACTAATTCAATTTGCTGTCCTTGATCATTTCAAAATCCACTCATCATCAAATCACACTACTCAAATACAAATATCGTAGATACTGTATTCTGACAAAGTGTAATGACCAGTACAGCTGTCAAGCTATTGTATCTTACCATGTGTAGGCCTGCTTACAGCAAAAGTTCAACATTGAGTTATGGTCTGAAACATCAAAATATGGTTGAGGTTGAAAGATCTTAAAGATTTTTAGTCAACATTTCCACAGCAGTCACAGTTTACATGTTAAAAAATGCCATTGAATCAACACTGTAGTCAGGTCATGTTTTCAACTCTGAAATACTGGCCTAACATTTAATCTGTACTGAATGTGCCTGTTGTCAACTGTACTGTCAAAATAAATAAGGATTAAAGTTTCTGTATGTAACTTTTTACATTCTTTTTTTCTTCTTTTTTTTTTATTGCCAAAAGGTGAACAGATCGTAAAAAAGTCTTAGAGGAAACATTGACATACTGTGGTATTGTGGTTTTAGCTGGATAATGTTAGCTGTGGTTAGCTTGACTGCTAATGTAAAAACTGTCTTGAGTGGATAACATCAGCTAATTTATCCAGACTTGTGGGGCTGTTTTGTAAATTACTTTATAAGCTAATGTTACGAACCAGCATCTAAGTTAAGCTAACCTTTGCTTGCTAACAAATACTATCTGAGTGGGCATGTCAGTTGGTTAGCCAGCTAACTTGATCCATGTTAACTTATGCACTATGACAAACTGTCTTGATTTATCCAAAAATAAATAATGTAATGTTGTGGTAACACCAAACACGATACAAATTTTTGTGTTGCGATACTTGTGCAAGATGGAATGCTAGAATATTTTGTGTTGATTCACTTCATACACACGAAGAACTCTCAATGACTGAACTTCCGCCACTATGTACTTGGTGTTGTGATGTGAGTATTACTAAGTTAATCTTAGCAGAATAAGAGCACTAGAGCTATGTGCCCACCAGGGGTCGATGTTCCTTATGTGGCATTTATTTTGAAGGAGACCTCCACTTTGATGAACACTTCCGCCTCTGGCGTTGTTGTATGCTTGACCCCAGCCGACAGAGTTGTTAACAGACTGGCTCCGGTTGTAATGTTACGTTCATCAGTGTTTATATAAAGTGCAACTACGGCCACGACGTTGTCGAGTGGTTCTTTTCCAAGTGAAGTTACCACATATTTTTGGCGACGAGGTGAAACTTTTTTTTTGGACGTGTAGTCTCCGTTTTGTTGTTTTCTTAGCTGAGCTAGGCTAAAGTGTGCTAGCTAGCTTCAGGCGGCTGTTACGAGCGACGCGCGGACGTGACAATGCCAGGAGGAGAGACACGATCCGGTGCAGAGGTGCAGTGCGACCACGGCGGGCACAGTGTCGGCGGCTGCAGAGGAGCAGTTAGAGGAGCAGCTCGAGGAGCAGCTGGAGGAGGAGAGAGAAGCACCGGTGGCTACAGAGGAGCTACGGGGAGACGGGGAGCCTCGCGCTCGGATGGCTACGTTCGGGACTATCGGTGAATTTGTGGAGGGAAACGAGGACTGGACAGAGTATGAGGAAAGGTTGGGACACTTTTTCAATGCTAATGGGATTACTGAGGAGGCTAAAAAGCGCTCTATTCTCCTGAGTGCGTGTGGAGCAAAGACTTATAAATTGATAAGGAATCTGGCCACACCGCGGAAACCGGGGGACATCCCATATGAGGAACTGGTCGCGCTCATGGCGAACCACCACAATCCAAAACCGTCTGTGATAGTCCAACGCTTCAAGTTTCACAGCCATTTCAGGAAGCAAGGTCAGTCTGTAGCCAACTTTGTAGCTGAGTTACGGCAGCTGTCAGAACATTGTGATTTTGGGACAGTGTTAGATGATATACTCCGTGACAGACTTGTGTGCGGCATTAATAATGATGCTCTACAGCGCCGCTTACTGGGGGAAACCCCACCGCTGACTTTCAAGAAAGCCCTAGAGATTTCACAGGGTATGGAGATGGCTGCTAATAATGCCAAGGACATTCAGAAAGGAAATGGAGGCGCACAGACAGCAGTAGTGCACCAAGTCAAGAGAGAGACTGTTAAGCATGCCAAACGGGTGGAGTGTTTTCGGTGTGGGGGGACACACTATGCAAATGATTGCAAATTTAAAGACACTGTCTGCCATGTTTGTAGGAAAAAAGGACATTTAGCTAAAAAGTGCAGAAGTCCAAAGGGGAAGGGAAAGCCTGAGCAGGGTAAAAGTCATCAGCCTCAGGCAACCACACACCACCTAGAGGAAGAGGGTGTGTGTTCCTACAACATGTTTGGGGTGGAAACGGACGATGAACCACCTGAACCCTATTATGCTACAGTCAATGTTAAAGGGCGGGACATCACGTTCGAGATTGACTCAGGAGCTACTGCATCCGTCATCAGTGAGGAGACGTACAGGAGCACATGGGGGGATAATCCGCCTCCCCTCAGGCGTTCAGGGCTCAGACTCAGGACCTACACAGGGCAGCCCATCCCTCACTTAGGGGTGATCTTTGTGAACATTTCAGCAGAGGGTCAAAAGGCGAAAGCCAGGCTGGTAATAGCTAAAGGCAGCGGGCCCAGTCTTTTGGGCCGTGACTGGCTTCGCAAGATGTATGTGCACACAACAGAGGACATTCTGAAACAGTACAGTGACGTGTTCAGAGACGAACTGGGCACACTGAAGGGCGTGACAGTAAAGCTCCATGTCGACCCTGAGGCAACGCCTCGGTTTTTCAAGCCCAGATCAGTGCCCTATGCCATGAAAGGCAAGGTTGAGGAAGAACTTGGGCGGCTACAGAAGCTGGGTATCATCGAGCCTGTCCAGTTTTCGAGGTGGGCGGCGCCCATTGTGCCAGTTTTGAAAGAGGACAAAACTGCACGGATATGCGGGGACTACAAGCTCACGGTGAATCAGGTCTCAAAGCTGGAGGAGTATCCCTTGCCACGCATAGAGGACCTGTTTGCGACCCTGGCAGGAGGTAAGCTCTTCACAAAGCTTGACATGAGCCAGGCATACCAGCAGCTGCTACTGGACGAGGATTCAAAAGAGTATGTCACCATCAATACACACAAGGGATTATTCAAGTACAATCGCCTGGTGTTTGGAGTTGCGTCCAGTCCTGCCATTTTCCAGAGAACGATGGACACTCTGCTGCAGGGGATTCCGCATGTGGCAGTCTACCTAGATGATATTTTGATCACAGGGGCCACAGAGGCAGAGCATTTGGCTAACTTGGAACAAGTGCTGAAGAGGTTCTCAGACGCAGGGTTGCGATTAAAGCGCAGCAAGTGTGTTCCTAGCACCAAGTGTGACCTACCTAGGACATAAGATCACAGCAGCAGGACTCTGCCCAGTGGAAGATAAAGTGAGAGCTATAAAGGAGGCCCCTAGCCCCAAGTGTGTCACTGAACTGCGATCGTTTTTGGGCATGGTGAACTATTATGGCAAATTCCTGCCCGACCTCTCGAAGGTTTTGGCCCCACTGTAC
Organism: Cephalopholis sonnerati; assembly: GCA_019142605.1. NCBI lineage: Eukaryota > Metazoa > Chordata > Actinopteri > Perciformes > Serranidae > Cephalopholis > Cephalopholis sonnerati. The sequence goes on along the minus strand of JAGQAX010000011.1, from coordinate 4,897,842 downwards.
AAGCTGCTTCACAACGACACTAAGTGGCAGTGGTGCGAGGAGCAGGAGGGAGCTTTTAGGGAAGTGAAAGAGCTCCTCCACTCAGCGACACTCCTAGTTCACTTTGACCCAGATAAGGAGATAACCCTTTCATGCGACGCTTCGCCATATGGTATTGGGGCAGTTCTTTCACACGTTATGGAAGATGGGTCTGAGAAGCCGGTTGGTTTTGTTTCACGTACGCTGACAGCAGCGGAGAAAGGATACTCACAGCTGGACAAAGAGGGTCTAGCCATCGTCTTTGCAGTCAAGCGCTTTCATCAGTATCTCTATGGCCGTTCATTCAAAATCTATACGGACCATAAGCCACTGATGAGCCTGTTCAGCGAGACCAAATGCATCCCGCCGCTAGCCTCAGCCAGGATACAGCGCTGGGCGCTCACACTGTCAGCCTACCAGTACACCATAGTGTACAGAGCGGGTAAGGACAATGCAAATGCAGACGCACTGAGTCGGCTGCCATTACCGGAAACACCCATTGTGACACATGTACCTCCTGAGACTGTTTTCGCACTGGAGAGGCTGGCAGAAGACACCTGTAAAGGCCTCCTGCATAAAGCAGTGGACAGAGAGGGACCCAGTTCTGTCCCAAGTCAAAACTTTCCTTTTACAGGGCTGGCCCAGTGTGGTGGAAGGAGAGGAGTTGAGGCCTTATGCTAAACGCAAAACAGAACTGAGTCTGCAGGATGGCTGCATCTTTTGGGGCACGAGGGTCATCGTGCCTCCCCCAGGTCGTGCACAGATCATGGACGAATTACATGAGACTCATCCAGGTGTGTCGCGGATAAAAAGCCTTGCGAGATCCTATGTCTGGTGGCCGAGACTGGATCAGGATCTGGAGAACAAGGTGAGAGCATGCACTCAGTGTCAAACAAATCAGAACATGCCTCAACCAGCCCCCTTGCACCCATGGGAGTGGCCAGACCGCCCCTGGTCTAGGCTACATTTGGACTTTGCTGGTCCGTTCAAAGGGCAGATGTTTCTTATAATGGTGGATGCACACTCTAAGTGGATAGAGGCCCACATCATGAGCAACATTACAGCCCCCACAACCATTGACAAACTCAGGCAAGTGTTTGCAGTACATGGTCTGCCTGACAGGGTAGTCACTGATAATGGCCCGACATTCACCAGCGAGTTGTTCAGTGAGTTTATGCAACAGAACGGCATTCATCACATACGGACAGCTCCTTTCCACCCCGCTTCAAATGGGTTGGCCGAGCGGGCTGTTCAAACAGTGAAGGAGGGCCTGAAGCGGATGACAGGAGATTCACTCAGCACTCAGCTTTTATGTCTCCTGTTTAAATATCGCCTCACGCCACAAACTACAACGGAATGCACGCCAGCGGAGATGCTGATGGGGCGTAGGCCCAAGTCGAGGTTGGACCTGCTGCGTCCAGACATGAAGGCAAAAGTGGAGGGAAAACAGGAAAAGCAGAAATACCGACATGATCAACATGCACGGGAGAGACAGTTGAAACCGGATGATTGTGTCTACGTGAAGAACTTCAGCAGCAATAACAACCAGCAGTGGCTACCTGGAGTTGTTCTCAAGCGTAGTGGGCCAGTCTCCTATGTTGTCAAGCTGACTGATGGACGGATTTTCCGCAGACATCAGGATCATGTACGCTTGCGGCATGACACAGTTTTGGAGAAAGACAGTGTGGCAGAGTTTCCAGTGGTGAGACCGACAACTGTGGAGGTGGGTCAACCAGAGAGAGAGACACAGACAGAGGTTTCTGAGTCATCCAGAGAGGATGAACCCTCTCACGCTGACACCCAGACCCCTCTCAGCGTCACAACACCAGATCCACCAAAAACACCTACACCAGCCGGGAGTGCTGGGTCACCGGGGGTAGTGCGAAGGTCACAGCGCACTCGCAAGCCTCCAGACAGACTTAATGTTTGAGGGAACAGTTTACGTTGGACTGGATGTTTAAGCTGTCATGTTTTCCATGTGTTTGTATTTACAGCTGTTGAGACAATATTTTATGTTTTGAGTGTACCCCAGCTAAAGATGTAAATGTGACTGTTTGGGTTCTGCTAGTAATTCACATTTTGGGGGAATGTTGGAATTTAAAGGGGGAGAAGTGTTGTGATGTGAGTATTACTAAGTTAATCTTAGCAGAATAAGAGCACTAGAGCTATGTGCCCACCAGGGGTCGATGTTCCTTATGTGGCATTTATTTTGAAGGAGACCTCCACTTTGATGAACACTTCCGCCTCTGGCGTTGTTGTATGCTTGACCCCAGCCGACAGAGTTGTTAACAGACTGGCTCCGGTTGTAATGTTACGTTCATCAGTGTTTATATAAAGTGCAACTACGGCCACGACGTTGTCGAGTGGTTCTTTTCCAAGTGAAGTTACCACACTTGGTGTCATACATCCCCAGAGGATCTCAATGCTGATTAGTTATCACAGCGCAAATTGGGTGCTTAAGTTCAGATTTTTCAGCTCTCACAAATTAGCATATCACGCGAAATCATCCTACTCCCTTCATTTGTGCCGTATTTCGCATCATTAGCATTGCATCCATCGCACCGCCCAGTGGGAATTCACTTCTAATTGCATTGTTATATTGACTTTACATGTAATTCACTGGCACAAATTGTTTTGTTTGTGCCCGGTGTGAACATAACATAACAGTACAAAGCAAAAGTGTATAATTACAGATGCCTTTCTACTAGCCAAGAGCGATGCAAGGCAGGGCGGCCAACTAGGTAATCTTACAGTCAACTGCGGCTGCCTAACTCTCGCGATTTTATCGACGTCCACTTTTGTAATACGTCAGAGCAAGTCGGGATGAAGTCAGACACGTCCTAGCCTGACGTGCTACGTGCTGACGTACTGCGGTAAGTGTGTTGTGTCATTTCCGGTGTTTCTGTGTTGGTGTCTCTCTGCTGCAGCAGCGATCTCTCACCAGCTACTTTTCTGCTTTTTCTCCTCACTTTAGCCGTTAAACATCCTCTTCACTTCTTAAACCACACTAGTTGTAGTGTTAATCACTCTGCTTCTTCAAACGACTGTCTTATTCATCTTTGCTTGCTCACACACTCTCAGCCTTGTTAGCTACCTTAGCTTAGCACCTAGCGATGGCTTCCTCTCCTGCACTCTCTTGCTCAGTGTGCCAGATGTTTAGTTACTCCTCTGCCTCCTTTAGTGACAATGGTACATGTGAGAAATGTAGTTTATTTTCTGCGTTGGAGGCGAGGCTTAGTCAATTAGAAGCTCGGCTCCGCACCATGGAGAGTCAATCTGTAGCTGCGGTAGTTAGCCAGTCCCCTGTAGCCGGCGCGGAGCCACTTAGCATAGCCTTAGCTAGCGGTCCTCCGGTAACTCCTGTGCAGCCAGGAGACTGGGTGACTGTCCAAGGGAAGCGTAGTACCAGGCCGAAGCCCACGGCTCACCACCAGCCCGTTCACGTTTCTAACCGTTTTTCCCCACTCAGCGACGCACCCGCTGAGGAGAAAACTCTGGTAATTGGCAGCTCTATTTTGAGAAATGTGAAGTTAGCGACACCAGCGACCATAGTCAAATGTATCCCTGGGGCCAGAGCGGGCGACATTGAATCAAATTTGAAACTGCTGGCTAAGGCTAAACATAGATTCAGTAAGATTGTTATTCACGTCGGCGTTAGTGACACCCGGTTACGCCAATCGGAGGTCACTAAAATTAATGTTGCTTCGGTGTGTCAGTATGCTAAAACTATGTCGGACTCCGCAGTTTTCTCTGGACCCTGCCAAATCTGACCACTGATGATATGTTTAGCCGCATGTCATCATTCAATCGCTGGCTGTCCAGGTGGTGTCCAGCAAACGATGTGGGCTTCGTTAATAATTGGAAAACCTTCTGGGGAAAACCTGGTCTGATTAGGAGAGATGGCATTCATCCCACTTTGGATGGAGCCGCTCTCATATCTAGAAACCTGGACAAGTTTATTAGTGATCTAAAACTGTGACAACACAGAGTTGAGACCAGGAATCAGAGTCGCAGTGTAAAACGCTTCTCTGAGCTTCTAGAGCAGTTACCCACCCATAGTGTCATACAAACGGTGTCTGTCCCCCGACCTCCTAAATTATTTACATATAAAGTCAAACAAAGAGGAGTTGTACATAATAACCTGATAAAAATTAAAACCTCTTCTGTGACAGAAAGACAAAACAGGAGAATTAAATGTGGACTGTTAAATGTCAGATCGTTATCTTCCAAAGCAGTGTTAGTAAACGAATTAATATCTGATAATCATATTGATTTACTCAGCCTCACCGAAACGTGGCTGTGTCAAGATGAATATGTTAGTCTAAATGAATCCACTCCTCCCAGTCATAATAATACCCACGTTCCTCGAGGCAGCGGCCGAGGAGGGGGAGTTGCAGCCATTTTTAACTCTGGTCTATTAATCAGCGCTAAACCTAAACTAGATTATGAATCCTCTGAAAGCCTTGTCCTTAGTCTTTTACATCCGACCTGGAAAACCTCGCAGCCTCTTCTATTTGTCATAGTGTACCGTGCTCCTGGCCCATATTCAGAATTCTTATCTGAATTCTCAGAGTTTTTATCCAGTTTAGTCCTGAAATCAGATAAAGTTATTAATGTAGGCGATTTCAATATCCACGTGGACGTTGATAATGACTCCCTCGCTACTGCGTTTATCACATTATTAGACTCCATTGGCTTCACTCTGAGTGTAAATAAGCCCACTCACCATTTTAACCACACCCTCGATCTAGTTCTGGCGTATGGAATTGAGATTGATAACTTAATGGTCTTTCCAGAGAATCCCTCTCTATCAGATCATTACTTAATAACTTTTGATTTCTGTCTACTCGATTACACGCCACTCAGTAACAGCTCCTATACTAGGTGTTTATCAGATAGTGCGGTAGCAAAATTTAAGGAAGTGATTCCATCGGCGTTAAATTTAATACCCTCTGTAAGTGAGGTTTCCCATACTGACTTTAAAGTCTTCCAAATTGATCATCTCGTTGATAGCGCTGCAGGCTCACTGCAAACAACTCTTGACTCTATAGCACCCCTTAAAAAGAAGTTCGCAAAGCAAAGAAAGTTTGCTCCCTGGTATAACTCCCAAACCAGAAAATTAAAGCAAATGTCACGAAAATTTGAAAGGAATTGGCGATTAACCAAACTGAAAGATTCTCGTTTGATCTGGTTAGATAGCCTAAAAACATATAGGAGAGCCCTCCGCAATGCCAGAGCAAACTATTACTCATCATTAATAGAAGAAAATAAGAACAACCCCAGGTTTCTTTTCAGCACTGTAGCCAGGCTGACAGAGAGTCACAGCTCTATTGAGCCTTGTATTCCTTTAGCCCTTAGCAGTAATGATTTTATGAGCTTTTTTAATGACAAAATCGTAACTATTAGAGGCAAAATTCATGACCTCCTGCCCTCTAACAGTACTAATGCCTTCAAACACAGTTCTAAGACCTGATACATATTTAGATTGCTTCTCCCCGATTTTTCTTCAACAATTGACCTCAATGATTTCTTCATCCAAGTCAACAATGTGTCTCTTAGACCCCATCCCAGCTAGGCTACTTAAGGCAGTCTTACCTTTAGTTAACACTTGCATACTAGACATGATCAATATATCTTTATTAATGGGCTATGTACCACAGTCTTTTAAGGTAGCTGTAATTAAACCTCTGTTAAAAAAGCCCACCCTGGATCCAGAGCTGTTAGCCTACTATAGACCAATATCAAATCTTCCCTTTCTTTCAAAGATCCTTGAGAAAGTAGTCGCAGACCAGCTGTGTGACTTTCTCCATGATAATAATTTATTTGAGGAATTTCAGTCAGGCTTTAGAGTGCGTCATAGCACCGAGACAGCACTAGTTAAAATTACAAATGATCTTCTGATTGCTTCAGACCAAGGTCTTGTCTCTGTACTTGTCTTACTAGATCTTAGTGCCGCATTTGACACAATTGACCATCAAATTCTGCTACAGAGACTGGAACATTCAATTGGCCTTAAAGGTTCTGCACTAAGCTAGTTTAAATCGTACTTATCCGATCGCTTTCAGTTTGTTCACGTTCATAATGAATCATCTTTAAGTACTAAAGTTTGTTTTGGAGTACCCCAAGGTTCAGTGCTCGGACCAATTCTATTCACGCTATATATGCTTCCCTCAGGTAACATCATTAGAAATCACTCCATAAATTTCCATTGCTATGCGGATGATACACAGTTGTATTTATCGATAAAACCAGAAGAAACGGATCAATTAACTAAACTTCAGAAATGCCTTAAAGATATAAAAACCTGGATGAGCACCAATTTCCTGATGTTAAATTCAGACAAAACTGAAGTTATTGTTCTCGGCCCCAAACAGCTCAGAAACTCTTTATCTGATGATATAGTCTCTCTGGATGGCATTGCTCTGGCCTCTAGCACCACCGTAAGAAACCTCGGCGTAATATTTGATCAAGATTTGTCTTTTAACTCCCATTTAGAACAAACGTCTCGGACTGCATTTTTTCATCTGCGCAATATTGCGAAAATTAGGCCTATCCTGTCCAAAAATTGGTCCACGCGTTTGTTACCTCGAGGCTGGATTACTGTAATTCTCTATTATCAGGTAGCTCTAATAAGTGCCTGAAAACTCTCCAGCTACTCCAGAACGCGGCGGCACGTGTACTGACAGGAACTAAGAAACGAGATCATATTTCTCCTGTTTTAGCTTCTCTGCACTGGCTCCCTGTAAAATCCAGAATTGAATTTAAAATCCTTCTTCTAACCTACAAAGCTCTATATAATCAGGCTCCATCATATCTTAGAGAGCTCATAGTGCCCTGTTATCCCACCAGAACACTGCACTCTGAGAATGCAGGGTTACTCGTGGTCCCTAAAGTCTCCAAAAGTAGAACAGGAGCCAGAGCCTTCAGCTATCAGGCTCCTCTTTTGTGGAATCACCTTCCTGTTTCGGTCCGGGAGGCAGACACCATCTCCACTTTTAAGACTAGACTTAAGACTTTCCTATTTGATAAAGCTTATAGTTAGGGCTGGCTCAGGCTTGTCTTGGACCAGCCCCTAGTTAGGCTGACATAGGCCTAGTCTGCCAGGGGACCTCCTATAATACACCGAGCCCCTTCTCTCCTCCTCTCTGTCTCTCTCTCCCTTGCTAGTATTCATGTCCTGTTAATGCATCTCTCTAACCCGGGCCTACTGCATGTTACTAACTCGGCTTGTTCTCCGGAGCCTTTGTGCTCCACTGTCTCGCAGGTTAACTCGTACCGCAGCTGTGCCTGGATGGTGTGTCGTGGTTGTGCTGCTGCCGTGGTCCTGCCTGATGCCTCCCACTGCTGCTGTTATTATTAGTCATACCTGGACTATTATACACATATCATTATTGTCACATACATATATAATCATATTATTAATATTATATCTGTTTCTCCTTATGTCTCATTGTGTCATATGGATTACTGTTAATTCATTATATTGATTTGTTCTGTACAACATCTATTGCTCGTCTGTCCGTCCTGGAAGAGGGATCCCTCCTTCAGTTGCTCTTCCTGAGGTTTCTACCATTTTTTTCTCCCCATTAAAGGGGACCCTCACAGGGGACCCGCTGTGAGGGTCCTAAGGACAGAGGGATGTTGTATGCTGTAAAGCCCTCTGAGGCAAATTGTGATTTGTGATATTGGGCTTTATAAATAAAATTGATTGATTGATTGATTGATTGAAAACTAACCAGCATGCATTGTGCGCCGATCGCTGGTGATCAAATCTGTGTAGGCCTGGCTCATCTCGAACGAGCCCATTGCCTTTGTATATGCCTGCAGTAACCACTACGCCACTTGGCGCCCCCCAAACACTGTTTTTGTTGCTTAAACCTAACCACGTACTGTAGCGAAACCCAGCCAGACAATGGTGAAGCGTACTGATGTTTCTAGAAGCATTTATTTATTTATTTATGTTCATTCATCATCCTTATTTTGAACACAAATTTACTTTCCTCTCCTCACCTTTTCTTCAGAAAACACCGTAGGAGCTACAAGACAGATGAATGACATAAACTAGCTCTTACACACATGCAAATACCACCTGAGTGCAACTTTAACCATACATGTGAAATATCAATCAAAAAAAGGAACTGGCATACAGTATAACCTTTTCAAAAACACATGCAAAGCTAGAAAGCTAGCATATACATATAAACATTACTGTAAAGCTAACATTTGCGTGGCTGTTACAACAGCAATGCATTTAAACACCTTTTGATAGTCATAAAACAAATTAAATCACACAATATCTTGTTCCCATTCTAGCTGAGTGCTTATTATTTAATACAAATCCATTATATTGCAGAGCAACCGTGTGTAACCAGGGTTGCCACGTCCGCTTAGCTGCGACTTTGGGCTTGTTTTTTGCAAAGTCGCTTCCAAATATTGGTAGTCGAGGGTTGCGGTTTTTTGGGCTTGTTTCTAAAGTGGACTTGCTTATTTGGGCTTGCACTCTAAAGGTTGTCTGTCTGTCTGTCTGTCTCTCTCTCTCTCTCTGTCATATATATATTCGTCTAATAAGTTATTTAAACGCATGATAGTATGTCTGACTGCACCATGTTTCCACAGCTCCGCTCCCACCGCCCTCTCCTTCTCTGCATACACACACGTGACGGTCAGTCAGTGAGACTTTGCACATTTAAATGGCGCGGTTAATGGAGGAAGTGGGCAAAATATGGAAAGAATACAATAAAGATTTGTAGAAAGAGAGAGGATTAAAAGAAGATTCGACCTCAAGAGGAGTAAATATAATGTATTTGTAAAGTAATTTTGAAACGGTTGCTTATGAAACGCTAATAAGTCCATGCATATCTTTATAACCCATGTAACCCGTTTTCCTTCCCTCCTCACGTCAGTTTTCAGACTGTCAGAAGCAAAGTTCTGGTGCCACCAGAAGGCTCCAAAATGAAGGACCCATAATATCAAAAGGCACTATCAAAATAAAAGCATGGAAGGAGTGGTTATTTTTATAATTAACAAAATAAAGATTTGCAGGAAGTGAATATCTTATTAACAGACCTTCATAAGCGTCATTTACACATGCGTTTGTTGCTGATGGAAAAAAAAAAAAACGTCAATTCACAGCATTGTGCCAATGTAGTGTATTTTTTTTGAAGGCACTGTATGTAAACGATAAATTCCTGTTAAAACAGGGTGTATTTTGAAAGAAGAAAATGCATGCAATAGGCAGAACTTGACAAGGTGTCCCAGAACGTCAACAATCAATGCACCCAGGGTACCTTGCACGTCGTATGTGGATGTGGAAAGTTCATGACCAAATGTCAATATAGAAGAAGAAGAAGCTTTATTGTCACTGCAATAAATACAGTGAAATTTCGTTCGGCGCTCTCTTGTAGCAGCTACAATGTCCTTGTCATAAAATATACTGGGGGAGGTCATGGTTCTTGCAGCTGTCTCTTCTGTGTTTCAGTCTGTTGGTGCGGGCTCTCATGACTCTGAGTCTACCAGAGGGAAGGCTGGTGAATAGAGAGTGTCCTGGGTGGGCGGGGTCATCCCGAATCTTTGTGGCCCGTCAGAGGAGACGGCTGGAATAGATCTCCTCTAGGCGTGGAAGTGGGGAGCCGATGATCCACTCAGCAGTCTTGATGACCCGCTGCAGTTGTTTCTTTTCAGATGCAGTGCAGCTGGCGTACCACACCGTATAGCCATAGGTGAGGACACTCTCTATTGTGCAGTGGTAGAAGTTTTTCAGCAGAGGTGGAGGGAGTTTGTTCCTCCTCAGTGTTCTCAGAAAGAAGAGACGCTGCTGGGCCTTTTTGATGATGTGGGTGGTGTTCACAGTCCAGCCCAGGTCCTCCGAGATGTGCAGGCCAAGAAACTTAAAGCTGGTGACCCGTTCCACTTCCTCCCCATTGATGCCATTGAAGTCAATAATGACTTCTTTTGTCTTCTTGGTGTTGAGGTTGAGGTGGTTGTCACTGCACCAGGCCGCCAGTGCTTGGACCTCCTCCCTGTATGGTGTCTCATGACCGTTGTTGATGAGCCCCACAACGGTTGTATCATCCGCAAATTTGATGAGGGTGTTGGAGCCGTGAGTAGCGGTGTGGAGGGCGATGGAGATGGCGTCGTCTGTGGATCTGTTGGACCTGTAGGCGAACTGATGTTGATCAAAGCCAGGTGGGATGTGGGCCTTGACATGCTGTAACACCAGTCTCTCCTTACATTTCATGATCACCGGTGTCAGGGCCACAGGCCGGTAATCATTCAACCCTGTGATGGCAATGGATTTGGGCACAGGGATTATGGTGGCAGTTTTCAGGCAGGTGGGGACTGTGGCTTGCTGCAGTGAACGGTTGAAGATGTTAGTGAATACTGCAGCAAGCTGGTGAGCACATGATTTCAGCACCCTCCCTGGTACTCCATCCGGTCCTGGTACTTTCCTGGTGTTGATGCCACGCAGGACTCGCAGTACCTGATGTTGTTGGATGGTGGGGGGCTGGTCGTGCTCTGATGATGTCAGCTGTGTGTCCTCTGCCTGTCTGTTGTCCTCTTCAAAGCAGGAGAAAAAGGTGTTAAGCTGGTCTGGGAGAGAAGTGTCGGTGGAGGGGGGGGCCGTGTTGTGGCATTGTTTGTAGTCAGTTATATTCTGTATGCCTTTCCACATGGAGCGGGGGTTGTTCTCCCTGAAGTTGGCCTCTATCTGCTCTCTGTACTTTGTTTTAGCAGCCTTGATGCCTCTGTTCAGGTCCGCTCTAGCCTTCCTGTAGGCTTCCCTGTCCCTTGACCTAAGTATGTGATGTGATTGGAGTGAGAATGTGTTGTAGTGGGATACACTCACATGCACCAAAATGCACGTGCGGCTGGACTGGCTACTACAACAAAAAACAGAGAACCTCAAATTACAACACACACAGCGGGCGAGTAACCTTATTCTGTGCTCAGGACGCCATTACTCCTCTGTATCTTTACTTAGCAAATAGTTGTTTGATGCTATATTAATGTTCTACGTGTTACATACAGATTGTTCAATTAAGGTTTTAATACATCTAAATCAACTAAAGTTTAATCCATTTATTTTATAACTGGTGAATCAGTGTTGTTTCAAATCTGATGTTTATTCAACATTAAACAGCCTAATGAGAACTTACAGTTTGATTTCAGTACTAGGCATCAATGTAAATTCAAACACTTCTCCCTGACAAGATCTCACTGTGATTCAATCACATTTTGCTATGGGGTTAGCCACTGCATTATGGACTGTTATTAACAACTCAGTAGAAGCAGTATCATATTGATGGTGTGAAGGCGTTTTCTCACAAGATGTTTTATCTCATGTCAGATTGTAATTGTGAGAGATGGGGTGTGTTTGGTGGTCCAGCATGAAGTGCTGCTTGTAAGTCAAATTACACAGATCTCTGTCTTCATCTCCTCTCACATTTCATAGCACTCAGCTGCAGGGTTGTTCTCAGAGGAAAATGAAAGTGGCACCAGTGGTTTTATCTCAGAAATCAAACCTTTTACCAACTACTTTCTTCCTCTCTGCAGACCAACAATAGCCCTAACTGTCTCTGCCTCACACACACACTTGAACACACCATCATCACCACACATACAGGCACATTTCAAGAGGAAACTCCACATAAATTGTGGATACTTAATGACTTTCTTTTTTCGTGGGATACAGAAGTTTTGACAAAGTAAATTCTCAATTGCTGCAATATTGAAATGCATTCATTTATGATTATATGTTGTAAAATAATTTGTAGGTTTACAGTTCTCTTCAGACAGACAAAAAGTTTGTTGAACATAAAATGGAGCTGTTAACAAACCTCTTTAAGCTTTACTAGCAGCCCCACTTTGATGCAGACTGTACACATTTTGTACAGATATTCATGATCCCCAGAGGTAGAATACTGCTCACTTTGGTGATCCCCTGACTTTTCTGCTGGTGCCACCATGAAGCTAATATTTGTGGTTTCAAGTGAGATTACAGCAAAATTGGTGCAGATATTCATATTCCCCTTAGGATGAATTCCAATCCCTTTGGTGATCCCTCAACTTTTCATCTAGTGCCATCATTGCATAAAAATATTTAATTTGTCCAACACTTTGGTCTATCAGCAAGCAAAAGTTAGCAAGCTAATATGCTAAACCAAGATGGTGGGCATAGTAAACTTCATACCTGTTAAACATTGTGTTAGCATTGTAGGCATGTTAGCACACTGACCACAGATTGTATTTAATAGTATAGCCACTGCAATGTCACCCATTGGTTTGTAAATCCTGTGTTGAAGCTTCGATTTCAGCATTTTGGCCCTTGCCATCTTGGATTTTTGGAGCCAAAAGTGACAGTTTTTGGACAAAAGGGTAATACCCCTAACACTAGCTGCTGGCTTAGCTAGGATGGTTCATTTCCAGCTATGATGCTAATGTTAAATTTCACTGGAGAAAAGCAGACTTAAACCTTAAGTTCAAGAGTGAGTTATAAAAAAATTCACTCCCAGATACAGTTGTTTTTACAGGTAAATTTACTAAGACCAAAACCACCTTTTGTACTAAACTGTAGGCACGTTTATTTCTGCTGTAAAGTTTGGGCATTTTAACATGGGGGTCTTTGGAGGTTGACTCGTTTCTGGACCCAGCCTTAAGTGGCCATTAGAGGAACTGCAGTTTTTGGCACTTTTGTGTTGGCTTCACTTTTCAGGATCGGACTGCACCCAAAGATGACACCTATTCATTCCCATGGAGTTGCTCACCTTGGGCATAAGCCAAAAACGTTTTCTAGCTTCCAGGTTTACTTCTGCAGCATGCAGCCCATTGAATATGCGCAGTAGTTTTTCTCCCTCTGGTCCTGCCCACAAGTTCCTGCTTGACTGATTACTAGCATAGTTTTATATTAATTCCTAGATACTGGATCCCAAGATGGCGCCTATTTAATTCAGTTGAACTGGTCAACTGGCACATACACCAAAAACAGTGCTTCTCAAAGTCAAGGATGCTTATTTGGTAATACAGGTCCTTCCAAGTTGGCTTCTACAAAGCCTAGGCAAGACTCCAGTGAGCACACATTAGAACAACAACAACAATAATAATAATTAAAGCTGTAAGCAGCATTGAACGGGCCCTCGCACCTTCACGTAACTCGAGGGGGCTGGCAGGATGCCGGCTGACACCGCCATTCATTCCTGTTAAGGCAGACCACTCACGCAGGAATTACACGTCATATCCCTCAAATCATACAAAGACATGTCATTTTGGCAGTAGGTGGCGCCGTACTAATAACCAAGTATTGGCGTATAGATGTGTTGAGGGCAGGACTGTCATCAATCCTGTGAAATTTGGGGAAGAGTGGAACATGTATGGTGAAGTTGTGAACCAGTTACAAGCAAATTCAAAATGGCGGACTTCCTGCTGGGTTTGTTCCTACCAAGTTTCATAGGTGTCTGTCAAACCACCTTCGGGGACTGCTTCCTAGAACAGTTATGGGGGCGCTGATGAGCCATGTTGGTACATCGAAGATCACAAGCATCCCTTACCCCTCAAAAACAAGCTTGTGGTTTATGGCAAATAAGGCGTTGCCACGGTGACAGCGTTTGACGAAACATCATGGTTTTCACAATATAGCATTACCAACATCGTAAGGCCTTTCTGACCAAATGTAAGTTGGATAAGGTCAACGTCCTGAGAGCAGCACCTTAAATTCTAAAACATGGCTTTGTCTGTTTCCACCAGGGGGCACTATGACAAATACAAAATTTCTGCATGTAGACGTGATCAGGGCGGGACTATTATATATCCAGTGAAGTTTGGTGCAGATCGGAACATTTACCCCAAAGTTACAGCAATTTTGTTTTTCATGGCGAGACATCAAACTTCGCCGCCACCTGACGGCCAACCGTTTAACGATCTACTAATCTTTTGATAACTTTTGATTACAACGTTGTCTAGATGGCACACAGTGATTTTGAAGTCATTCTGATTAATCCTATAGGAAGAGTTCGTTAAAATACAACACGTGCAAAGAGCCAAAAATGGCCGCAAAATTCAAAATGGCCGACTTCCTGTTGGGTTTGGTCTATGGGTGCAAGAGGCTTTTATGTGCATCTGGGTGTGATACATGTGGGTACTGATTTTCATGCATATCAGTGAACGTCCTAGGGGTGTTACTTTTATGGGCGTGACCAAGTCATTTAGCCACGCCCATCAACGAAACTCATAGCACATATTCATGGCATTTTCTTTTACCAGCAGGGTCGCTATGACAACTACAAAATTTCTGCATGTAGACGTGTTCAGGGCAGGACTATTATATATCCTGTGAAGTTTGGTGCAGATCGGACCATTAACCCCAAAGTTATAACAATTTTGTTTTTCATGGCGAGACGTCAAACTTCGCCGCCAAAAAGTCGATTCCCCCCTCAACGGGTAACTGATCTTTTAATAACTTTTGATCACAAAGTAGTGTAGATGATACACAGCGATTTTGAAGCCGTTCTGATTAATCCTGTAGGAGGAGTTCGTTAAAATACAAAACGTGGAAAACGCCAAAAATGGCCGCTAAATTCAAAATGGCCGACTTCCTGTTGGGTTTGGCCTATGGCTCCAAAAGACTTTTTTCTGCGTCTGGGTGGGATACATATGTGTACCGATTTTCATGCATGTCGGTGAAACGTGCCGCAGGGGCTGCTGTTTAAAGGGTGTGGCCAAGCCATTTGGCCACGCCCATCAACGAAATTCATGTCACATGTTCAGGACTGGACTGTTAACACACATGTGAAGTTTCAGGCAGATATGACCAAGGACACTGGAATTAAGGCCACTTTCCTGTGTTTTGGCGAACCGTCGACTTCGCCGCCCTCTGGGCGGAACGCCGTTTGACGATACGTCACAATCTTCATCATGTAGCATTACCAACGTGTTGAGGCCTTTCTGACCAAATTTGAGGTGGATATGCTGAACGTGCTCAGAGCTGCACCTCAAAGTGTAAAACATCACTTTTCCTGTTGCCAGCAGGGGGCGCTTTGAGAACGGGGGAATTTTTTGATGTTGGCGTGTTGAAGGCAGGACTACAATCATACCCAGCAAGTTTTGTGCCGATCGGACCTATCATGCCCAAGTAATAGCACTTTTGTTTTTTTTTTTGTTTTTTTTGCGAGACGTCAAACTTCGCCGTCACCTGACGGCCAAACCGTTTAACGATGGAAAAATCTTTTAATAACTTTTGATCATCAAGTGGTCTAGTTGCAGCACGCCAAATTTGAAGCCGATCCGATGAACCGTGTAGGAGGAGATAGCTCTGAGAGAACACTTGCAAATCGCCAAAATCGGTAAAAAAAAATGAATATTCAAATCAAAATAGCCGGCTTCCTGTTGGTTTTAGAAAAAAGCCCAAGTGCGCATTTTCGTGCGTCTTGGGATGATACACGACCCCCCCGAATTTCGGGGAATTTGGTCAAACGGGCTGCCGGTGGGAGCCGATTGAAATTTTCTAGGGGGCGCCATTTCGTCATTTTGCAACTGGCATCGTTGAGATTTTGCGTACACATAAATTTTCACCTAGACAAATATGCATGCCAAATTTGGTGAGTTTTCGAATATGTTAAAGCCCCCAAAAACGCGATTCATTAGGCGGAAAAAAAAAATAATAATCCTAAGGAAAACAATAGGGTCCTCGCACTGCTAGGTGCTCGGGCCCTAATAATGATAATGATGATAATAATAATAATAATAATAAAAATAACAATAATAATAATACACAATAATAAAAATAATACAATCACACCTTCACACAACTCGAGGGTGCTGGCAGGACGCCGGCTAACGCGGCCGTTCATTCCTGTCGATGCCAGACCCCTCACGCAGGACTTACAGTAGATGGCATATCCATCAATCATACCACGACATGTGATTTTGCCAGTAGGTGGCGCCGCACTAAGAACCAAGTATTGGCATATAGATGTGTTCAGGGCAAGACTATCATCAATCCTGTGATATTTGGGAAAGATTGGAACATGTACGGTGAAGTTGTGAAGCAGTTACAAGCAAATTCAAAATGGCGGACTTCCTGTTGGGTTTGGCACATGGCTGCAAGAGGCTTTTTTGTACGTCTTACAGTGATGCATGTGCCTACCAATTTTCATACATGTAGGTCAAACCAGCTTCGGGGGCTGCTTCATTGAAAATTTGTAGGGGGCGCTGTTGAGCCATGTTGTCACAGCAACACACAAAAATCATATCAGACAACACAATTAGGGCAGTCTCATGTGTGTGCCAAGTTTTGTGAGTTTTCAAGTATCCCTTGCCCCTCAAAAAAACCTCGTGTTTTATGGCAAATAAGGTGGCGCCACGGTGACAGCGTTTGACGAAACCTCAATAGGTTCTAATTTGATCATCATCAAGGTCTTGGGACTATTCATCAGCAAAATTGAGGTGGTTCGGGTGAACCTGGTAGAAGAGGGACATGAAAGAATGACAAAAGTAACTTTCTGCCGCCAGTAGGTGGCGCTATGACACTGTTTCAAAATTTCTCTGTAGGGCTGGACTGATATCATATGTGTGAAGTTTTGGAAAGATATGTCCACGTGGAGTCAAGTTATAGCAACTTTTGTCATTATGGTGAAACATCAAAGTTCACCGGCACGCCATGGCCATGGATGAAAACTCAAGAAATAAACAGGCTAGTGAGTGCCAGGTGTGCATAACTGAAGAGGCCCTGCCTACAATTACGCCAAATTGTGGGCAAAGAATTGTGGGTACTTCATGCCTGCTAAGGATACACACATGCATCCTTCAAAATTCTTAGGGAGAATGTAAAGGATCCTTGATCCTGAATCAGTCCTTCAATTGATTTCAGTGATGAAATTCATTGGTCTAGGAATCCTTCCTTGACTTTGAGAGGCACCGAAAGTTTTTAGCTTCTGGGTTTACTCTTAAGGTATGCGGCCCACTGAGTGTGTGCAGCAGTGTTTTTCTCGTCTTTCTCTTTTCTGTTCCTCGAGTTCCTGTTCAGCTTATAGGCTTTACATTGTGATGATGTCACAGATTTTTAAATCACTCTTCTCTGCTTGAAGAAAGTTTCTACAGATATAAAACCACCATGGGTCAAAAATTCAGAATAGAAAGATTCACAATTGACCTTTTTTACAGCTCAAAGTGTCCTGTCAACAGTTTTATAGATGTCTCTTTTATAATGGTGATCTATGGGGAAAATGCTTTTTGGGCTGCAGGGGATTTTTACCCTGCAATACCATGAGTGGCCACCAGCAACAATTTGCTGCAAGGCTGAGCTGCTTTCCTGGGGGCTTGTCCAGAGGTTGCTGCTTCATACTGACCATAGACTGTATAATACTGACATTAGCATGTAGCCAAGTACCTAGCCTGTGAGGTTATGGACTTTTAGTCTTGTTTAAACCCACTGTTTCTACTTTAAATTTATGAATCTCAGAAACTAGAAAACCAAAAGCAACTAAATTTGGCAGATATGAAACAACAAGGACTATGACCCCCCCCCCCCCCCCCCCCCCACGAAAAAAAAATATATATAGCACTACAAGAAACAGTTTTTGCGGTAACCACTGAACAGTACAGTCCTGAAACAATCATTCTGTATCTATGGATCATTTTAGTCATCTTAAGATGGTCACAATTTAACCTTGCTTTCATTATCTTTCTCTAAGCGCCCATGTTGGCTGTTTCTAAAAGTCAATATTGTCTATGAGCAAAGACTGAAAAGATGGAGGGACTGAAATCCATCTGCCAAGTTGAGAACAGACACCAAAGGCCTCCTGTTTCTTCGTCTCACTTATGTATTGAGACCAACACCTAATTTACATCCAACACAGACAGCATGACTCTGAGTCCACATGGTGTGAGTAACCTTGTACATGAAGAAATAACACATTTTAATGATGGTCAGAAGCTTGAGAGTTTGGAACGACTTGTGCTGACCTCCCATGAGAGCTCTTGTATGGTCAAATAACAAGCACCACAGCAACAGCGATGTAGTTCAGAGTTTAAATTTAGAATTGCTTAATGGATAAATAATGATATACGGTCGCTGGCGAGTTGAAACCTGGCATCTCATGAAGTTTTCTGCAGCATTGTCTTTTTTTCTAACTTCACAACCACTGGATTTTATTATTATGCAGAGTTATTTTGAAAGGTTATCATGCGCTCAACAGTTACAGGAACAGTGATAAGAATGATAATATATGTATATCATCTATCACCAGGTGCCAGTTCCCATATTTCCACATTAGAAGTGAGGTTTGAAGGATCTTTGTTAGCATAGTGATGGAGAAAGCATACATTTACATTAATAAATCTTTGGGTGTAATTACCAACCAGTCAACCTGAAGAAAGCACATTGTTACAGCAGTAATACATTGCTGGTGATAAGTATTATCACAGAAACAAAGGAGCTTGTTAAATGGCACACAGCAGAGCAGACAGAGGAAGGCCAGTACAGATTGCACTGAGAGGGGAGCTGTTATTTTGCACAGCTATAATCAAAGCCGTAGTGATCAACAGACCTGCTGAGTTATAAACTGACATCTCCTTAACACTGTCAGCAGATGTTGACTTCTCACACTTGAAGTAGACTTAACAGACTACAGAGAGGTGGATCACTGTGGGGAAAAAAAGACTTTCTGGCATGTTTATGTGTTTTCTCTTTAATCACTTTGTGTTTTTGTGCAGCCTAATCACAAAAACAAAGAGGCTCCAAACAATGCTGAAAAACAAGAGGAAAGCAGGAACCAGCTTTACTGAATTAATGAAGCCTGACTAATTAGATATTCGGTTAATCTAAGCCCTTTTGACCAACAGGCTGTATTCAGTAATCAGCATAAAGGGAATGGTTAATCCTCACAACTGACCTCGGTATAATTGGAAATCAGATTTGAGGTGAATATTTGCAGTAAAGATCAGACAGATTTGCATTTAGTCTGTTATGTGTTATTGAAATAACTTGACGGCAATCATAAATACTTTAATCTTCATCTCAAAAGAACAGTCTCACAAAATGAATACCGTTATTGTTGATATACACAATGAAAAAAATCAATATCTTTCCCTTTTGTCATAAACTGTACATGCATCACATGCCTTTACATGCCACATACACTCTCCAAGTCATCTTTCAACTCAGTCACATAGCAACAAAGTGGTATCCATAGAAACTGAATTAAACTTAAAACAAAGGATATTTATAACGCATCTTCGGAGAAAAAGGATTCTTTAAATAGGAATGAATAATTCTGCAAAGCTAATTCCTTGTGTTTGCCTTTGCACTATTTGAGGAGCTGCCTTGGCACTCAGTGATGTTCTATTTTAACTATGTGACATTCATATTAAAAATCCAACGAGGAATTTCAGCTGAGCTCTGTTCTTGACACACATGCTTGTGTGACACATTGCCATACAAGAGTAGTTCTTGACCTTGTTCTTGACCTTGGAAGCAGCAGTTATTTAAATAATGTTACCACAAGGTAACTGTCCTGGAGCTGATTTTGATTTGATATTGCTTTATTAAATTGAAATTTGTCCTGTGTCCCAGAACTTCAGCTGTCATGGAACAGTAAAATGTCTAAATACACTTAGGTAAGAACTTTAAACCTGCAATACCTGAATTTTTTTGGGCACTTGGGGCCAGTAGACACAAGTTTTTAAAACAACACCTTTTTAAAAACAGCATTAACATATTTTCACTTGGAAGCCTGATTTTTTTGGACCCACAGAATGTTTTTTACTTTTTTTTTTTATACCCAAATGGACTTTATATTATTGTAGTGTTCTTGGTTCTGAATCAGAAAATGTACCCAAATATTTTTTCCCAACTCATGGTCTCTGGAGCAGCTCGAGACTTTATAGCCTATGACATAACAAATTTAACTTTTAGTACTCTAGCTTTTGGATCTGGGAGAGTTGATAATTTCATTAAAGATTCATTTTTAGGCATTTACCCTTTTATTGGTAGTACAGCTTAAGATAGACAGGAAAGGTGGTTGAGAGAGGAGGGTTGACACGCAGCAAAGCGCCACAGGTCAGAATTTAACCCAGGCCACTGCAAAGGCCTCGGCCTGTATTGGGTGCATACTCTACCGGGTGAGCTAGAGGTCGCTCCAAATGTTAATTTGTTGTTAATTTTTACTAATATTTTTTGGACTATCTTAGACCATAGGAATAAGATGTATGAATTTAGGACAAGTGAAGCTCCCCTTGAAGATCATATGGCAGACCTGTTAGCAAACAGTTACTATTTACACATCCAGCAGTTACAGAGCCATCTTACTGATCAATATTCACTCTCTTTTAGCTCTAATTTTATTCTTTACCAACTGCTGAGGGAAATTTCTGGTTCTTTAGCTACTAAATGATCCAATATGTTTACCAGCTAGTTGCTAACTTTGTCTGCCATTTGTTGCTGCGTAGGTACAGTGGGTTTGTAGAGCTTTTTTGCTTAAAACCGCTGCCTGCTCAACTAGCACGTTCTAATCCCAACTTGTCAAATACTGACGCTTTGTCAGTGGACCCATACGTCAAAATGTGATGTTTAGGGTAACCTGCTTTATCAGTTTTAGATGTTGGGGGTGTGTCAATTGACACTTGTTACATGCATTGTGTCTTTTTAAAAACATATCATTTTCACAGTAAATGTACACTCTCTGCTCGTAACATGTCTTTTTCAAAGTAATTCTACAAGTACGTAAAAAGATTATTTACTCTGTAGTTAAATTCAATAATTAAGTTTAGAAAAAAAACATCTTAACTTGGCTTAAAACAAGTATGGTTGTTACTAACTACATGTGACATACATCACTACCTTAGCATGCTACACATACTAGCCCACACTGTTATTATTAAAATAACTCCACTTGCTTGTGGTTTCACATGGGAAATTAACAGCAGGCTCTGGGATGAGAGTCTGGACTTTGACCCATCCACCACCAATCCCACCTGTCCTATATGGACTGTCTTGCTTTTTATTCTAGCCTTGCTGCCCGGTGGAATCCCTCTATGCATTGGTTTCTGACACAAACATCCACTGACACTACAGCGGCATTAGATGAGTTGAGTTGTTGCCCACTGCGTCAACAACTGTCAAATATCATCTTGCAATAGCCAACCTTTGTGTCATTCAGAATAAGTAATCTAAAATAATAGGGTACTTGTTCTATTGGCCTAATATTCCATTCAGTATTGAGTGTTGGAGACCAAATTTACTTGGCATTGTTGAGGACCCTTCATTTGCAATCAGAACAGCCCAGATTATTATGGCATGGCTTTACTTGTAACAGATTTGTCAATTGAACATTCATTCTGTGAATTCTACATAGTTAACAAAAATGACGCTTAGCGAAAGTTCAGGCAGGAAGACTATCTTTTTGCGCATGCCCTCTAAGTTACAATCAATTTTCTGCTATCCTTACGCTCCACTACTCATTATCCTTCTCATCCAATCACAATCTGCCACCCTCTCTCTCTTAACCAATCAATCATTAGCTGTCTAATTTAAAAGTGTTCTCCCTCTCTCTGCTGTCATTCAGCTGTCATTCAGCCGTGAAGTTTGTTTGTGTTGCTGTCTTACCTGTATGGCGTTTGCTCTGCTACTCTTTTCCTGCCTCCTCGCTGCCCGCCTAAGAATGTCGGATTACGACTCCGATCCTCTGTTAGAGGATTTAAATCCAAGTGGCGAGCTTTTACTGGAGGTGGCTCGCATCGCTCAATCGGAGTATGAGTCATTATTGTCTCAGTTGAGGGCCTATGGTGTTTCTCCAGCCCCCGGGCTCCAGTTGTCGCAGGTTCAGGAGCTGGCAAGCCTCGTTGCTGTCAGTAATTCTCCCGCCATTTCTCCAGTCTCCGCAGAAGAAGCCACAGTGCCTGCTGAGACCCAACGCGGCCATAAACGGACCAGGACATGAGCGCCTTCAGCATCTTCCACCGGAGCTGTTCCTGCCACTGTTCCTGCTGCTGCTGCTGCTTCTCCTGCCGCCGCCGCCGCTGCTGCTGCTCTCCCTGCTGCTCCTCCTGCTGCCACCGCTGGTTTTGCTGCTCCATCCACGCTTCCTCATGACGTCCTGCCATCAAGCATGCAGTCGCTGGTGAGATCAGTCCAAGCTATCACCTCTTGTCTCCAGTCACTCGAAAATGCCTCAGCCTCAGTGCCTCATTCCAGCCTCTTCCCTCTACCTGCCGTAAGCGGCTCATTCCCACACACTGGCATCCGCTGTCCCTGCGCCCCTGCTAGGTAGGCCATACATTCCTTCAGCAGCTAATATTTCTCCCCGCTTAAGGCAAAAAGTCCTGCAAGGCAAACATGTCAACTTGGTCAGTCTCATTCTCCCTTCCCCTGAATGTGATAAGAAAGTTTCTTCATCCGATAACATTACAGCCATTATTAAATCTGCTGACCCCGGCTTAGCAAGAGATCTTTTGATTGGCGAATTTCTTGTAGCTTTCGGGATCTACAGAGACGTAGTCTGTTCTGTTCATCCTGACTGAAGGGCCGAGTTAGATGCCTATCTAGTGCTGATTGGGGATCTTAATCTCAGATATGGCAAAAACATCCTCTATCAGTATCACAAGGCATTTTCCAACAAGGCAGTCCTGTATATTTCTCAGTCAAACATTCGCCTAAACTGGTCAGCTCTGGACTCTGAGATTCTCATCATGCTCATTGGGGGTTCTCAAGCAGTTTCTTGCCACACGTATGGCAATGTAAGACATTCTGACTCTCTGTGCCCCCAGTT
Source organism: Cephalopholis sonnerati (assembly GCA_019142605.1). NCBI lineage: Eukaryota > Metazoa > Chordata > Actinopteri > Perciformes > Serranidae > Cephalopholis > Cephalopholis sonnerati. The sequence goes on along the minus strand of JAGQAX010000011.1, from coordinate 4,875,067 downwards.
ACCTTTTTGCCACCAGCGCCTCAAGCAGAGAGGCTAGCGATTCATAACCTTCCCCCACCTCGCTCCATGACTGACAACCGCGGTAGAAAGGTGGAGTTGTTCAATAACACACCTATATGCAATAATTTTAACGAAAATGTCTGTACTTACCCAAGCTGCATCTTTCTCCACATTTGCAGCGTGTGCAAGGATGCGCACCCCAGATCAGTGTGTGATCCCTGCACATCTGGCTCGCTCTCGTCAGGTGAGCCGGCGCAGCTCAAACATCTCCTAAGAGTGCATCCACCCTCTTCAATAAACATTCGAGCTTTGGCCTCAGAACTGTCAGCTCATCCAGACTCTGTATTCACAAATCATCTGCTCACCGGATTTTCTCAGGGTTTCCGAGGGGGGGTCATTTCATCTCCGGACTCAAGTTATGTGTCAAAAAATCTCCAGTCTGCTATCAAAGATCCACAGTCTGTTTCCCAGTTACTAGGGAAAGAGCTTAATAAAGGTTACCTAATTGGCCCTTTCGACTCCCCTCCTTTTTCAGTGTTTCGCACTAGTCCCGTAGGCATTGCCACTAGAAAATACTCCGGGAAGAAAAGATTAATCTTTGATTTGTCAGCTCCTTGATCAGGCCCTGTTACGAGCATCAATAGTCGCATTCCTCCCGTTCCGTTCCGTTCTTACTTCATTATGCTACTGTAGATAAGGCAATTAAGCTGATCAAACTAGCCGGTCAGGGCGCTTGGTTATCAAAAGCAGGCATAACCGATGCCTTCCAAATTGTCCCCATCCATCCGCCTCAGTGGCATCTCTTCGGCATAAAGTGGGATTCTAAGTTTTATTTTGCCATCAGACTCATTTTTGGCTGTAGGAGTAGTCCCTGTATCTTTAACATGGTGTCTGAGGCCCTCTGCTGGATCCTGCTTAACAACGCTAGACTTCCAGTAGTGCTCCATCTCCTTGATGATTTTCTGCTCATTGATTCCCCAATCGACAGCTCCAGTTCCTCTCTGTCAAAATTAAAACACCTTTTCGGCCAGCTCGGTGTGCCTCTCTCCGACGAAAGAACGATCGGCCCTGCGACATCTTTAGAGTTTTTAGGCATCACTCTTGACACTGTCGATATGAAAGCTTCTCTCCCAGACGAGAAACTACAAAGGATCCGTGAAATTAGCCAGTCGTTCATGTCAGCTGAACACATTTCAAAGTAGCGGTTACTGTCGCTTCTGGGTCACCTCAACTTCGCCATACGCGTAATTCCACAAGGTTGCTCGTTTATTTCCAGGCTGCTCGATCTAGCCTCCTCCGTTTCAAACCTGCATGACCAAACAATCATAGATGAAGGCTGCTGCTCTGATCTTAATTTCTGGTTGCTGTTGTTGGATCAGTGGAATGACATTTCCTTCTTCTACGATGATATCGTGCACTCCTCTGACTCCATTCAATTCCTCACAGATGCGGCTCCATCCGTAGGTTTTGGGGGGTTCTTTCAAGGCCAGTGGTTCACCAGCCTCCCACGTTCTCAGAGCTAGATTTTTCTTCCGCCCTCTATGAGATCTATCCCATTGCAGTCGCCTGCCACATCTGGGGACACCACTGGCAACGCAAAAGAATCGCCATGCTCTGCAATAATAAAGCTGTCATAGACATCATTAATAAAGGTCGCTTCTCTTGCAAAGTAATAAAGCCATTTATGAGGCGCATCACATGGTTAGCAGTCAAGCATAACTCACATGCCCGGTCATTTTAACGTCATCGCTGACTCTTTGTCCCGTTTCAAATTTCAGGTCTTCCGGAGTCATTGTCTGGATGCCAGCAATCATCCTACACCTGTCCCTCCTCTCAGCGAGCTAGCCCTGTATTAGAAAATGCACCACTGCGTAATTATTTAGAGTCTGCAAGGTTATACACGAGGAAAGGGTTAGCCACTTCCACTTTAAAATGTTATGATTTTGCCTAGGTTACTTTTGCTACTTTTTGTGCCTCTCTCAATATTGCTTTGAAACCTGTCCTTATTAAAACCATTTGTGCTTTCATCACTTATTGTACAGAAGTCCGTCATTTTAAGCCTCAGTACATCCGCGGCTTGCTTGCAGGGATTCAATTTAATGTCAGATGCTTTGATCCCTCTTTCCCCAGTCTTTTTGCCAACCAATCAATTAAATTCAATTCAAATGCTTCCCTCCAGTGCATGATGGCAGACGCCCCATCACTTTTTCCATATTGCACAACATGACATCTGTTCTTCATAAGGGTTTGTTTTCCCCATATATTGATACTCTTCTCATCAATGTGTTTTTATTAGCCTTTTATGGGTTTTTGAGAATCAGCGAATTTACTTCCTCCTCTAATTTATTCGTTTCTTCTAAAGACATCTCTTTTTCCGATCTGACTTTCCACCCTAGCCATTATAGTTTATTCCTTAAACATTCTAAGGCAAAGGGAGCTTGTTCTACTGTCATCGCTCGCACCGATTCCCCCTTTTGCCCCTATAAAGCCATGATTAGATATATACGCCTGAGATCCTCTTTTAACTCATCACCTCTCTTTCTAACCCCAGGCAGTAATCCCATGTCGAAAATCTGGTTTGTTCAGCATTTTAAAAAAGTTCTCCTTCAGTGCAGTCTCTCGCCTCAACAATATTCAGGCCACTCATTTAGGATAGGTGCTGCCAATTCAGCCGCCATGCAAGGCGTCTCGTCAGCTTCTCTTCAGCAACTCGGACCCTGGTCTTCTTCTGCTTACTCCTCCTACATTTGTCTAGACTCCGCCTCCATACTGGCGGCTCAAACATCTCTGAAACCTTGATCCTCGTAAGTCATGCATATCTCTGGTGGTGGTTTTTCGAGCTTCATGGCTTCACAGTTTCTATATTCATTAGCCGTTTCCCCTGCATTATATCAGCCATTTTCCCCTACATCATGATTAAGCATTCCCCCTGCATCATAATTAGCCATTGCCCTGACATAATATGGCTATTTCCCCTGCATCATTATTAGCCATGTCCTCTGCATCATATTAGCCATCTCTCCTGCATCATTTGGCCATTTCCCCATATCATTATTAGCCATTTCCCCTGCATTATATGGCTATTTCCCCAGCATCATTATTAGCCATTTCCCCTGCATCATATGGCTATGTCCCCCTGCATCACTGTTATCCTTTTTTCCCCACATTCATGGGCATTTCTCTGCTTCACCATTCTGCTATCTTCACCTGCATTTTAGACTATTTCCTTTGCATCTTTGTTCGTATTTCTCTGCATCTCCGTAACCAAGTCCATTGCACAGTATGGCTATTTCTCTAAAATCACATCACACTCTGACCCCATCAGCAGTGGCATTCTATCTACATCATAATGGGCTCTATTCATAGGTTCACTTTTTTTTAAAAATTCGTATTTATTATGCTATGTTTTTTTCTCTTTCCTCTGCCGATTTAATGCCACTTAATCAGGTATGGTATACCTTTATTTTGGGGGGAAGTCTTCTTTACATGGGAAGCATCTAATCCATCAACCTGCTTCCTAAGATAATCTACTTCCCGTGGGGTCTAAGCACCAAAGACTATTTTCCGTGCACAATATATTTGATCTCATTTCATACCTGGCTCTCTCTTTTATTCTATTAGTCTATCCTGATTGAAATGAAGCTTAGCGAAAGTTCAGTCAGGAAGACTATCTTTTTGCACATGCCCTCTAAGTCACAATCAATTTCCTGCTATCCTTACGCTCCACTACTCATTATCCTTCTCATCCAATCACAATCTGCCACCCTCTCTCTCTTAACCAATCAGTCCTTAGCTGTCTAATTTAAAAGTGTTCTCCCTCTCTCTGCTGTCATTCAGCTGTCATTCAGCCGTGAAGTTTGTTCAGCCCACCTCCACCCCTGCACCACCTCCTTCAGGATTCTGGCCATCTTCCATCAAACCTTCAACCAAAAGTGCCACTACACAAAGCATCATTCCTCTTCACCATCACCAGTGTCTAGGCTCCGGGGGAGGTCTTCTTTACATGGGAAGCATCTAATCCATCAAGCTGCTTCCTAAGATGATCTACTTCCCATGGGGTCTAAGCGCCAAAGACTATTTTCCGTGCACAATAAATTTGATCTCATTTCATACCTGTCTCTCTCTTTTATTCTATTAGTCTATCCTGATTGAAATTGGTTTCAAGATTAGTTTATGCCAAATTCCTCTTTGCCTCTTTTGAGGTGGCTGGATCAAAAATTATTCATTCTCAACACTTGTTGTATTGTGATTTCAGCCTGATGAAGACAGCTGGAAAACAATTAGATACAAAATAGGAGGCATGCTCTATAGGATGTAATTTTTCCATGGTAACTAACATGTTTTTCTAGTTGATGTACAGATTTTTGGGCATTCTGTTATTTCAAATGGCTAGTTCCATTGTGGAGGCGGCTGCAAGGAGCTGTGGTCAGAAGGTCATCGGTGCCTGTCGTGGCGCGCAACCTAAGAACTCGCTGGCAGACACCAGCGGTGAAGGAGGCTGTCCGGCTGAAGAAAGAGGCCTTTTGGGTTTGGTTGGCCCAGGGGTTTCCTGAAGCAGCAGACAGGCACCGGTTAGCTAGAAGGGCTGCAGCTGTGGCGGTCGCTGAGGCAAAAACCCGGGTGTGGGAAGAGTTCAGGGAGGCTGTGGAGAAGGACTTTCGGTCAGCCTCAAGAAAGTTCTGGCAGACCATTAGACGCATCAGGAAAGGAAAGCAGGGCTTGTCTCAGGCTGTGCTCAGCAGAGACGGAGAACTGCTGACCCAAACTGGGGACATCGTTGAGCGGTGGAAGGAGCACTTTGAGGACCCTCTGAACCCGGCCATCATGTCCACTGTGAACGAGGCAGAGCCTGAAGAATTCTCGCCGATATCCCTGGCAGAGGTCACTGAGGTAGTTAAAAAGCTCCCCAGCGGCAAGGTGCCGGGTGTGGATGAGATTTGCCTTGAGATGCTGAAGGCTCTGGACACCATTGGGCGGTCTTGGCTGACCTTGGTTTGGTGACCTCAGAATTGCATCTCTGCTTTTTGCATATGATGTGGCTCTGCTGGCTTCATCACACTGTGACCTTAAGCACGCACTGGAGCGGTTTGCAGCCAAGTGTGAAGCAGTCGGGATGAGAGTCAGCACCTCCAAATCTGAGGCCATGGTTCTCTGCCGGAAACAGGTGGATTGCCCCCTCTGGGATGGGGGAGAGTTACTGCCTCAAGGTGTCTTGTTCACGAGTGAGGGTTGAATGGAGCGTGAGATGGATCAGTGGTTTGGGGTAGCTTCTGCAGTGATGCGGGCACTGCACCGGGCCATTGTCGTGAAGAAGGAGCTGATCCAGAAGGAGAAGCTTTCGATTTACTGGACCATCTACGTCCCACTCCTCACCTATGGTCACAAGCTCTGGGTAGTCCCCGAAAGAATGAGATTGCGGATACAAGCGGCTGAAATGAGTTTCCTCCGTGGGGTGGCTGGGCTCAGCCTTAGAGATAGGGTAAGGAGCTCGGACATCTGGACGGAGCTCAGAGTACAGCCGCTGCTCCTTTGCATCAAAAGGGGTCAGTTGAGGTGGTTCTGGCATCTGATCAGGATTCCTCCTGGGCGCCTCCCACTGGAGGTGTTGCAGGCACGTCCCACTGGTAGGAGGCCCCGGGGCAGACCCAGAACACACTGGAGGGATTACATATCTCATCTGGCCTGGGAACGCCTTGGGGTCCACCAGGAGGAGCTGGAAAGCGTTGATGGAGAGAGGGATGTCTGGGGTGCTTTGCTTGGCCTGCTGCCCCCGCGACCCGGCCCTGGATATGTGGATGAAAATGGATGGATGGATGGATAGCTAAAAATAGTGCATGTAGCTGCTGTAAATGGGGAAAAATGTCCCTGGGGGAGCATGTCCCCAGACCGCCCAAGGCTTGGGCTGAGTCCTGAATGTTTGCAACATCTGGCTTTGCCTGTGCTTACAATACAGGATCTACTTGTTGTGATTATTGTATTGTTAATCATTGTTTATGATGACACTCACAGCACTTGGTAGGGAAAGATCATGGAGTGAGTACAAAAAAAGTCTACAGTCACTTGAACTTTAACATTTAACTGGAACCATAATCTTTCCCTGGCCTTAACCAAAGTGCTTTTGTTGCCTAAACCTGACCACAAACCTGACCACAAACAGGAGTGAGGGTGCAGACCTCAGACTCTGGTCCTACTCCTACTGGAGCATATAAACACAAGAGCATCTGAACACCAGTCAGTCGGTAATTATGCTTGTCACCAACCTAACTGGGAAAATAATTTAGTACTATACATAATTTCTAGCACGCAGGGTTGGCCTGCTGTATGGACTTGGGCTGTGATTGAAAGTTCATCCTTGAAAAGAAACTCACAATAATGAAGTAGATTGACACAAGGCTGCTCTCTGCACCTGACTCCATTCAGTCCTCACTCAGTCCTCATTCATCAGTCTATGACAGAGGCACATTAATCTCAGGAGCCTGAATTAATTAAATTCCTTTACCTCCAGTGGTCTTCAGTTCTGATCCTCTGGATTCAGTGTACAGCTGTTTTCTGTCCTACTCCATAATTATACCCACCTCGTTTCCTGAATGCTCTGTGATTAGACAGCTCACATGAAGGTCAGCAGGGCTCAGAGTCCTGGCAACTGCTGCTCTGATACAGTCACAAATTGGGATGCCCCCCACCACGGATCATGCAAATGAGGAGTGATATTTGCATAATTACATCAAAGTAAAGTCTCAGAATTCAACATTGATTCATGTTGTTCTGCAAACACCTTCATTTAGAAGTTACAGAGCTCTGTATGCCGCTCTTGAGTGATAAAGACTGAGACTATCAAGTCTGTGTTTGAACAGCTGGATCTTCAAAGGAACTGCTCAGCTATTTTTTTTTTTTTTTTTTTACAAATAAACTCTTCCTGCCATTCTGGTCAGTGTGACCTCTGCAACAGAGTGACCCATCCTGCCATTTTCAAGAGGATGTAGAGTGCGTGTTACTCATTTTCACTACTCCTCCAGTAATCAGATGACTGCGTTGTCCACAGGGATGAATCCTTCTGCTCTCTGCGAAACTAAAGGTCATCAGCTGCTCACCGTCAGCAGGATGAGAGCCTTGAAAGCTGGTTCCACAGTTGGAGTCCTCACTTTCTTATGTAAAGGGGTTTCTTCGAAGAGAGCATTTTTTTTCTCCAAAAATAGCAGATAAAAACAAACCAAGGGCAATGCTTCACTGGTAGATTCAACTTTAAGATCTTTTAGAATAATTTTCATTATCATTTAATACTCAGTATTAATAAAGCATAAATAAGGATTAGCAGGCTTATTATTACAGTGTTTAGCCAAAATTATAACAGTGGTACGTACTGTAGGCATAAGAAGTTATTACATTTCATTCATCTTTGTCTGGTGGTGATTTTATACTTGAACTTTTGACCTGTAGTATTTAATGCACTAAACCTCTCAGCCAAAAATGTTTACCTTATAGAGAACATCAAATTACTGTAATCTATTTACAATGAATTATTGTTATACAGTTGTTCAGGCTGAGACCAGGAAACCCAGTGAAGAGAAGGCAGAAATGAAATAATATAGAGAAATGGGGTCACATAGAGTAAATAAAAAAATAAAAATAAAACCCTCAACAATGGTTAGGCTTATTGTTTAGCGATGAATATATCCCCAGCATCATAGACCATAATTAACTAACTCACTAAGCGTTATGTTGATAGTGATGGTGTCTGAACACAATGATGTCCACTCCACCTTCATCCATTTTTCTTTTTCCCTGTTTTATAACCATTAATTGACTTCATTTATGTAAAATACTCATAAAAAAAAACATAACATTTGACTGACAAACAGTGAATGTAGTTTTGACTATAAAAGCTTTAAAGATCTGAGCCTGCTCATTTAGGCTGAAAGAGGGTGCTTGAGTATATTTTAGAGGATCTCAAATCAACCAACTTCAACTGTCGAGGCCTGATGACACCAGGATTTTAAATATTGAAATTTGTGACAAAATTATTTTTTTCCAATGAAACTGTTGCAATCAGGGCATTTACTCTACGAGGTAAAAATGAATCTGTGCAAATGTTTTGCATAGGGTTTAACTTTGAGAAAACTTTCACAAACTGACACACAAATTTGTGCCATTGACTCCACTAATCAAGCTGTTATAACAGCACTGACCTTTGTGGTAACAAAGAGACAAGGGGTCCAAAACAAAGGAAGCTATCGTAGTTTGTTAGCTATTTGCACTCAGGTAGCAACCTCCAAGGCTGAAAAATTAAGCCAAATGGAGTTACCAAAAACTGCAGTTCCTTAAATGGCCACTTGAGACTGGCTCCAGATATGAGTCAGTCTTCATACACCCCAATGTTAAAATGTCCAACTTGACAGCAGAAGTAAACCTTTTTACAGCCGGGTCAACATTTGAATGTGGGGCCAATGTGGGTACTAAATGGGCTGAAAATGGGCCCTATGTGGGGTTGTCCACGGGTTCCATATTGGCCCCATGACATTACACCTGGGTCCCAGATAAGATGCACATTTTGGGCCCATACCCACTTGGTACCCAGGTAGCCCTAGCATAAACCATGTGGGGCCCACTTGAAAAACCCCACCTATGTGGACAGTTGATATGGAGTCAGTATGGAACTTGTGGGCAATCCCATACAGGGCCCATTTTTTTTAGCCCATTTACAGCCAACATGGGTCCCACATGCAAATGTTGGCTGGGTGTTTTGGTCTCTTAAACTAATTTCAACATTCATGACAACAGCGCAGGTTTGAATTTTACATAGCTCGCTCAATTAAATGTTATTAAGGCTTAATTTGATGCATAATTAAGGCTGTGGCCTCTTTGAGTCACAGACTATCGACAAGGCATCACAACAGTCTATGATTCATGAGAGATGCTCTGGCAGCTATTGTGACTAAGCAAACAGTTAGCTTACCAGCTGCAGCAGTTCATCACTAGCCCTGCAAGCAGTATGGCACACCCCAGCCACATGCAACAGGTTCACTCTCTGTTAAGGTAAATACACCCCCAGAAGCTGCGTTAACCTAAAAATAGAAATCTTCATTTATGACAAAAATAGTTGCATCGGTAGAACTAGGTTCCATTATCACCAAGTTTCTAGCCTCCACCCATTACGTATGAACGAGTGAATGTCACTTTGTGCTGTGACCACCGCATCAGGCAAGGAATGGTGGCAAAGGTGCCTGTGTGCCAAAGTGCCAAGCTCTAAAAAGTGCTATTCCTCTTATGGCCACCTGAAGCTGTCCCCAGAAGCAAGTCAATCCCCTACATTTTAACAGGGCTTAATAGGGCTTAGGGCTTTTAATATGGCCATTTACATTGTAATAGGGCTAAAATTCATGCATAATAAGGGCAGGCCACTTTGAGTGGCTTCTCTCTTCAAATATGGTCACCTCTGGCTCCACAAAAAAAAAAAAAAAAGTTGATGGCTGTAATGCCAAATTCGAAGCTTCAAAATGGGAGTTCACACACAAGCTTTGTCCATTATTTTTACAGTCTGTGGTCAAAATACAGCAACGTCAACCACAAAGGGCAATTGCATCAGAAACCTCATCACTGTGAAGGAACAGCGCTAAGCATTAACCCATACAATTGTCTGGCACCAGCGCACACTTTCCTGAGGAGAAGGCTACTTAGTCAAATGCCATACACCTCTGTCTGTCAGCTGGATAGTCTTTAGAGAACAGAAAGTTGTTGGGGAAATGTGGAAAATGATGTAAAATTTGTTGCGGTTATGAGGCAGCAGGGGTAGCTGAACATGATGATACTGAAGGCTATGTGTGCAGCATTCATATTAACGGGGGACTTTTTTTTTTTTTTTTTTTTTTTAAGATTATTTTTTGGCCATTTTTGCCTTTAATTGACAGGACAGTGAAGCGTGAAAGGGGGAGAGAGAGAGGGGGAATGACATGCAGCAAAGGGCCACAGGCTGGACTCGAACCCGGGCCGCTGTGGCAATAGCCTTTGTACATGGGGCGCCTGCTCTATCCCCTAAGCCACCGACGCCCCAACGGGGGACTTTAAGTTAAGATTGGACAAGTGAAGAAAGGTTTAGCCCTCAGGGTGACTCCTATGGGTTAGACGATTTTAACATTTTTAAAGAGGGCTTTTGTGTCCCCACACACATACACTGGACCAAATAAGTTTAATTCAATGTACAGAGGCACACATATCGTGAAGTCGTGGAACCATTTTAAAGTTTGGAGGGAGTGTGAAGTAAAACTGGAAACACATTCCCTTTGCTGAAGCAAGCACATTTATAGACCTCTTTCAAGCAGACATTTTGACATGCCAAAGCAGAAAAAGCACAGGTGTAATTAACAACATTAATAATCCCATTAGTTCTGCATACATGCTACCATGACTAGTTAATGATATTAGCCTATTTCCACCAGGGTTTCTCCTGCTGTGACATGTCAAAATGTCTGAATGAAAAGGTCTGTAATGGTGGCCCTCTATGCTCAAGTACCAATGTAATTTAAATCATCTTAATGTTGTGCTGTGTAAAACTGATTCACCAATAAAACTTTATGCTTTCATCATTTTCACCCCATTCAATTTTAAATAGGTAGAACCACAAGGAACTAATTCAAGTTTGACATTATCGTTCAATTTACAATTTCTCATAGACCTTTTTCCTAGCAGACACACTGAAACAGCAGTAAAAGCACAGTTGTGAGTAATATCATTAATGCTGGCTGTATTTCATTCAGGTGAGCCATTTCCAGGGTTTGGTATTGCACGGTGGCTCACCGCAGCTTTTCCTGCTGTGATGAGTAAAAATGTCTGCTGGGAAAACCTGTCCCAGTGTTTTTGATATTTTGCATTTGCAGTGACCTGAGCTGAGGGCTTTGCTTATGTAGAAAGAAGGATTACAGTATGCAGGCTGTTCTCATGCACTGTTCATATGTATACCTACAAATAGTAATGTACCAGAACTCATATAGTCATGAGCCAGTTATTCAAGTACACACAATCGTGTAGGCTGCAATCATGTGACGAAAGCACTGAAGAGAGTAAAGTAGGAAGTAGTATAAAGAGCAAGAGTTCTCATAACGAGGCTGGTTGGGGTGGTGGATGGGCCAAATGGGTGTTCATCTCCTGCGTAAAACCAAGTGAACTGAGTTATTTAAGGTACATCATCAATAACACATTCTGTTAAGTACGTAAACCTTTCCTTTCCTAAACTTAACCTATGTACCTTACTCTCCATAACCTAACCCACATAACTTTACATTAAGTCTCCTTTTGTAAAAGAGATCATTGATATCGACAAGGTTACATTTTTTTTATAGCATGGAATGTGATGGAGCCCAACTATGATTCTTTTCCAAAACCTAATCTACGTAACTTTTTATTAGGTATGTAACTTAACGTTGAGTAGGTAACATGACAAAACCCAACTATGTTTCTTTTGCTAAACCTAACCTACAAAACTTTATGTTAAGTATGTAATGTGATGACACCCAACCATAATTCTTTTCCCAAATGTAATCTATATAACTTTACATTAGAGATAAAACTTTTTGTTAAAAACACAACTTGGCAATGCCCAACTGTTCCTTTTCCTAAACTTAACCCACATAATTTTACCCTGATTATATTAGGTAACAATGCCCAACCATGATCCTTTTTCTAAACCTAATCTACATAACTTTATGTTAGGTATGTAATGTTTTGTTGAGTACATAAAGGGACAACGCCCAACCATTTCTTTTCCCAAACCTAACCTACTTAAGTTTACTTTCCTAAACCTGACCTAGGTAACTTTACATTAATTACGTTAAGTCACAATGCCCAACCATGATTCTTTTCCTAAATCTAATCTACCTAACTGTAGAACAGGCATATAACGTTTTAAGTACATAACATGACAACACCTAACTATTTCTTTTTCTAACCCTAACCTATGTAATTTTACTTTTCTAATCCTGACCTAACCTACGTAACTTTAAATTACTTAAAGTTACAATGCCCAACCATGAATCTTTTCCTTAACACAATCTATATAACTTTATGTTAGGTATGTAATATTTCATTAAGTACATAGCACGAAACATTCATCTCAAGTACGTAACGCAACAACACCCTGCTATGTTTCTTTTCCTAAACCTAAGCAATGTAACTTTATGTTAAGTACATAAAGTCAGGATGCCCAACCATGATTCTTTTTCTAATCCTAATCTACATAACTCTGTTAGGTATGTAACTTTTCCTTAAGTACTTAACATGACGATGCCCAACTATTTCTTTTCCTAAACCTAACCTATGTACTTTACTTTCCTTAACCTACCAACTTTAGGTTAAGTTGTGTTATGATGATGCCCAACCATGATTCTTTTCCTGAACCTAACTTATGTAATTTCTGTTAGGTACGTAACTTTATGCTAAGTACACAACGTGACAACACCCAACTATGTTTCTTTTCCTAAACCTAACTTACATAACTTTACTTTAAGTACATAAAGTTAGGATGCCCAACCATGATTCTTTTTCTAATCCTAACCAAATTACTTTACTTTTCTAAACCTAACCTGCGTACTTTTTGTTAAGTACGTAACTTTACAAGAAGTACATAACATGATGACGCCCAACCATGATTCTTTTACTAAACCTTACACATATCATTTTTCATTAAGTACATAGCTTTATGTTATGTATGGAACTTTATGTTAAGTACGTAATGTGATTACACCCAACCATGACTCTTTCGAAAACCTAACCTAATTGGTAGGGGTGCTAATTTGTTTGGCACTTATTTGCTACATATCATAAGAATAATTGTATGTGCGTTCTCCTAAGATATATGAAGATGTATAAGGATACCCCACAGTATGTAACAGTTTTGTTGTCCAACATTTTACTTCTGCTGTCCAACACATTATCATTATTATCTCTGACAAAGCCCTGTAATTAAAAACATTTCCTCATCAATGCAAGAAGAACTGGGAAAAAATACTGACATTAACAGTAAATGCAGATCTGAAATCTCAGTCTGTATATCATCCTGCTAATGGCATTGTACGCTTTAACAGCAATCTAAACTCTAAGATTAGCCTGCTAAGGGAATTAAGGCTGAAGTCATGCAGGTCAGGCTGAATCTACAGTCTCTGGAGGGGAAGCAGTAAAGAAGGGAGTTGTTTGTCCATGGCAACAACACAACTAATAACACAGAAATCATTACTCTGCAGCAGCTTGACAAAGCCGTATGCTAGGCTAAGACCTTGTGCTATTTTTGGTATCAAGCAGTGTGAACTCCTGACATCAGAACATGTGATACTGAAGCCGCAGATATGTGGAAATGATATTACCATGCCAACTGTATTTTCTAAATTGTTTTATGTGAGGCAGTGATATAATTACATTCTGTCATTAACAGCTGTGGCACTGCAAGACGCTACATTTAAACATGTTCTCTCTGCGTCATGTCAGCCAAAGGGTTTTCCAAGAATTATGAATACAAGACTGTATGTCAAAGATTTTTGTTATTCTTTGGTATAGAAGAGCAAGAAACACATAAGAAGGGATTGTAGTATAATTATTGATTTAGTTAACTAAACTCTGAAACCCTTATTATTTCCTAACTCGTGCATTTGTTCTGTTTTTTTCTAGCAGAGGAAATAGTTTTTCCTTGATTCTGTCAGCTCTCAGCTTCCTGCTGCATGACATGAATGTTCTCAAAAAATGTTTCAAAGGAGTAACTTGACACCAATCTGAAAAGCCTTGCTTCAAACCCTGACTTTACGTCTACATTATCAGGATGAGGCAAGACTTTAAGTCACTGGAGGTCAGCAGAGTTCAAATATGATATTTTTAATTTGGACACAAGATATTTCAACTTCAGAGATAATGTTGAGACTGGATTCAAGGTAAATGTATTCAAACAGGACAATAGACAGTACAGCAAGTCCCCCACCTTTCTAACTGGCTTCCATAATAAGAAATATAATTGTTTCCTGATCGAATGTGGTCGGCAGGTTGTCTGTGCAGGTTTGTCTGTGCTTCCAAAAGTTAGAGGGTAAACAGTTTTCTGATCTTCCACAGCTGTGAGCACTAAACACCAAACTATGGTTAGGTGAAGATCAGGTTTGGGTCAAAATAACTATTTGATTAATGTAAGGGAAACATCTTTTGTTTGTGTGTGCACTGAACACCTCTACAGTGTAAGTGTGATATTAATTGACACTGTATCCCTTTGAGAGACAGAAAGGGAGCAACATGACAAAGCACTGTAAACATGGATTGGGACGCCCCAAAAACTTGGTATTTCACCAGGTTGGGTGGGGCTTTGCAGGACATAGCAATGCAAGCTCTGTGACTGTCTTAGCCTGTGAGGGCATATTTATACTATATATAATAGACTGCCGGCACCTTTGTAATAATGCAGAACAAAAGTCTTGAAATATTTTGGTTTGATGGAAACAAGAAGTCGGACTGAGAAGCAAAGTATGGGCAAGTTTTATTTCTAAAACTTGGAAAATTTGGCACACTAGCTTGGATAATTCACGTTTCAAGTATGAAAGCACATGTACATGGAAACTGATAGTCTGCCTTGTCAGCCCATCTGGGCTCAGCATGATGTCAGGTATTACTTTGACATCAAAATACAGGCCCCTCATCTGAATTGATTTTTGTTGTACATATTTTCCACTACAATGTTAAGCTGGTCAGTTTAAGAATTTATTAGCAGTCAGACAAAACCCATTAGAAATCTGCAGGACAGTGTAACATTAGTCGCATTTGCAGTTGTGTGGCAGTACAAGGATCCAAAATTACAGTATTTCTTTGTAAATCAATGATCACAAATAATAAAATAAATCACAGTTAGGCACAACCCAGTCTCACTCCAAAGTTGTTGAAATCTGGTGCTTGGGCAGTGACTTGCGGCATCAGACACTGACGAACAAAGCCATACTTTCAGGATGACACGATTCGCGGCCGGTCATCGTTATAGTTTAATGGCACATGGCAGCATCAGGGGGAAATGCAGTGGGGCAAAAACAAAAGTCCACATGGGGTGGGTGTCAGTGGTGGTGGATGGGTCCAACAAACACCGACTTACACCCCAGAAAGCAGTGTTCACATCCCATAAGATTATAAAGCTGAACCGTCAACCATTACGAACGTCAACAACCAGTACACCCAGGGTTTCTTGCACGTATTTGGACATGGAAAGTCCATGACCAAACATCGGTATGTAACGAGGTCAGAGTGACAATGTGTTATTAGACTTGAGTTGTCATTAATTGATTGAGTTAATAAACAACTGTTAAGGTTTTTCTAGCTTATCCAAAAAGCGTAAATATATATATATATATATATATATACATACAGTACAGGCCAAAAGTTTGGACACACATTCTCATTCAATGCGTTTTCTTTATTTTCATGACTATTTACATTGTAGATTCTCACTGAAGGCATCAAAACTATGAATGAACACATGTGGAGTTATGTACTTAACAAAAAAAGGTGAAATAACTGAAAACATGTTTTATATTCTAGTTTCTTCAAAACAGCCACCCTTTGCTCTGATTACTGCTTTGCACACTCTTGGCATTCTCTCCATGAGCTTCAAGAGGTAGTCACCTGAAATGGTTTCCCAACAGTCTTGAAGGAGTTCCCAGAGGTGTTTAGCACTTGTTGGCCCCTTTGCCTTCATTCTGCGGTCCAGCTCACCCCAAACCATCTCGATTGGGTTCAGGTCCGGTGACTGTGGAGGCCAGGTCATCTGCTGCAGCACTCCATCACTCTCCTTCTTGGTCAAATAGCCCTTACACAGCCTGGAGGTGTGTTTGGGGTCATTGTCCTGTTGAAAAATAAATGATCGTCCAACTAAACGCAAACCGGATGGGATGGCATGTCGCTGCAGGATGCTGTGGTAGCCATGCTGGTTCAGTGTGCCTTCAATTTTGAATAAATCCCCAACAGTGTCACCAGCAAAACACCCCCACACCATCACACCTCCTCCTCCATGCTTCACAGTGGGAACCAGGCATGTGGAATCCATCCGTTCACCTTTTCTGCGTCTCACAAAGACATGGCGGTTGGAACCAAAGATCTCAAATTTGGACTCATCAGACCAAAGCACAGATTTCCACTGGTCTAATGTCCATTCCTTGTGTTTCTTGGCCCAAACAAATCTCTTCTGCTTGTTGCCTCTCCTTAGCAGTGGTTTCCTAGCAGCTATTTGACCATGAAGGCCTGATTCGCGCAGTCTCCTCTTAACAGTTGTTCTAGAGATGGGTCTGCTGCTAGAACTCTGTGTGGCATTCATCTGGTCTCTGATCTGAGCTGCTGTTAACTTGCGATTTCTGAGGCTGGTGACTCGGATGAACTTATCCTCAGAAGCAGAGGTGACTCTTGGTCTTCCTTTCCTGGGTTGGTCCTCATGTGTGCCAGTTTCGTTGTAGCACTTGATGGTTTTTGCGACTCCACTTGGGGACACATTTAAAGTTTTTGCAATTTTCCGGACTGACTGACCTTCATTTCTCAAAGTAATGATGGCCACTCGTTTTTCTTTAGTTAGCTGATTGGTTCTTGCCATAATATGAATTTTAACAGTTGTCCAATAGGGCTGTCGGCTGTGTATTAACCTAACTTCTGCACAACACAACTGATGGTCCCAACCCCATTGATAAAGCAAGAAATTCCACTAATTAACCCTGATAAGGCACACCTGTGAAGTGAAAACCATTTCAGGTGACTAACTCTTGAAGCTCATGGAGAGAATGCCAAGAGTGTGCAAAGCAGTAATCAGAGCAAAGGGTGGCTGTTTTGAAGAAACTAGAATATAAAACATGTTTTCAGTTATTTCACCTTTTTTTGTTAAGTACATAACTCCACATGTGTTCATTCATAGTTTTGATGCCTTCAGTGAGAATCTACAATGTAAATAGTCATGAAAATAAAGAAAACGCATTGAATGAGAAGGTGTGTCCAAACTTTTGGCCTGTACTGTATATATATAGATGGCTGGTAATAGGGCCTGTCATCTGCAGCATGAGCAGCAGGTTGTACTCTGCTGTCCACTCATGCAGCAAAACTCTAATTCAACAAAAAGGACCAAGACTTGTGTTGTAATGCACTCATCACAGTTTGTCAAGCGCAATATGACAGCTAAATTGCACACAACTTTAATCACAGAGTGGAGTAAATGGATGCTTTTAATAAGTGCACAGTGTCAGTGGTACTGGTATATAGTAAAGTAATATTGTGTGGTAGCATTTTTCAATTAAATTTTAATTTTAATTTAGAATTTGATTGTCAAAATCAAGTTTAATAGTGAAATGCAACAAAGGGCATTTATCCCAAATTCACTGGATATGCACTTTCTTCTTGGTGTGATTTTGCTGCTGCTCTCTTCAGTTTACCTCCTTTTGTTGCTTGAAATCTGTGTTGTGACTGAAATGTCCTGATCCCTTCATTGATTTCCTTTTTGAAGACTCGATCAAAAGAGTCTCAGAAAGACAGGAAACTGGTTCCTCTTTTCACCTTCAGAGGTCTGTTCACCTGCAAAACATTCCAGCGTTGGTGAGAGGAGACGATGATGTGCTGAGTCATACTGTGAAAGTAAAAAGCAGGGGCACTGCTGCTAACTGTGGGAGTCTCCTGTACTATGAGGGGTATTTTTTTAAATTCTTTACAAAAATCAATCACCAGATATCGTCTTTCATAGTCGCTGTGTAATGAAATGCGCCTCTTGAGCTTTCAAACACAGCGGCTCGGTGAATTATTGTGCGTTGAACTAATAATGATACAGTACTCTTCAATCCAAGAATAGGCCCCTCGTCTCCCCTCAGCACAAGTGCTACATGCTATGTTCTGCTGATAGATATCATGTTGCACATACACATGTTCAGAAGTTCATGTGATTGATGTGTTTGTGGGGTCTAAAATTTTGCTCTGCAGAAATTGAATGGACTTGTTGATAATGTATAATTAATCCATAATATAATGATATAATAATAAAATGTGTCATGAGAGAAGCTGTACTGATACTGAATTACTTTTTAAGTGATTTTTGGCACAGGACTTTAATGTGGTAAATATGTTGAGAGGAATGGCAAATATTACGCACACACACACATATATATATATGTATATATATATAACATTTTTGATTATTCATCAAAACTCCCTGAATGAAACTGATGGATAGGACTTGTGCTTAAGAAAATGTTGGCATTGTACATTTCTGCATACCACAAATACGTTGCATTTGCACATTTCATACGTGTCATATCAATGTTTGTAGTAGTGTTGTAGTATATGAGCTGAACTGAGTAAACTGTGGTTTCCGTGATGATTTATTTGACATTTTGTCCATGCATTGATTTCCTATAGGAAGCCTCATTGTCCGTTGGTAGTAATCCGCCACTGGAAACGGAAAGGGGGTTGTTTTCGACAAGGTTGTAGTCACTGTAGTCTTTTAGCTCAGCGAAAGTGCTGGCTCGACAGTTGCTGACTCCCGCAGTCGCTGACCACACAAAACTTGCCCATTATTAGTGGCTTGTAAACAACCTTCGCAGTACGATGCCTTTGAACACAACGCCAGCCTTCTTCTTCTGCTTGTTTTCTGTGTCCCATTACATTGCAATAGTTTCCTGCTGGTTGGCGACACTCACGTAAAGGAGCGTTATCGCCATCAAGTGGGCTGGAGTGTATAACGAACGAGGGTCAAATGAGCGATCAAGCAGAAGTTCACACATGGGTGTGAGGCAGCTGAAAAAATAGTTCCACAATATAGATGAATAGCGAAAACACGGATGGAAACCACAGTTTGCTACGATTTTTATGTTGGTACATCAACGAACACCACTGACCACTCGGTGAGTTTCATGGCTTTGAAAACCAACGTTCA
Organism: Cephalopholis sonnerati; assembly: GCA_019142605.1. Taxonomy (NCBI): domain Eukaryota; kingdom Metazoa; phylum Chordata; class Actinopteri; order Perciformes; family Serranidae; genus Cephalopholis; species Cephalopholis sonnerati. Next base: position 4,856,166 of record JAGQAX010000011.1, on the reverse strand, counting down.
AGGTGGTTTTAGGACAGATTTACACATGGCCATAGACACCATTGTTAAGCCAGGCAGGAGAAAGCCAAATTCTCTCAAATTGTCAGGGAAGGAGCAGTCGTCAAGATTTTGATCTTAATCTCTCTATTTCATCATAAATAACCCAGGAATGGGGCTCAAAGTGCAAAATACTGGACTTATCCTTTAAGAGCAAGACATATTTCTCAGGAGTTAGTGGAGACCAAAATTAGAGTTAAAAGGAGAGTGAGTATTGGATTTACATTCATCGAGGGGTCAGAAACATGGGTCCATATGAAAAATAATGTCGCTCCATATTTGCTGCGTGTGTTAATAGGCAATGGCTTGCTGACATGACTGCCATATTACCGTTAAAAGACATGTCAATGTTGTGGTTACGGCTTGTTTCTGTATGGCACGGGTAAATAGTTAAAATTCTGGATTTTAAAGACTGTTTTAATACAATGGTAGAAGCAGCATCTTGTCATGCAAAGCCCATTAAAATAGTTTTTAAAATGAGATTACTTACTTACTTACTTATCTTTATTTGTTTAATTATTTTTTCTATGATTACTACTGTGTCTTTTAGTGATTTCTACTCATATGGCCCTGAATAATGTAAAGGTTTATCTGCTGCAATGCAGTGTTGCGCATGAACTACCTAAAAGTGTTTGTTCATTAAACATGGTTGGGATTTTAGAGAACAAGAACCGAACGTTTCTGCCTGCAACACTGTGTTTGACAGCATCTGGCAGTCAATTTCTTTCACATGAGGTAAAGCATTTTCTGCAGACAGTTGTTAAAATCACAGTTATCCTGCTGTGTATGTGTAACTTATGTATTAACAAGTTAACATTTGAATTAGTCCATGAGAGACTGTATGGTTTTAGACTGAGATTCTGATTCTTGCCTTTACTCTGCAGTGTGATCAATCCCACTTTCCTTTAAGATGAAGATGTCCTCTGGTTCCCCAGCGTCCACTATAATAATTCTATTGAAAAAGCGATAAAATTGGAGGCACCAGTTGGTCTGTCAAGGTGTTGAAAAATGTTAGTTATGGGCATTTAAATGACTGGATACTATGTAAAATGAGCAATTCTCTACTTTGATAACTGGGATTTTATCAGAGGTATTTTAAAGCACATGAAAATGGCAATTGTGGTCTTGCAGTAAAAAATCTGTGCTTCTTAGAGAAGCACACAGCTTTATACTTGATCACGCTAATTTAAAACCTCACACTTGAATCAGATGAATGGTGGTATTTCTACCATCAGCCTCTTCAGCCAGCATGATCTGGCTGATTTTAAGCCTTTTGAGCCCACTGTGTGCTCACTGGAGTCTTTATAATGCAGCTTAATAGGCCATTACTTGAAGAGGAGAATGTTCAAAATGAGCTCATTGAGAAATTATCCAAACTGGCTCACACAACAGATGGACCACTCTACCTGCCAAAAAACTGGGTTTGACATAGATCCCTGAGCTTTTTCTGGAAGATGGAATTTTTAGAGCATCCAGGTGGACGATTTAACACTTCATGATGAACAAGGGTGAAAAAGTGTCATCACACAAATAATCAAAGTTAATAAATATTTTTCCTCAGATATTTAATATCAGGAGGATATCATTTGGACCTTGAACCAAATAAATGTAATGCATATTTGATATTTTGTCTCAGAAACTGATTGCACCAAGCCAAAGACATACCATTGCACTCAATACACAGCCATTAGTATTAGCTGTATTCTGTGTTTTTCACATGTGAATAGTGTGCATAGTGTGTTGTTTGAACCAACACAGTGGCCCTGACAGCTGTCAGAAATAGGCCGAGGTCACAGACACCTCCCACACACTTCCACACTGTCATACATTGTGTTCTAACTAATTCCACTCTGTGATAGCAGGTCTCGCTATACTGTATCCTCATTCTCCTCCAGCACATATTGAGGTTATCTTTATCTGCCACTCACACCCAAAGAAGTTACAATATTGACAATTGCAGTGCCTAAATCAGCTCAATTGTGTTTGCATGGTATAGTTCAGATTGTGACTGATCTCAGTCAAATAGACACAGCTGTGCCTCTTTGGCACCCAAACATCTTTTGGTGAAGATCTTTTACAGTTTTTCAGCTATTTCCCAGACCTTTGCATTCCTCTACAGAAGATATTGTATAGCAGGTGATACATAATATCAGAAATACATATTTTCTCTCTTACCTGTGCTATTTATCTATCTAAATTGTTTTGGCATGAGCTACCAAATGGTGGCCACAGTGATGTTTGCCTTCTCTCCAATATGTTGGAACTAGACGTTACTTGGATTGTGGTGCTCAAAGCACCAAAAAAAAAAAGGACAAACCGATCTCTCCAGAATTCATGAACTGGTTACTTAAAACAATCCACAGACCTTGCTGCAAGCAGTTTCATGTAGGAACTATTTTCTGTCTACCAAACTATACCCACCAACTGTATCATTGTACAGAAGGAGGCAGGCATCTACTGCTAGCTCACATAGCACGACTTAGCTACACCTCAGCCAAAGTGGACCACATCAATAATTATATCTCCCACTATCCCGAGCAGAGCTGCCCCCTGATAGTTGGTGAAACGTTAGTTGACAAGAAAGGTCATTAGTTGGCAAGATTTCATTGGTCACTCAGAAAAAAAAATTAAATTAGGAGCTGCGCCTTGTCAAAATAAATCAAAACCTGAATCACTGGACAATGTGGGAATTTAATTTGAAAGATAACCATTCACACTCACATTCACACCTACGGGCAATTTAGAGTCACCAATTAACCTGCATGTCTTTGGACTATGAGAGGAAGGCAGGGTACCCAGAGAAAACCCACACTGACACAGGGGGACCATGCAAACTCCACACAGAAGGCCCCCCCCACCCCAGGTTTGAATTAGGAACCCTCCTGATGTGAGGCAATAATGCTAACCATTTGAGGAAATGTACAGTTTCTGCTTGTAACATACAGTCTTTTTTAAAAAATAAACCTACAACATAGGTAAAACACTTTATTTTTAGGTTTGTTTCCTTAGGTTTAGCCCAAAGTCCATGGTTAGATTTAGAAAAGAACATGGTTTGGCTTAAAATTCACACAGAAAACCCATGCTAACAGAATCAGAAATACTTTATTGATCCCCAGATGGGAGAACGTGCAAACTCTGCATAGAAGGGCTCCCTCCTGGGATGGAACCAGGAACCTTCTTGCTGTGAGGCAACAGTGCTAACCACCACTGTGTCGCTGTAGCACTTGGAACTGTCACTTTAAGTACCTTTGAGGTATTTGTATTTAACTTGCGTAATTCCACTTCATGCTACTTTTTTACTTCAATTTCACTACACTTCAGAGGAAATTAAAGAACTTGTCAACAAACAACAAGTCAACAAGTCAAAGTTGCCATGCCCTTAATTATGTGTAAAATTAAACCTTAATAAAATGTAAACAAGTAAGTTATATAAAACTTCAACCCCTGCCATTTTTTCACAGGCTGTAAACTGTTTATTTCTGGGCATTTTAACGTGGGGGTCTACAGACAGTAACTCACTCTTGCAGCCATTAGAGCGACGTCAGTTTTTTACACTTCCACATTTGTGGAATTTTGCATTTTGTACTTCAGCCCCAGAGGCTGTCTCTTGGATATATGCCTATAATAATAAATCAGTCATAGGGGCCATTTTTCTGCAGACTACTTCTAATTTATATTTTTTAAATTATGCTAATGATGTTTATGCTTATGTCCTGATTTTACATGCAATACTTATTTTATTATTTGTAAAATAGTATTTTTCACAAAACTGTATTGCTACTTTTACTTAATTAAGCATCAGAACCATTCCTCAACCACTGGAAACAACACATGATAGAAGCAAATCCACTGTGTTTCTGCTCCAATGGGATCAATACTGGGGGTTACACTGTACCTTGTTGCTGTTGTATTGTCCTTTGTGCTGCTGCTGGCAGAGTAACAAACATTTCCTGCCACAACAGGTCAGCTAATGAGAAAATTGGATGATCAATCTCATTTTTTACCTCCTACATCCATTCAGTGTCTTAATTCAGCAGAGCCTGGACATGAACGTCATTGGGAGAACCCCAAGCAGCAATTTCTAGAACATATTGCCATTTGGTCCAACCTCTGTAAAAACAATAAGATAATGACAGTAATTCTCATTAACTACAAGGTCCAACTTTTGTTGAGGATGGCTTTTTTGAAAATTATTATGAATGTCATCAGGACTGCTGCACGATCCGCATCAATTGTGGAGTGAGCAAGCACTGCTAATAACAAAGAAAGCCATTTCAGCTACACTGATGACAATTGTAGGAAACAACAGCTGCTGAAACCCATGTTAATTATGTGAGTGAGAGAGCTTGTTTGTCTGTTTACATGGAAATAAAGAACTTGTCCATTTGAATGCCTCCCACGAAGTATTCACTGCATTCTCTCTTGTGGATGAGCACAAGAGGCAAACACGGATGGCAACACTCGATCGCTTTTATTCCTCTCAAATGTCTTTTAACTCTGTCATTTCAATGCTAAAATATCAGTAGGTAAACAGAGAGATGTTGGACATATTTTAATGAAACGAACCCTTTGTTAATAACAACCACAAGCTTTTATAAAATGATTTTTTTTTTTAAATTTTATCCAGAGACTTGTGTTTGTATTTATTATTGGTTCCAAGTGTGTTCCTGCAGACAGGAAAATATGAGTTTCCTAAATCAATAAAGCATGACATCACTCAGAGCACTGAGTGAAATAATGACTCTGGTGCCACAGCTTTGTTTTGCCTCTAAAAACCTCAGTGGCCAAGCCAATTCACACACTGTAAAGACATAAGCAGTCACTCTCAAGACCTCGGTTCTTGACTTTCAGTGGAAAAACTCCAAAGAAGTCCTCGACCTTTGGGATTGTCCCGACCCAAGTGGGTTCTTAACACTGAGCAGTGGACATACTTCCCAAAAAACATTAGTTAGGATTAACCCCTGAGTGCTTTTTCACTCCACAACCACGGTTTTGCCCAAGACCAATCAACACTGGTTGTGTGATGGTGATTAGATGTCTGAGGCAAACTAAAAGAAAGTGAAGATGGCTCTGACTGACCAGTAGCAAAATGTACAGTGCTGTTAATGCACCGCTGCCGGGAAGTATGTCATCATTGCTATTATTGTTATTGCAATTATTGCTATTGCCATTCCACTGTTAAGTGGAAATACAACTGATGGAGAAAGATGGCAGCCACAGGTGCTGACCACATAGTCTCTATACAATAGCTAAACAACAAAATGACCATAAAAGTAACTATTGTCATTAACGTAGCACAGATGGGTTGGACACAAATGCACAAGCAAGGCAAAAGGTTTAATGAAACAACGGACTGAGTTTGGTACACAGGTAAACAGTCAGCGAGGCAACAGTGTCCAAAGACGTGAGGCAAGAATCAGCAACGAAGAACAGGCAGGAGTTGGTACACAAAAGGGAAGTCAGATCAGGCAGAAAAATCGAGGTCGGAAAAGCAGGCAAGGTAACACAGGAAAAACAGGAAACGGGTCTGTAACAGAGACAAGGGTTAGAGCTTCAAAATAAAATAGGAAAGACAAGACATGGAACAAGAATGTGCAAAAATAAAAGGAAACTTGACTGACATGACAACTATGTACAGTTCATATGGGATTTTTTTTTTTACTATTCATCAAAACACCAGCAGAGTAACACAAGTTAACAAAAGGTAACAAACTACATGCAATCCACCAATAAAAGATAACGAGGTAAAAGAATAGTTTGACATTTTGGGAAAATATGCTAGTTCTCTTCTTAGAGTTGAAGGAAAAGAATGATACCACTTTGTCCTTAGAGAATAGTATCAATCGTCTTGTTAAACTATCTGCCAGAAAGTGAAAACCAGCAAGTGTATTTTCTTCAAATGTTGAACTATTTTTTTATTAAAGAGATTAAAAAAATACCACTGAGTTTCCCCAGAGCATGTGGCCACCAGATACCTTTCAGCTAACTTGTTCTCATTCTCCAGTCGTCAAAAACAGATGCTTTGTCATACTGCTCAGGGTCTTGATGCGGCGCAAGGGGCACCCTTTTATGTATCTATGTGACACACAGCTGAAACACATTGTAACACATGGTTATTTTTGTGAAATGGTCAAGGTTAGGTTTAGAAAAAGGATCATGTTTTGACTTTTAAAAAAGGATGTACAGTATGACTCCGCACCAGCGATAGCTGTAGCCGAGGCGTTATGTTTCTCGGTTGGCCATCTGTCCATCCCATTTTTGTTAACACAATATCTCAAGAACACAGTGAGGGTTTTTTTTTTTTTCAAATTTGGAACAACTCTTAACTCGGACACAACGATGAACTGATTAGATTTTGGTGGTTATAGGTCAAAGGTTAAGATTACTGTGACCTTCTCTGTCTCATTTTTGTGAACACGAATTTGGCACAAATGTCCACTTGGACTCAGGAATAAACTAATTAGATTTCAGTGGTTCAAAGTAAAAGGTCACTGTAAGTTTCTGGTCTTTGTGCAAATTCCCAACTTGAAAGGATGATTTTCTACCCAAAATAAACTAGATTCCACTTGAATACTTTCTTTCCATTTATTTTTCGAAGGCTCATTCAGCATTTTCAGTTTCCATTCCATTTAATGGTCTTAGCATGGTTGAAAAACCTTTAGAGCAGAAGAAACAGAGAAAAAAAAAATACCTATGTGCCTAATGCAAAGAAGCAACAAATTTCGTAACTCAAAATATTGCAGAAGAAATACACTTTAAGCACCATAGTCTACAAATATATTAATTTTCCCTTATTAAATTAAATTTACTTTTGCATGCCATTTTTAACCAACTTTTTTAGGCTTTTAACTTTACCAATTGTTGTGTGTTAACTGTTTTATAATTCTTAGAATTTTGACGTATTTATTGTTTTTTAATCAACAAATTTCAAACTCTTTATTCATTTTTAATCCATCACACCCCTAAAGTGCACGACCCATAACCAATATATGCTTATTTAATGCCAAACTATGATTTTATCTTATTAATCGCACCGCGTGTGACAAACCCAGAATCAATCATTCAATCAATCAATTCAAACAAAAGGCCGTTACCACGGTGTGCCTCTGTGTGACATTGTTCATCATGCGCTAGTATTTCATTAAGGATAAGTCCAGTATTTTGCACTTTGAGCCCCATTCCTGGGTTGTTTATGATGGAATAGAGTGGTTGAGACCAAAATCTTGACGATTGCTCCTTCTCTCAGAATTTGAGAGAATTTGGCTTTCCCCTGACCTGCCTTAACCATGCTGTATATGGCCATGTATAAATCTGTCCTAAAACCACCTTAAACTTAAAATCGTAGCAAACGGTGGTTTCCGTGATGATTTATTTGACATTTTGTCCATGCATTGATTTTCTATAGGAAGCCTCATTGTCCGTTGGCAGTAATCCGGCACCGGAAACGGAAAGGGGGTTGTTTATGACAAGGTTGTAGTCACTGTAGTCTTTTAGCGCAGCGAAAGTGCCGGCTCGACAGTGCTGTGTGCGCTCCTCCTCTTCGGAGGAGTTCTCCTGCAGTCGCTGACCACACAAAACTTGCCCATTATTACTCGGTGTGACAACAACCTTCGCAGTACAATGCCTTTGAACACAATGCCAGCCTTTTTCTTCTGCTTTTTTCTGTGTCCCACTACATTGCAATTGTTTCTTGCCGGTTGGCAACACCCACGTAAAGGAGCATTATTGCCATCAAGTGGGCTGGAGCGTATAACGCTTCAGGGTCAAACGAACAATCAAGCGGAAGTTTACACACGGATGTGAGGCAGCTGAAAAAATAGTTCCACAATCGAGATGAATAGCGAAAATCAGAATCAGAATCAGAATCAGAAATACTTTATTGATCCCCAAGGGGAAATTGTTGTATTACAGGTGCTCCTTACAAGTGTAGAAAGAAAGAAGATATAGTGCAAAAAGAAGTAAAATATAAGAAAATATGAAGAGATGATTTACAAAATATATATGTAGTGACCTAACAACATAATGAACAATATAGTCAGTTATTGCACGGATTATTGAGGAATAAACATGTAATAATTTATTTTGAGTTGGTGACAGTGGTGAAACAGTCCAAGGGAAACTCAGAGGGAGGAGTTGTACAGTTTGATGGCCACAGGCAGGAATGATTTCCTGTGGCGCTCAGTGGTGCATTTTGGTGGTATGAGTCTCCCACTGAAAGTACTCTTGTGCCCGACCAGCACATGGTGGCGTGGGTATGAGACATTGTCCAAGATAGTTCGCAGCTTAGACAGCATCCTCCTCTCTGACACCACCATCAGAGAGTCACACGCCATTCCCACAACGTCACTGGCCTTGCGGATCAGTTTATTGAGTCTGTTGGCGCCCGCCACCCTCAGCCTGCTGCCCCAGCACACAACAGCATAGAGGATAGCACTGGCCACCACAGACTCATAAAAAATCTTGAGCATAGTCCGGCAGATGTTGAAGGACCTCAGTCGCCTCAGAAAATAGAGACGGCTCTGCTCACACCATGTGACAAAGTTATCCACAGCAGCCCTGTACTCATCCTCATCACCCTTGCTAATACATCCAACTATGGCAGAGTCATCAGAAAACTTCTGAAGATTGCAGGTCTCAGTGCAATAGTTGAAGTCTGTGGTGTAGAGGGTGAAGAGGAGGGGAGATAGGACAGTCCCCTGCGGGGCCCCGATATTGCTGACCACTCTGTCTGACACACAGTGTTGCAAGCGCACGTACTGTGGTCTGCCAGTCAAGTAGTCTACAATCCAGGACACCACAGGGGCATCCACCTGCATTGCTGTCAGCTTGTCACCCAGTAGAGCCGGAAGGATGGTGTTGAACGCACAGATGGAAACCACAGTTTGCTACGATTTTTATGTGGGAACATCAACGAACACCACTGACCACTTGGTGAGTTTCATGGCTTTGAAAACCAACATTTAAGGTGGTTTTAGGACAGATTTACACATGGCCATAGACAGCATGGTTAAGGCAGGTCAGGGGAAAGCCAAATTCTCTCAAATTCTCAGAGAAGGAACAATCGTGCAAAAGTGCAAAGTGCAAAATACTGGACTTCTCCTTTAATTCAAGTCTTGATTCACAACAAACAGAGAGCGCACTACATATGAGTCCAAACCAACATAAAGTTTGCGCGTGCCCGTGCCGGCACCGCAGCAGCAAAGCCACACCGGTAAACTGTCTCTTTTAAAGAATGAAAATGTCAGCTTCTTATCAGCTGCCTCTTCGGATTTGTAGAATCACATTTGCACAGCATTCATGTCTTTCAGCGTCCAAACACTGCTCCTCCCGTGGACAGCAGGTCTACCTGCTGACCATGCCATTAGCGTCCCTGCCAGGTGTCTTTACACACTGGAGATTGGCTTCCTTCTGGCTTGGAAACTAGATGTATTTGCTTATTTTCTAACTACTAATCTCCTATTTATAATTTTAATAATATATTTAATTAAATAATTATGTTTTTAATCGCTAAATCATGTTAATTATTTATTTATTTAATGTGCGCATCTGCACTATTTTGACTGCGGTT